>ML787621.1:296725-354667 GCA_009831015.1 Picea engelmannii
GACTAAAATATTCGCCAAAAAATTATATATACATTTTATATTATTGATAAAATAGCCCTCAATTTTTCCTATGTATCATGGGGATTCGCCCATTTATTATACATATAAATTTAGGGGGGGTTCTTAAAATCACCCCTGATGTGAACAAGTTTTATGGCTCGGATCCCACTGGATGGGTGATTCAAATGGAACACAATTTCTCTTTGTACGGCATTATGGATGAGTTGTCTGAACTCTGATATGGTGTTCTTCATCTAGATAAAGAATGTTGGTAATGGTGGTAATGGAGAAAAAATGCCTGCCAAGGGTATGTGGCTTGGACACAATTTGTTGTTGAGATTTATGAAGGCTTTGACACTAACACCCACCATTTAGGTCGTTTAACAAATTTGAAACAATATGGCACACGGAGGGCATATCTGATGATTTTTTCTGAGAATGGTTTATCAGTGGCCTCAAGAATGAGATTCGTACCCATGTCCTCATGGCTCACCCCCAAAGTTGGGTGGAATCTACTAAAAGAGCTCAAGAATCACAACAAGTTGTCTCTTCTCAAACCATAAAACCCTCTTTTATTCATCACCCCAAACCAGCCACTCCCACTCCTCCTTCCACTCCACTAACGATCCATAAATTGACCAAGGAAGAAATGGTCGAATGCCTTGTTATAATTGTGATGACAAATATTTTCCCGGGAACAAGTGTAAGGAACAAAATATTTTTATGGCCATCTCTGAGGATTTTTCTAAAGAAGAGGTCGAGGATCCCCCTGTGGCTGAGTCATATGAACCCACTAGCCTGACTTCACCCTCAGAACCCCCAGAAGTTGAACTGGTCATTTCTCTGAATGCTCTCGTTGGCTTCTCTTCTCCCCAAACCCTCAAGATAATTGGTTACATTAAGAATCAGAATTTCATCATCCTCATTGATAGTGGCATCACCCATAATTTTATTCATCTCTTCATTTCCCAAGAAACTAATTGTTATATTCGAGAAGTCAACAATTTTCAAATCATGATTGTCAATGGCAGGTCCATGAAATGTCAGGGGCGTTGTGAAAATGTGCATCTCCAAATAGGTCAGTACCACATGAAATCTCATATGTTTTCTATCGACATAGGTGGTTGTGACATTGTGTTGGGTTATGAATGGTTAAGGACTCTAGGCCCCATTCTCATGGATTTTAAGGAATTAACCATGAAATTCAACTAGGAGGACCAATAGTATAAGTTCCAAGGAATCACAACAGGTTCCCTTGAGATTATAAGTTCCCATCACATGGAAAAGATCCTCAAAAAAGGTCATTCTAGAATTATTGCACAACTCCATTCCATTCATGCCACTGAGATACCCTTTGTGCCTCTTGACCTCTAATCCATCCTCTCCAAACATCAAGTTGTTTTTTCCACTCCCCAGGGAACTCCTCCTTCTCGTGGTGTTCATGATCATTCCATTCCCCTCATCCTTGATATCCTTCCTCTCAATGTTCGTACCTATCATCATCCCTTTTCCCAGAAAAATGAAATTGAGAAAATTGTTCAAGAATTGCTCGCCACAAGAATTATCCGTCCTAGTACTATCCCGTATTCTTCTCTTGTGGTCATGTGTTGGGCACAAGCCTATTTTGAGGAGATGTTATCTTTGGGGGAAAAAACCAGAATGAGAAAAGTACAGCTGGAAGGAAAAGCAACGCATGCAAGGAAAGCATGCAAGGCATACATGCAGGGAAACCTAACCACATTAGGGTTAGGGTTTTTGTAAGATATTGAAATGGTTGATCAGCCAAGAAAAAGTATAAATAAGTAACTAGGAGGTCTAGGTCGGGAGGTTGTTCTAGCATGTTAGAGAGGATTTCTTTGCGTAGATAGAAATAAGGTTGTAAGATATGTTACCTTTTTGTAAGTTGTTGAGTTGTAGGAAGGCAAGTAGGACAGATCTTGAGGGTTAGATCATAGGCTGGGGAGCCTAGTGTGATCTAGTCCTGCTCATAACAGATCACGATCCAACTGAGAGAGGAATGTATTGCACGCAGTGCCATCTTTTTCAGAACTATAATAAAACAACTTGAGATCCATATATTTGTGGACGTAGCCCAGGAGGGGGTGAACCACGGTAAATTTTGTGTTATGTGATGTGATGAATTGCATGTTTCCCTTCTACAAATAGTTAGATTATGAATGGATGAATGGTTTATTCTACGGAATCTATTATATGTTAAATCTCATAGAATGCATGCATATATTAAGTAGATGAATGAACAGTAATATTAACAGAAGACAATTAGATCAAGGCCTAAGATAATGAAACACCAACCCCGATCCCCACTCTTTCCTAGACTACAAGCATCTGAGCATTACATACACCCATAGAACTATCTCGGGTGAGACTGCGTAGTACACTCCATGTGTTGTGTTGCCTTCTGGTTTACCAAGAGGGTCGATAGTTTTAGAGGGATTTGTTGGAAGCTTGTTCAGATCTTAACCTGGTTCAGCCTAAGAAATAGGAAGAGAGAGTAATAACCAACAAATGATTTTTTTGTTGGCTGGAACTACATAGGATTGAGAGAGTGGGATCCATGGAAGAATCGTGCAGAAAATAAAGCTATAGAAAGGAATGTTCAGACTGTGGAATCCAATGAAGGAAAAGATTAAAATCTATTTGAAGACAAAGGAGTTGGATTTTGCATAGAAAGATAACAGAAACCCTAAAATAACACCGCACAAATATCTAGACAAGTATGTATTTAGCGATTTGCATGAAGTATTTTTTTGTGATTTCCCACATGTGTTGGAGGAATAGATATTGAGGTTGAAAGACAACCACGCAAAAAATAGGATTAGACAACTAGAGTGGAATCCTATGGAGATCGCACAGTTACAACAAGTTGATAACAAATTCAGGCGCGCAGTATATTTCTGGTTAGACAATATTGTTCCAAGATTTATCATAGAATTTGTAGTAGACGTTGTGAAGGCTTACAGTGCAGCATAGCAAGAGTTTATAAGAGGACCGTGAGGAAGCTATATTATATCGTTGTATACTTCCATAAATATTGTACTGTATAACAAAGGTGTAATGACTATGGAGTCAGATAGATAAACTTCCCTGTGTGCATGGGGGAAGGGGGAAAGCACTGACAAGAGTTGGAGGATTGGAGGAAGAGATGGATAAAGGAAAGAAGGAGGAGGCCTTGGACCCAATCATGATGGAGGAATATCAGATCAAGCAGATCATGGCAACAGCTGGAAAAACGCGTAGTGGAGTACCCTACCAATATAAGATGAATAATAAGAAGAGAGCCATAGTAGATAGAGAGGGCTTGACAAGTGATGAAGAAGAGGTAGTGGATCTCCAGGTTGTGGAGAATATTGAGGAAACCTTGCACGCAACATATGAAATAAGGACAAGAGGTCCAAGGGTAGGAACAACAGGCATAACTCATATCCATGTCATTGTCAGTGTGGAACCCATAAAACCATGTGCGACTAATACACCAGAAAGAACACCATTGTTTAGACAACCAAATTTTAGTGCAAGAAAGACATCAAGAAGTACATCTAAACAAGGAGAAGCAACTAGAGGAGCCAGTTCAGGAAGTAGTAGTCAAGTATATACACCGTGCAGAGGTTGTAGTTCATCACCATTCAAAATGGAAAGACATGATCCCACCATTAGGTTACCAGAATTTCGTGGAGAGGCATCAAAGGATCCTGAAAAGAACTTGTATATCTGTGAGAATATTTGGGAAGAAAATTATATCATAGATGAGGATACAAAACTTGGGCAGTTATCTATCACGCTAATATACCGTGCACTGGATTGGTACATGATCTCAGTTGAAACTAGTCCACCAGGAACAACAAGGACAATTACAGGTGTCAAGAAGCTACTAATAAATGAATTTCATAAGCCTAGCTCAGAGGATCAGTACATGAACAAAATGATTGAAATCAGGTAGAAACCAAGTGAGTCTATTTTGGATATCGATTAGAGGTTCAAACGATTGAAGGGTAAATTGAAATATGTCATAACTGACATGCAGCATAAACATCTCTTTGTGAACTCACTATTGCCACATCTGAAATACCCTTTGAGGCAGCAGAAGTTTCAAACTCAGGCATAGGCTCTACAGGCAACCCTACAACTGGAAGAGAACCAGTATCAGAAGACAAATCCAGCAATAGAGGAGCTCAAGGAGGATCTAAATCACCTCACATTCCAGCTAAATCAAAACAAGAAAAAAGAGAAAAGAGAAGTTGTTTGGTGTACCACATGCAGGACAGAAGGACACTACAAGAATGAGTGCCCAACTTTTGCACAGTACATGGAAACAAGGCTACCAAACCCTTTGTCAATAGGAGAACCATGGTGAGATATCTATAAAACACATGGACATGATCCATATCATTTTCCAATGATGAAAAATTATCATACAATACCCAAGAGTTCATATTGCAACTTTTGCAAATCAGTGGGTCATGATGACAAAGATTATAGGATGATGGATTTGATGCAGGAGAGAATGTCAGACACCTATAGGGTGCAGGAAAAAATGATGATAGGGAAATATGCACCTCATTTTAACTAGGTACCACCTCCATATAATAACGTGCAGTAGTAATACAACATTGTGCAACCTCATTATAATAACGCGCAGCCATAGTATAACCCCGCACAGTACAATCAAGTGCCTCAGTACAATGCACCACGAGGAGATCTAACTGGTTACATAGATGGAGGATGAGGTAGAGGAGTATTTGTAAGAGCAAGAGGTCCAGTCATGTTCCACAAATACCAACAACCAATACACTATGCAAGGGAATTTCCACTTCCACTTTCGACATGCATGTATTGTCGTGCAGCAGATCATGATACAGAGGACTGTCCAACATTATTGGGAAAAATTCAAGAAAAGAGAAATCAGAAAAATCAGAATGTTTAGTGGATTTTAGCAGAGGCAAGGGATGATGGAAGAAATATCAACATAGTTACATGTAGGGGATCTAAGACAAGATTTGATGTAGTACAACATAATCCAGCACAACACCAATGGGTGAAGAAGAATATTGAACCATAGAAATAGTTTGATGCGGGAAAAGAAAAAGAAATATTCAAGGAGGCAAGACAGGAGTTCCTCAAGCAAGTTGTTGCATCTACATCAACCACACCAATGAAGCACAAGTGATCTAACAAGTAAGTACCATAAATACATTACGCTACTGAATGATCCATAATTTGTTAAAGTTTTGTAAGATATGTTAGAAAGATGTAACACAGAAGTAGAGGGGAAGTTAGAGAAAAAAACAGTCAATCACCTCCATACAAGAAGGAGGACAAGCATGGAATTTAGATTGAATGCCAACATTAGAGATTTCAATATGGGGGATATCATACTAGATTTAGGCTTTGAGGTAAATGTGTTACGCAAGAAGACATGGAAACACATGGGAGATCCCACACTAGGCTATTCCCCTGTCCAATTGAAGCTATAAAACCAACACAGAGTTCTACCAATTGGGAGACTTAAGGATGTGATAGTATATTTGGATGGAGTGTGCAACAAGGAATATTTTGAAGTGATAGAGATAGTAGATGGTACAACACCTTATCCATCATTTCTTGGAATGGATTGGGCATTTGATAACCAGGCCATAATCAACTTGAAGACAAGGAATATGACATTTGAATCGGGGAAATACAGAGTCATTGCGCCATTAGATCCATCAGAAGGAGAAGGGTTTGTAGAACCCACTTGCTTAGATCTGGAGGAAATCAACCAATTATACAGAACCATTGCACGCGAAGAATATTATGTCAACCCAACTGCAGATGGAGTACTCAGTTGGAGAAGTATCACATCTTGTGCTTCTGACTCAAATACAGGGTTGGAAAATTGGCAGCAAAGATTACATGAAGTATCCACAAGAAGGTGCACAAGAATAGACTATGCAATAAGATGGGTGGGTACAAAGATAAGAGAACCTCCCAGTTTTCATGGAGGAAATGACCTAGAATAATTACTAACAATATACGAAGATGAAGTGTTAGAGAGTCAGAGTCTCTTATCCCTAGACATCGCACTCAAGGAAACACCTGCAAGATGGTGGGGTGTGCACAAAGAAACAACTAAGGATTGGTACCAATGTAACGACTATTGTTCATTAGATTCGACGCAAAGCTGACAAGCAATGAGATACAGAGATATGATGGACAAGGGACACCAGCAGAACACTTGCAGAAGTGCAGAATACTATGGAGGATGACACCACCGAAGGATCGGCCTCATCACTTCATCCACACATTGGAAGGAATCCCAATGAACTCGTATGTAGATCAAGAATTGTGCAGAGGCACTGCAAAATGAACAACATTACAAAAAAAATTTATGATCACTTTCTTATTTTAACATGAGAACCCAAACATTGATTCAACACTCAAACAAATCAGAGGAATGATATTTCTTTAGGAACCAGAGGTTGAACTCATGACAGAGTGTCAACAACAAAATAGAAAGATAGTCAAAGAACTATTGTCATTCTACCATGTGTAGGAAGAAGCACCAGATGAAGATGGCCCGCACAATGTTCATATTACAGAATTTGAAGCTAAAAGAGAGGTGGAAGGTCCATCTCTAGAATCTGAAGTTTTTGCTGCAACAATCAAGGTGAAGAAAGTCAAAATTGGGACAACTGATAATCCCAAAATGGCCAGCATTGGAGACTATTTGGATGAACAAACAATGGAACGAATAACAGAATTACTATGTGAGTGCAGTGATCTATTCCCAACAACATTTTTAGAAATGAAAGGCATAGCAGGAGAGCTAGGAGAGATGAAGATCCCTCTCAAACCTGAGGCTAGATTTGTCAGACAGAGACCATATAGACTAAACCCAATATAAAAGCAAAAATTGACAAAATGTTGGACGCTGGTATCATAGAACCAGTTGAGGAATTTGAATGGGTAAGCCCTATGGTAGTACAGGAAAAGAATCAAGGGGGGATAAGGATTTGTGTAGACTTGAGGAAACTGAATGATTCTTTCATACATGACCCTTTCCCTACCCCTTTTATAGATGAGGTATTAGAGAATATAGGAGGCCACGAAGAATACTCATTTACAGATGGATTCTCAGGTTACCATCAGATCAAGATAACTCCAGAAGACAGGTACAAGACCATTTTTTCCACATAATGGGGATCCTACTAGTACATAGTCATGCCTTTTGGGCTGAATAATGCACCAACTATATTTTCAAGGGTTGTAATAGATTATTTTAAGGAGTTCATACATCAATTTCTATAAGTTTATATGGATGATTGGACCGTATATAGTATGTTAAAAGACCATGTGGAAGTGTTAAGGTTGATGTTGGAAATATGTAGACAGTGTCAGATATCATTGAATATCAAGAAGTGCATCTTTGGGACACCTTTTGGAATACTGTTGGGAAACATAGTGTGCAAACAAGGCTTGCTAGTAGATCCTACCAAGATTGCAGTGATTGTCAATTTACCACCACCAAAATCAATGCACCAGTTGAGAGAAACATTGGGACACACAGGATACTAAAGGAAATTCATAAAAGGTCATGCACAGATCACTGGCCTAATGGAGAAATTGTTAAAGAAAGACACTAAATTTCAGTGGAATGAGACTGTCAGCAAGGTTTGGACACTCTAAAATAAAAAATGGTCACAACACCTATTCTAGTATTCCCATATTGGGAAAATACATTCCATGTGCATGTAGATGCATCAACTATAGCATTGGGATCAATTCTGGCATAGCCAATAGTAGGGGAATTGGATCATCCTACAGCATTTGCTAGCAGAAAACTATCAGAATTAGAGAAGAACTACAATAATACAGAAAGAGAAGGCCTAGCTATGGTCTATGCACTTAAGAAGTTCAAACATTACTTACTGGGTAAACACTTTAAGATGTTCACAGATCATTCATCCCTCAAATACCTAGTCAACAAGCCAATGTTGGGGGGGAGGATCTGTAGATGGCTATTGTTATTTCAAGAATTCGAATTTGAAGTGATAGCCAAACCAGGGAAGTTGAATGTAGGACCGGATCACTTGTCAAGGGTAACCAATGGAGAAGAACCTACCAACTTGGAATATAACTTCCCTGATGCGCAGTTATTTTCAAACCAAGTAGTTGATGAATATTGTGTTGACATCATTGAATACTTGAGTACAAGAACTGCGCCATAAGAGTTTAACACTGTGCAAAAGAAAAATATGGTAGTCAAAGTTGCATACTATCAACTGATTACAGGACACTTATACAAGATGGGTGCTGACAACATTTTGAGGAGATGCGTCCTAGAACATGAAAATCCTAGGATTTTGGTAGAATCCCATGAGGGAATAGTTGGAGGGAATTATGTCGGAAAATATACCATGCAAAAGGTATTGCGTGCGGGACTATGGTGGCCAACCATTCATAGAGATGCTAAGGACTATTTCCAGAGATGTGATGTTTGTCAAAGGGTGGGTAAACCTAACAGAAGGGATGAGATGCCCCTAAAACCACAAGTAACCTTGCAAGTATTCGAAAAATGGGAAATAGAATTTGTGGGACTAATTAACCCACCAGAAAAGAGGTCAGGAACAAGGTATATCATCACTACGACAGAATACCTAACAAGATGGGAAGAAGCAGCACCAGACAAATATTGTTGCACGGAGATAGAAACACACTTCTTGTTTGAACATGTGATCACTAGATTTGGTTGTCCAAGGATTTTGATGAGTGACGAAGGCACTCACTTTATCAGCAGTACTGTCAGGGATATGACTGGGGAATTTGAAGTCTACCATCAGAAGAGTACACCATACCATCCACAGGAAAATTGAATAGTGGAAGCCTTCAATAAGATCCTAGAGAATGCCTTAACTAAGATTTGCAATGTCAACAAGGATGATTGGGATTTGAATATACCGACAGTACTATGGGCATACAGGACTACATGAAAAACATTGACAGGACGGACACCATTCATGTTGGTGTATGGACAAGATGCAGTGGTGCCATTAGAATTCATGGTACCTAGCCTGCGCGTCACAATAATCACCAACATGACAGAAAGAGGCACGCTAAAGGAAAGGTTGAATCAATTGATGGAGATGGATGAAGATAGGATTCTAGCAGGATTTCATTAGGAGGTGCAGAAAGAAAGAGATAAAGCTTGGCATGACAGAAATATCAAAAGAAAGAGTTTCAAGGAAGGAGACTTAGTCTTTCTCTATGACAGTAAAGTTTTGCAACATCCTGGTAATTTCAGAATACATTGGCTAGGACCCTATGAAGAAAAAACTATCACAGACGGGGGAGTTGTACAACTAAAGGATCTCATAGGAGCGGAGATAAAATGAATGATCAATGGGAGTAGATTGAGACTGTACAAGGACAGTCAACCTCCAAGCACTTAAAAATTACAGTGCAGTAAGAAATCATGTACATAGTATACTATAGTATAAGTTGAAAAAAAAAGGGGACGCAGAGTAGCAGAAAAGGGACTCGGCGCGACGAAAGAAAAAAAAATTATGCGTGCAACATATGGGTGATACAATGCGCATTAAGGAAAGGCTACACCAGAAATACACTGCGCATTAAGGAAAGGCTACACCAGAAATACACCACGCACTCAAGATGCTCAACGCACTAGAAAAGGGACCAATGGTCAAAAAAAGCGAAAATATGAAAAATGATGGTTACGGTCAGAGAAAGCGTAAAAATGAAAAATGATGGTTACGACAAAAAGGCGCCAACTGGTGGAATTTATGAAATTTAATGGAACGTACACAAACAGATTTATCGCATTCATTGCAACCAGGGAAGCTTCTCTGAGAAGTTTCATAGCATTCATGACAGACTCTATATAAAAAGGAACTTGGGAAAAGCATAATTTATTGTGAAATTGCGAAATTCCAGAGATAGAGAGCACACAGAGCAAAGGAGAATAGACAACTACGCAGTGCAGACCAGTCGAATCCATTTGAAGAAAACCAACCAGTACCCACGATGGCACCACCAAAGATGGGTGCGTTGAGCCACGCCGCCAGGAAAACTCGTAGCAGGGTCAAAGGGCCTCAGCGAGGTCGAGCCAGAAAACACACATTGGGGGGAATTCATTGATGTTGACACAATTCCCTCACCACATGAAGAACCAACAAGCCCTACACCATTGGAGGAAGAGACACAAGCCCCCACAACAGCTACCATGGACATCGATCCACAGGAAAGCGCACAGGAATGACAGGCTGAAGACACAAACAACCCACAGAGACCTGCGAGGACCGAAGGAGACAATCGAGTAAATGGGGCCACCAAGTTACAAACATAAGTCATTGCACCATGACAACCACACAAATTCAGGTCTGCGCAGTAGCAGGAGGGTCTGTTGGAAGATATTACTGGCCAGCCAAAATTCGACACCGAGCAGAGACAAATGGAGGCTGGAACCTCAAGTGAGCCACCAAGAATAAAGTCCAAGCATCCCATGGTGTTGTCACCACATCGATAGCCTGATGCAACAATAGTCCTACCATTCATTCCAGAAGGGGTGCAGGACGCACCTAACCTACTAGGATGCGTGGAAAGACTACGTTATTCAAACCACAAGGTGGTCGATGCAGAAAAATTCCCATAGTTTACACAGCAAGTATATCTTGATAGCATAGGCACAGGCCCCTTTGGCAACCCAATTTTACAACCAAAATAATGGGCAATCGGCCTGGCCAACACTGGAATTTTGAATCTTCTAGAAATTCCCCACTTCGACAAGGGAAAAGAGGCAAACAACTATGTCAAGAAGTTGATGGAAGTCTTATATGGAGGATTCTTATGGCTAGAGGAGCCTATGTCAATAGATGTAGAACTCATTTCCTTCATCACAAGTCTTCCAACTATGGGCGAGAGTCCCGCGCAATACCTTGATGACAAAACAAAGGAGAAAGACCTAGCCGGGGAAATGAATAAAATGTGCGGCACAAAGAGGGGATTGCATAGGATCATTATAAAGAGGATCAATGACACAACGACGAGAATGGCCACCAAACTCATGGCCTGCAAGATGCTTCGAAAATTT
This sequence comes from Picea engelmannii, assembly GCA_009831015.1. NCBI lineage: Eukaryota > Viridiplantae > Streptophyta > Pinopsida > Pinales > Pinaceae > Picea > Picea engelmannii. The sequence continues at coordinate 307,830 of ML787621.1, forward strand.
CGCAAGGAGGAAATCCTTGCCAGGTTCGTCGTAGCTGCAGCACAATGCACCAGTGGCACCTTGCTTAGTTGGGCCCCGTATCTATTTAACATATTCCTCGATGACTGCAAAGACACATAGGACTTGGGAACAGAGTTCCACTACTCATGGTTGATTATGTTGATCACATTAATAGGGTGGAAGGAGCCCCTGTACTCTCATTTTTGTGAGTGTATAGGTCATTTCCACACAGCACGGTACACATCATTGGGAGCAACTTAGACCCAAAACATAGAAGTGCCAACAGAGGTACATTTGTCAGGTACTTCAGTGAAATACAGGAGAGTATTGTGAATTCTTGGAGAACCACTCCAGACGTGGTCACGTAGTTCAAGGACATAGCTAAATTCAAAGCATGAAGGAACAACATGTGGATCCAAGCACATAAGGATCAGGGCAAGGAGTGGCTACAATTAAGATATTGCATCATGGAGGAAGACATAGAAATGGCCATGAGAGATTGGAACGATGACTGGAAAATTCCAATCTTAAATCAAGAAGTACCTAATGGTATGGAGGTAGACGTAGGGAAAACCAAGACACCTGCAGGAGACAAAGATGTGCCTAAAAATCCAAAAACAACACAGAAGTCGGTGCAGTAGAAGAAGGGGACTACGACAAAGAATTATGTGCATGCAGGAAAAAAGGACATTGCCCCAGCAGCGAGAGAATAAGGAATGGCGGACACAACAACACAAGAAACCACCTCAATAGCAACCCCACAGGAAACAATGCAACCCAAGAGGCCAATCATACATACAGGGGGTTCATAAAAGAAGGCCAAGGCACACAAGCAATCGCCTGAGTATACGATCACTGAGGATGACATGGTCCTCATGGCCGAAAAAGTGCAGGAGCACGCAGTTGAGGAGTTTGAGTACGCCCAACACCAAAGAGGCTGAATCCAAGATGAGTTAGATGATATAAGGAAGGTCCTAGAATAGATCATAGGAGTGCACAGAACTGGAAGAGGGACAGAGTCAGTCCCAGCAGGAACAGAAGCAGATGAAAGGGTCACGCCAAGGGAGTAGGATACCATCCAAACTATAGCGCAAGTGAGCCTGACCTTCACAGTTACACCCAACATGTTGGAGATGGATTAAATGATAGCCTAGACACCACTGAAGGATCTGGCACAAGTATACTTTCTACTGGAAAGGATACCAACCAAGGCACTATATAAGCTTCAAGTTAGTTTTGAGCAGGAGGTGCAGTTGTGCGCATGAATAGACACAACAAACTTGCAACATATGAAGAATGGAAAGGAAGTGTTAGAATTGGTATTCGAGCATATCAAGCTTGAAACCAAGGAAGAAAAGGAACGCATGGATAGGATAGAGAAGGGATTGAATATATCATATAATTGAATCCCGAACAACACGTAGATAGCAGAGAGTAGCACAAAGGAGAATATCAACCTCATCGCGCATAAAATTGACCAGTACAAGAAAGAAATAAAGGAGTTAAAAGAGAAGCTCAATCCTATGACTCTACATGAGGTCCGAGAGAAGAGGAAAGCAGAAGTTGCACTCCAACTAGAAGATATGGGGAAACAAGTCAACACGGCAGCAGAATTGTTTGATAAAGTATCGCAGCTTTGGACAACGCTGGAGGAAGATGAAAAGTTCCAGGAGTGGGACCAGGAGGAAGAAAGAATAAGCGCAACAATATAGGACCTCAAGCAGAGGCAAAAGATGATGAGCATTATCGAGCATCTGAAAGGAATGTTGGATATGAAGAAGTTGCAGGCAGAGCTAAAATATGCACAGAGGCAAAAGTAGGAATAACAAGCCCAGATGGAACCTCTCCAAGAGAAATCAAGGGATATTATCGCGCAGATGGAGGAGGAAAAGAAGAACATGGTGCAAACACAGGAAGAGTGTGCAGTAATCATACAAGAGGAGGTCACAACTCAAGCACTAGAGGCACTAATAGAAAAAGTCACGCAGATCCAAGCCAAAGGAAGGGAACTTACACACAAGGTCCACATCCTAGCAGAGGTTGTTGAGGGAGAATGCAATGCCTACATGGATAGGGACGAGCCACATGTCAGTGTTGGGGGCCTGTTGGGCGCAGGCCTATTTTGAGGAGATTTTATTTCGGGGGGGGAAATCCAGAATGAGAAAATTACAGCTGGAAGGAAAAGCAGCACGTGCAAGGAAATCATGCAAGGCGTACATGCAGGGAAACCTAACCACATTAGGGTTACAGTTTTTTTAAGATATTATAATGGTTGATAAGCCAAGAATAAGTATAAATAATTACCCACGTGGTATAGGTCGGGAGGTTTTTCTAGCATGTTAGAGAGGACTACTTTGTGTAGCTAGGAAGAAGATTGTAAGATCTGTTACTTTTTTGTAAGTTGTTGAGCTATAGGAAGGCAAGTAGTTCAGATCTTAAGGGTTATATCATAGTATGGGGAGCCTGGTGTGATGTAGTCCGCCTCATAATAGATCCTAATCCAACTAAGAGAGGAATGTATTGTGTGCAACGCCATCTTTTGCAAAACTATAATAAAAGAGATTGAGAGACATATGTTTGTGGACACATCCCAGGAGGGGGTGAACCACAATAAAGTTGTATGTTATGTGATGTGATGAATTGCATGTTTCCCTTCTGCAAATAGTTAGATTATGAATGGATGAATGGTTAATTCTACAGAATTTGTTAGATCTTAAATCTGGTAGAATGCATGCATAGATTGAGTAGATGAATGAACAATAAGATTAACAGAAGACAATCAGATCAAGGCCTAAGATAATGAAATACCAACCCCAATCCCCACTCTTTCCTAGACTGCAAGCATCTAAGTATTGTAGTCACCCATAGAACTATCTCATGTGAGACTACACAGTACACTTTGTGTGTTGTGTTTCCTTCTGGTTTACCAGGAGGGCTGATAGTTTTAGAAGGCTTTGTTGGAACCTTGTTCAGATCTGAACCTGGTTCAACCTAAGAAGTAGGAAGATAGAGTAATAACCAACATCATGGTACTTAAGAAATAAGGCTCTTGGTGCATGTGTCCCGACTTTCACGCCCTCAACAAACTCACCATCAAAGAAAAATTTCCCATTCCTGTCATTGATTATCTCTTGTATGAATTAAGTGGTGCCCCATTCTTTACTAAACTTGATCTTTGTTCTGGATACCATCAGATACGTATCAAAGAGGAAGAAATTACTAATATTTCCTTTCGAACTCATGAGGACCACTATGAGTTCGTGGTCATGCCCTTTGGATTGTGTAATGATCCCTCCACTTTCCAAAGCCTCATGAATCATGTCTTTCATCCTTTTCTCCATAATTTTTTCTTATTTTCTTTGATGATATTCTCATCTATAGTAAAACTTGGACAACCCATCTTGCTCATGTGGATCTAGTTCTTCATTTACTCTCTCAGCACCAACTTTTCCTCAAACAATATAAATGTGATTTTGGAGCCTCGTAAGTCGAGTACTTGGGTCAAATTGTTGGCAAGGCAGGTGTCAGGGTGAACCCTAAGAATATTGAAGCTATACAAGATTGGCCTCACACTAAGACTCTCAAAATATTTTGTGGTTTTTTGTGTTTAACAGGCTATTATCGCAAGTTTGTTAAGAATTATGGAAAGATTACAATGCCTCTCAATGCTCTCCTTAAAAATAATTATTTCACTTGGACTCCATCATCTAATCATTCCTTTCAAGCCTTGAAGGCGGATATGTGCACCACTCCTATCTTGGCCCTTCCTGACTTCACAAATACCTTTTTCCTAGAATGTGATGCTTCCGAGAGAGGAATTAGAGAAGTCCTTATGCAAGATGGTCGATATTTGGCCTTTACCAGCAAACAACTGTCAGAACAACATTTGGGCCAATCAATATATGAAAAGGAAATTTTGGTTATTCTGCATGCAGTGGATCTTTGGCACCCTTATCTATTGGGGCAACACTTCCAAATTAAGACAAATCATCAGAGCCTCAAGTATTTTCTAGAGAAACGCCTTTCATCCCTATAGCAACGCAAATGGGGGACTAAGCTATTTGGATATGATTATGAGATCATTTACAATAAATGTAAAGACAATGTGGTGTTGACGCTCTTTCAAGAAAATATGAAGATGAAGGGTCCCTTTTTCCCTCTCCTTCATTGTACCAGATTAGCTCCAAGTTGTTCGCCAAGAATGGCTACAAGATCCCAAAATTTTGCATCTGATCCAAAAATTGCAAGAAAAATCTCCATTTTCCCCAGGGTATTCTTGGCACAATGATGAGCTTCTCTACAAAGGATGTATGTATTTAAGTAAACAATCACAACTTAAATCCACAGTTCTTTTTGAGATTCATGATACACCCACAGTTGGGCACTCAGGGTTTACCAAAACCTATGACAAGGTCAAATGTTCTTTCTTCTGGGAAGGTATGAAACAGGACATTCACACTTTTGTGGAGTAATGTGATGCCTTTCAATGCAACAAGGGAGAAACATCCAAAGCCTCGGTCACACTACAACCGCTCATAATTCCACCCGCTATTTGGAGGGATATCTCTATGGATTTCATTGTTGGTTTACCTAAATCTGGAAATAATTCAGTCATCATGGTGGTAGTTGATTGTCTTTCCAAGTATGCTCATTTATATGCTCTTCAACACCCATTTACTGCCTCCACTATGTCTCAACATTTCATGGATCATATCTTCAAGATTCATGGCATGCCTCATTCTATAGTTTCTGATAGAGATCTCACTTTCACAAGAAATATTCAAGCTATAGGGAACAAAATTTCATCTTAACACCACCTATCATCCTCAGACAAACAGTCAAACTAAAGTTGTCAACAAGTGTTTGGAAACATATTTGAGGTGTTTTTAATCTTAAAGGAAAAAATAGTGGGTTCAATGGTTACCCCTAGTTGAATGGTGGTACAACACTTCTTACCATACAACTACTCGCATGACTCCTTTTGAAGCAGTATATGGACAAAATCCACCTTCAATTGTCTCATACATGTCAGGCATCTCGAAGGTCCATGTGGTTGACCAAACTCTTATAGTTCGAGAGGCTATTCTTCGTACCCTCAAAGCGAATCTAGTCATGGCTCAGAATCACATGAAGAAACAAGCAAATCAAGGTCGCTCAGAACGTCAATTTGATGAAGGGGGCTAGGTGTTTCTTCGACTGCAGCCTTATAACAAGACTTCACTCAAGGTTGACCATTGTCAGAAACTGGCACCCAAATTTTATGTCCTTTATACAGTTCTCAAGCCCGTGGGATAGGTGGCCTATCAGTTAGTTGTTCACATTCATTCTAAGCTCCATCATGTTTTTCTTGTTTCCTTCTTAAAGAAGGTGATTAGAACTAAGTGACAAACTCAAACCAATCTTTCTGAGTTGGATGAATAAGGCTCCATCTGGTTGGACCAGCGTGATATTCGTCTCCATCAGTGCACCATCAAGTAAGTGTTATTATAGTGGAAATATACAACTCCAACAGATGCCACCTAGGAGCCAGCTACCATTCTGCAACAATTTCCTCATCTCAAGCTTTGAAGACAAGGATTTTTTTGAAGGGGGAGGGCATGTTAGGGACCTAACCTCCCTAACCCCTCACATAGGTATAATAATACATTTTCCATTTAATAAAGGAAAATATTAATAAGGCCTAGTAATAAGGAAGAATAAGTCAAATGTAAGAAGACCTAATAGAAGCTTTCTCTTCTAGAAGATCTTCCTCTAGATTGTTCTTTTGGTATATATATTTAGTATAAATAGGAGTCGAGGGCATGAGAAGTTTTGTCTTGAGAATTATTGTAAAAGAGTGTTTCTCTACTGGAGGTTTCCCCCTCAAAGAGGCAAGTGAACATTGTTTCCTATCAATAAAGGTATTATTTTGGTGTTGTGGTTTCATCTATTGTGTTGTTTCGTTGTTATTGTCTGCAATATTTCTGTTTTCAACTATTGTAATAGATATAGTACCTTACACCTCAAAACCATACAAGCTAATGTGAGTATGGTCTTCTTCATGTACATAAACTCCATTTCCTTTGAGGAAATCCTTTGCCTCTTGATTTATCCTTGTTGGTGTTTCTCTAGTAAACATGTATCTAACTTCCTTAAGAAATTTATCTTGAATAAGGAAAAAATGGAATGGTGCCTTATGCTTCCAAAGAACAAGGTAACAAAATTGGATTGGTTCATTCTCAGCATCGAAATTACCCCTCAAGGTAAATCCCTCAAAAACAATGCAATAAGAAATGAATAGGACTTGATATGCAGTCATGAAAAACCTTTGAGTCTTTAAATAATTAGCCAGCTAGTAGGAAATCTCATTCGATATTACCTCAGCCTAGTCAAACATATTTTATTTTTAGAAGGAAAAATGAAAGATATAGAAAACTAACCTAAGAATATGAGAAGTATATTCTTGTCCCATCAAACACGTGAATATCCATGAAAAATCCTCATATGGCTCTGCCAACAGAGATATATCAATGGATGAAAGGTCAACCAACATTTCTATGGATGGAGCCATGGAATCCTTTAAAAATTTCACTGCACCACCCTAGGAATCCATAAAAGTGCCAATGTATGGAAGGTTGAGACTTTTGTTGGAAGCGAGCAGCTGAAGAATCAATTTAAAAAATTTAGGATTTAATGGAATAAGGTTCTTCCTTTCAACTGCTACTCGAATTTTTCTACTTTTTTAATCAAACATGTGGGTACACCTTGAAACCAACTCCCTGAAGTCAAAGACTTCAAGAATGCAACCAACATTCACTAATCCAGTCATCCAATTTTTTTTATTTTGCTTCTGCTTGGGAGTTAGACTCTTAAACCATTGATATGAAGCTGACCAATGGAATTCTTTATCTTGGCACACAAGAGAGTTAACAATATCTTCAAAAAATGGTTATTTCCTCCTTCTAGTTGTCATATTTATTATTCTTCTAATGCACTTTGATATGTGTGACATTGAATCATGGAGCTCAAGCTACTTAAAGGCTAAGTGCATGAATAACATTTACTAAACCATCTCTTCAATACCTACAAATTTCCTTCAAAATACTTGAAGCCATAAATGGAAGTTATTTTGAAAAGCAAGTGGCTCATTGGAAAATGGGATAATTAATCCACATTAACCCTGGATCACCTCCCTTTTTATTGTGAATTATAACTCATGAATGTACCATAAATTACCCTTGGAAAATGTGCAAGGAGCACAATATCCATGAAGATTTTAATAAGTGTGGAACAAAGGTAGAGAGAGATCATTCATTTAGAAATTTAGTTGTACAGAAGTGAAGGTTGTACAGGAGTGTGGGAATATGGAGTGTGGGAATATGGAGTGTGTAGATATAAAGGTTGTGAGGGGTTCTTTTCACAAGGGTTGTGCAAGAGTATAAGTGTGGAAGGAAGTGTGTGGGAGAATGGGTGTGCAGAAGAAAGGATTGTGTGGAGAAAATGGTTTTCATTAGGTTCTTCGCACACAAAAAGAAATGGAAAATGATTAAGCTTGTGCCTTTGTAGAAGATATTTTGTGCAGAGAAATCACTTGTGCGAAGGGCGGATGGGTAGTTTTATAATAGAGAATATATGCACCACACAAGGAAACCCCACACAACAACAGTGATAAAAATGACTAAGTATTATGTACATATGTGTTGTGTTGGTTCTGCCACTTCGGTGAGCAGAAAACCAACCACTTAGATACCTTTTCAAGCTAGAAAAGTACCACAGTCAAATGTTAGTTGGTTAGTGGGCCAACAATTAAAGTAAACAAGGAATAAAAAGGAAATGATAACAAAACTAAAGTATGCATAAATTGCAACACAAAACTAAAAATTGGAACAAGAGATAGTCACCAACAAATTGGATTTTGTTAATAATGCCTTAGAGAAATGTAGGGAACTTTTGAGTTCCCCTCTTCCTCCTTGGGAGGGTCCTAATAGTCCCCAATAGAGAAATCCTTCTCCTCTTAAAATGATAAGATGATGACGAATAATTACGACCACATTATCAAGTGGTGAGAATATTTTCCTTTGATATGGGTCTTGGAAATATTCTATGAGAATAGTGGACTCTCAAGAGGTAATTTCAACAACACAACAATACATATGAAATCTTCGTTTAGTGCACACCTCAAGCTTTTATTTTTAGGATTCATTAAATATTTTTCAAGACAAGTTTGCAATGTGAATAAGGGTCATTTAGGTAGATACCTCCCCTATTCCTTAAATGGCCCCAAGGCTATATTTATACTTGGATTATATGACCTCTCATGGTACACCCAAGATGGAAGTAGGTGAGGCCCAACCAGAATCACAAATGTGTCGTTTCCACATCAGCGTGGGTTTCTTCAATGACAGTCGTGTTGTCTTCGATATTAGCACAAATTTGATAGTATTATCCTGCATTGTTTGGTGAAAAAATGCCTTTGGAATACTATGCTAAAATTCAAGGAGCCATTTTGCCTAGTTTTGTGATTTTTCTTAATGAATCCTATTAATGTTGGAGGTATGTTGTTTGGTGTGTTTCACTAGTAATCTCTTCATCCATCACCTGTAGTGTTGTGAGTGATTTTTTGGTGATAAAATATCCCCCCTTATGTGTGAGGTTAAGAGCATACATATAATCAAAATACATCATTGTTTCTTTTTTCGGTAGTATCAATTTGTAGAGGAGTTGGAGACAATGTAGAGGAGAATTGTCAAGATAATCCGTTGAAGGGAGAGGGGAAATCATTCAAACCAAATTTTCTCTGAAAATAATAAAGATCTTTGTACAAATGAGGCATGCATTCCCCAGCTTATGTGATAAAAATAGAAGTATATAACTGTAACTGAAATCTTTGATGAAGTGGAGATTTGTAGTTCCCTCGGAGGCATAGGTAATGAAAAATTATGGTTCTGATGAGGGAACTTGCTCTAAATTGAGGAACAAACAATTATTATGAGTGTTTGTGACTCAAAGGCATTGATGGCCTATCAAATTCATAGGTCTTTGGCTAGCACTGAGAACTACAACAGTCGAATAATAAGACCCATCGTAACATGAAACTATGTTGAGGTCAAATGTCATGGGGGACAACAAAATTAGAAAGAAAACGATTATTCTTTCTAGTCCATATGAGACTCTTCATTTAGAGTGTAATGAGAGAAAAGATATTACTACCTCCCAGGAAACTGGATTTGATGTTGACAGGTAGGAATCTGCGACTGCAAGAAATGAAGGGATTCTTGAAATCAACTAATCAAATATGGTATCAAGTACTGACTTGTTGTAAGGTAAATTTATTGGAGACATGGATGAATTTTAGAATGTATGAGACTCCAAAACTTCCTTGGTTTGGGTTTTAGTGAAAGATCAAAGAAACCATGAAACATAATCGAGGGTCATAGGGACAACCAAATACTAGGCTAAACTGTGTTGAGCTAATAAGGCTACAAAGAGATGGGGAAAAGGGGCTTGGGATATTTTGGGTTTGGCCAATGAGAATATGTTTTACATACATGGCTATGAAGATGAGATTTCCCAACCAAGGGCGACATGGGTTGCATTCCCAGGTAAAAAACTCCATAAACTACGATGGCGAAAAACTATGTAGTTGTTGGAAAGGAAAAGGTACTTTGTACAATTACCAAATGAATAAATAATGATTTGGGTTGATTATACACAAACAAAAATGGGTGCCCCAGTGAAATATAGCTTGGCCTACTTGGGGCACAAGTATTTGAAGTTGACTAATGGAGGGTGGGGGCTGGATTAGGTAAATTGATGAAGGATGAATTTGTAGATGGGAAATTGATTTTGGATGAGATGGAGGGTCAATGAAAATGTGTTGGTGCATTTAAAAAAACCTATGAAACAGGATATTGGGAGTTGTTGGTGTGCAGTGGGTAGACCCGAGGTTCAACATTAATTCACCAATAAAACCCTAAAGATACCAGCCCTTTTGGCATCACCCACAAGCAGGTGAAGTCTCACATGCGGTACCTAGGGGGACTGTGGGAACTAGGATTTCATAGTCATAAAGGGAATGGAGATCATTCTAACATTCATTCTGACTTAACATTCATTCAACATGCAATATACCATGTGCACAAAATCATAACAACGTAATAACATATGATAGATTCATCTTACTTAATCATTCAACATGTGCATGTAACCATCAAATACATAGTAATATTAACCCATAAGCATCTATTACATGTGCGCAATAAATAAAGTAAACCAACACATCAAAACACATGAATTTAATGTGGTTCACCCCAACTATGCTACGTGCATAACGACTGGCTTCTTATATTATTCATTCATATTCAGTCCTTACAACATGTGTGCATTGTGCTCACATAAGATACATCAATTCTACCCAAAATTCCCTAGCCATTTGTGCATACAGTGCACACTTAGATCATTCTCCTCTCCAAAGCTTGCTATAGGAAAAACTATTATTCTCTCATTCGATCTCACTATCATCATATCACCCCCTTTACCCAAAAACCCATTACATATTTATACATTGATACTAGGGCTTAGCATGTTACAAAATGGACCAAAAGGTATAACTACTTCTAACTAAATTTCTTCTTTTGCGCATGTTGACTCCTAAAAATGTACTAATTGTCTTCCTTTCATTTGCACATGTTTCTCCTTAGCTGACTTGTTGCATTGTTTTCTCCTATGCGATTCCCAAAACTTGTCCCAAAATTACCTACTCCAACATGACCCCAACACTCACCTGTGGCTCGTCCCGAGACACTTCAGACTTTCTTTCTGGTATCCATGAACTTCTAAAATGTTTCCCTTACAGTTGTGATATTTCCCCTTGTTTGTGTTTCTTGCTACACAATTCCCTCGGTCATCTCTATAGTAATGTGGGTATTTAATTTTTCTACACTTTCTTGTAATGCCTACTTGAACATGCCCTGTGCAGATGCTAGTTTTGTTGTCACCTTGCATGCTTGTTACGAGGAAAATATCTCTATGGCTAGGGTGAACCACAACAAACAGGTATGACTGCAGAAATCAACTCAATTCCATCATATGCTATATAAACTAATGTGCAAGAGGAGTAAGAAAGAGGCCTACCTCGTCCAAATGTTTGATGATTTCCATCGTTGAGCACTTCGACCCAAATTTGTATACCTACAACAAGTTCTAAACAAACAAGAAAAGCAAGCATATAGTGATAATATAACAGGTTAGCACATTAGATAGCATAATCCATCAATATACAAAACAAACATGCCCATGGATCATAACACATATATTTGCAAGATATAAATTGGACAGGAAAGGAATATTTCTATTAATAAATGATCAGCAGAAGTGAAACATTATAGACTTTCGTGTCGACACGGTTCAGAACCAAGAAACCGAGTTCCTTCCAACTGGGCCTCCACCACTTCAATCCTCTACCAAAGGAAATCTCATATAAGGGAGACAAAGAGGTTTTCCATCAGTAAGGGAAGAGCTTGGGGGTTGAACACTGTGTTCAGACTTAAAGGACAAAGGGATGCAGACTCAATAATGAAGTAATAATTTCTCCAGAGTAACTTTTCTCTCAAAGTTGAATTCTCTCCCCCTTTTCCATAGCTCGGAATTGGCTTCTTTATAGCCTTCAAAATGCAACTGAAGGGCCGAGTCGGAACGTTTCCGGTATGTGGAAGACCAAGGATCATAGATCTCCTATTGTGACATGGTAACTCAACATTTAATTTTGATTTTCTGGCTGAAATCTCGATGTACACAGGCTGTAGTGGAGTAGCCAGCGTATACGCTTGTTGTATAGCTTGCAAGGTGCGTACAAGTGGAAAAATATTTATTTTTGTCTCTCAATTCATCAATCAGGGACAGTAAGTCTGCATAGGGAAATGGAATAAGGCCCTCTCTATAATATTGCATAGGGTGAGGCAAATCTTTCTCTAACAATGCTTCCTCCTACAGCATTTCGATATTATGTGTGTGATCCTGCTGCTCTACCCTCATATGGTTCATATTTGAGTATAATTTTCTATTTTATGTTATTGTTGCCATGTTTTCTACTGGTGTTAAGGTGTTCATTACTTCCTTAAAAGTATGTGCCTTGTCCTGCACAAACTGTAGCTTCTGCACAATTTCTTCCAGCTTTGTGTCTTCTATCAGTTGATTCCATACTTTTTTGCTTTCTTTGTATAGCTTAGAACATCTTGATTTCATACTTATGATGTTCTCTATGTTTGTTGTCATCGTCTTCTCCCTTTTCTCTTTTTCTTCTGGTGGAGTGCTCAATGTCTAGCATTCTTCCAAATCAGTAATATTCATGTGAAATCCCTGAATGGCTTCACTGATATTTGTGGCATGTTCTTCTAAAGGGGTATCTACCTCCATAGGAACTTCTGGAATATTACTATAGACCCCCTAAAATGCTTGTTTCAATATTTCCATCCTCTGTGTGGCCTCTTCCCTCTCCATCCTAATTTTATCATATTCTTCTTGTAACGCATCATTATCTTCAACTACCTTAGTCAACTCCATCGACATTGACACTGCGTGCAATTGAATTTCCTACATGATGCTCTTCTGCAAACCATGTAAAACTTCTATGGGAAACTCAGATAACACCAAGTCTATATGACTAAGTTCCTTTGTGTGCTTCTGTAACTCTGTCGTAGGGAACTATAAAGCTCATGTTGCTATCTTCATAACTAGATGCTCTTATGATGTTGTAGATGGGTGAGATGTCATCGATTGCACCTCTGTGGTATTCTTCGTACTCTCCATGTGCTCGTGTTCTCCTGTTCTAATTGGAATTATCCTAGTTGTCTCCATTATTTTTTATAGTGCGGCAATCTTTGCTTGCACATCTGAGTACCTTTCTTCTTGCTTCTGCGTTGCTCACTCAAAATCCTCCTCAGTAACCTCCTTGAATCGATCTGTGATCTTGTCGAATTCATCGTTTGTCAGTGCTTGAAAGGCCATTTCCTTCACAAATTTCCTCTTCTTGTGTTTTTGGACTTATTTCCCCTTGTCTGTGTATTTTCTCTTCTCTCCCGATCACAATATATTTTTTTGTGTGTCACCTGTGCCATTTCCTTGGTTTCCATATCCTTCTTCTTCATCATCATCTCCTACTTCTTCAACTTCTAGGTGTTGTGTCTCTGGCTGCTCTGTATCTGTCGTTGGGATATTCCACTCAACGCCCATATTTTCCATGATATGTCCCATTTCTTCTTCATTCACCCTGTATCTCGTGGGTATCCATTCTTGAATTGATTCCCTCCTCACTTGAATGTACATATGATGGGATCTTGCCTTAAAACATGAAACTTCCTTGTACACTTCTACCACCTCCAGTAATATGGACGATGTATCTTGAATGCATTGTCATATTACCTCCTTATAGATGTAAAAAGAAATGTTTTTATCCAGTTGTCTCTCCTTGTGTGCAGTATGCCACAGGTTAGCTTATCTCGCTGCCAAACATGGTTTGTTCATAGCTGACAGAAACTATGTGCCTTCTGACACCCTCCAAGCCACTAATGCTATAAATAATAACAACCATGCATAATGGAATTATGTTCTATTATTCTATACCTCTCTATAATCCATCAAAAATTGATTTAACAGGGATGTTGCCTAATTCATTTGTACACCTTCTATGCACTTCTTCATTGTTGCTATCACACCTATCGATACTTTATCCTTGTGAAATTTCCTCAACAATTTGAAATCCAACACTTGTGTCACAAACATGACTCACTCTTAATTGATACTCACTGCATTGATCTCATGCATTCCTCTATACGCATCAAATTTCTCTTTCATCCTCTCCAACAAATATTTTTTATTCATCTTATCTGTAAGAAGTGGTGATGGGTCCTCCCCTGCCATTGGAAACCCTGTTATCCATGCAATCAACTCTATATATATGGACATGACTCTGTCCATCCATAGATATCATCCATGGACGTAGCTTAACAACATCTTAACACATGTGTTGATCTCGACACTCCTAACAAAGTGTAGGATCTCTAAAAAAGTTAAGAATCCCTGATTTCTCCAACCCTGCTTCCCAATCATGTGGCTCAACCATGATAAACTGTGTCTCTGGAAAAATGATTGTATTCAGATATTTCTTCGGTGTTAACTCCAGGAAATTCTTCTCATCTGATAGCTCATGATCTACAAACTTCATATTTTCCAAAACACCTAACATATCTTCTTCAATGATTACACCTGCTGGAATTTCTAGTTCCACGAGTTCATACTTTGATTCCTTTTGTAACCTGACCAATGTCATTATCGGCTTTTTGGGTGGTATATACTCCTTTGGGAAGTTGTCTGAACTCGTATCTAACTCGAATGTTCTTGGGTTCCTTCCTGTATAGGTGCTATTGGTGGCTTAGTGCATTTTTTATTCATTCCTAATGTTGATGTCACTAGTACCTTTGGTGGCGCCATAGCTCTCCACAACACACTTCCCTCAACAAATAACTCCTTCATATTCATGTGTATTCCCTCATCTCTCTGCTCTCACTGCTCTCAAACAACAATAACTATTTTCCGTCAAACCCTCAACTTCTTTTATAACTTGTCGTCAGTTGTTACTTTCCCTTTTCATGCCCCAAACCTATAGTCTAATCCAACTACTACTCACATTCAATTATTTCCATATTATGCAATAAATTCATATTACTCTGCGGATCATGGTCTAGATCTTGCCATTCTAGCACAGTCTCGTCGTCGATTTCCATTTATGACTACGCGTCTCCACTACTTCACCGTTATTATTTCTCTTTAATACTTGTCCCGTCATGTATGATTTTTATTGTGTTTTCCGCCCTCTGCACAGATCTGTGTCGCCCTTCAATCCTCCTTCTTGCACACAATTTATTCCTCCTTCTACATGTCTATGACATTTTTTGGCTTTATCTCTTTACTCGTTTAACCTTATGCATCAATAAAATCTTCAAATTCTCTTATTGTTTTTCTTCTTTTCTTTTTTTTTCTATACCACAAGTTTTATGGTACACATACTACGTGATCTGACTAGTGCACTGAAGTACGGTTGTCTCTATACAGTTTCATCCAACTACTGTTAATCGGTCCTTACACAACCTCTCCATTTACTTTCTCTAGCTAAGCAGCACCTTCATATGTCACAAACCTTATCACGTATAGACCTAACTAATGCATCTAAAACTTTCCAGGGTGCTACCAAAACTTGTTGTCGTAGAGAAAAACTAAGACTCATGTATGAAACTTCTTTTGTTTAATGTCTATGTCATTCCATGCTTTCTCATGTGATTTTTGAACTTGTTGATGGAAACATGTGACAAACAAGTCCCCTTCAGCTCTACTAGCTCTAAATATCTCTTCCCCACTGCGTTATAATTTGTAGGCTCGGTCAGCGCAGCAATGCATAGTCTCAGTACTATGAATTCCATAGGAATAATAGCTTCTTGGTCGTACACTAGTTTGAATGGGTTTTGTCCTATCAACTTCTTACTTGTAGTCGGATACACCCATAGCACTACTAGAATCCTCAAGTCCCAGATGTCTTGACTTACATTACACACCTTCATCAGTGCATGTTCTAGTATCCTATTGAATGCTTCCACTGTTCCATTTTCCCGAGGATGATACGATGCGCTCTTCTGATGGTGAATATGGAAATCCTCTGTCAAAGTTGTAATATTTTTATTCAAAAAATGAGTTCCCTGATCGCTCATGATATTTATCAGGCATCCAAATCTTGTCACCACATTTTCAAACAAAAACCATGCAGTTGTCTTCGCGCTACAATCTCTAATTGGTTATGCTTCAACCCATCTGATCACATCTTTGTTGGTGGATTAATCGGTCCAACAAAATCAATAGACCATTTATCAAAAGTGTTGTCCCTTGACCAATTTTTGTGGAAACATTGGTTGTGTTTGACCATTTTTGGGCCTTTGACAGGCTAGGATCTCGACCATTTTGCGGGCTTTTTGGGATTTTAGGGTTTATGTAACAGGTATGGGATGTCATCCCATGGGTTTACCCATGTCTAGGCCCTTTTTTTAATGTATAAATAAGTAGCTAAGGATGTAAGAAGTAGTTAAAGTTACTAGAATCGTCTTAGTGCAAGAGTTCATTGGCTTAGTGCATGACTAGGGTATGTTAAGCCTTACAGAGCTTAGTGCAAGTGACTGTGTAAGKCTTTGTGTCATGACCTGGTTTGGAGGAAGGTGGATCTATCATGATGTACGCAGATCACCTGTCTAGTGCGGAGTAATCTATGTGTCTTTGTGCCTATGAGAAGATTGAAGGAGACTAATAAAGAAGAAGAAGAATTGGTGGACRTAGCCCCACACTAGGGTGAACCACGTATATCCTATGTCAATGTGCTTTGTGTAATATTTTTCATGGTGTTTATGTATATATTTGCTTAGTGCATTATTCTTGATATATGATATATAGATCTATGAATGCTTAGTGCTTTATGACATGAATGAATGTTATATCTGAGCTTATGCTAAGTGCTTAGAAGGGCTTGACCTGTTTATTACAAGCGTTGTTCTATAATTAGGGTTAATCTGTGATGTGAATAGAATCATAACGTAATTCATATTGTTGGCTAAAGTTGTAATGTCCCCAAGGCCAAGCCCTGTTGTAAATCATGTCTATGAAGTATAAAGCTTGTTTATGAGTTGTAATTCAAGTTTATAAGGCTAGTGAGCCAAGTTATATAAGCTAGTGGGATTATGTGTTATTAGGCCAAGGAGCCTAAGTGTTGAAGGCCAAGAGCCTGATTTTTGTACATGTAATTATGCACAGTATTAATACAAAACATCTATGCGTGTGGACTGACCACGATGAATGAGTGATAGGGGACTAAGCTTCCACAAAACCTGGGTAAGGGATTGGGGGCTGGAAGGTTGGAAAGAGATGCTAAGTGTGGAGCCTATGGGCTTAAGTCCTTGGGAATAATATTTTAATATTATCCCAAAAGCCATGTGAAATCTATGTTTTGTCCTAAGTTCCTGGGGAGGGATGCATGCATCTTCATGGGCGACATGTGTCGACCCAGGCACATGTGATTTAACCCAGGAAATGAGCCGTGTTGTGGGTTCTCTTTCCATTCTATCGACTGTTGCGTAGGAGTTGGGTGGGCATTCCTCCAACCATCACTTGAATTCAGGGTTCGACCTTCCAATTCCTCCATCCTCCATCTGTATGCGTTTGGCCTCTATTATTGAACCTCTGTACACCTTACGCATCTTTGAAACCAGAGAGGTGAGTCTGTTCCTTATTGTTGGTTCGGAAAATCGAATGTTTCGTAATTGTTGAGTCATGCATCCTGTGTTGCTTGCCAAAAAGATTAACGCATCCTGTAATCGCAGATCCATGATATGCTTTAGCACTGATCGTTTCCATTTCGGGTGTCCATACCCATTTTCCCAATTGACTGTTGTGGACACACAGTGTTGGACTGTGTGTGGCTTGTTGGCTAGTGTGAGGGAGGTGATTTTTGTTGAAGAGGCAGGTTACCCAGTCTGTGAGCAACTCTCTCCATGTGAGAGAGTGGGCAAAGGAAGTGAGAACTCCTGGAAGGAGTCATGTAGCTGCCACAGAGCTCGGAGACTTCCGGTCTAGTCTGTTGTTGAAGCCCAAGGGAAGGGAGGTTAGCAGCCGATCGACTGTCTTGGTAACAGTGAATGTGTATACTCCTGGAATGGGACAGACATGTGGGGAATGAGAGTTTATGGGCAGTGGGAATAAGTGGATCCTGGGAGAGGATCCTTCTCCTGTGACTGTGTGTCTTCCTGTATTCCCTGCCTAGCCTAGGAATCCCTACCCAGTGGATCTTAGTCCCAGCTCGGGGGTGACCTACTGCTGAGAGTGATGAGAAGCATGGTCTAAGGCTGGGAGGTTCATGGGAGGTATACACGTAGTTGGTGAATTACATCCAGTCTAAAAGATAAGTATATGCATGCATATAATTTCAATTAAATATGCATGTCTGTGATTCTAGCAATGTTTACATGTATTCCGCTGTATTCGTGAATTATTGTTAATGTCATGGATTATGTATGCTAACGATATTAATGTGCTTACGCTATGTTTAACTGTAATTAAGCAATTGTATTTCATAAGAATGCATAATATGTTACAGTAGTTTTTTTCCACGTAGTAATGTTGGCCCGACCATGGGGTTGATGGTCGGGAACGTTACAGTATGGTATCAGAGCCTAGTTTCAACGTTGAGCCTGGATGGGCCGAATAAGTGGTCTTTGGACCGAGGTTTTGAGAATAAATTGTGTCTGGAGGACTAATTTCATACCTAAGAATGTTTTTGAGTGTCAACGGACTACTTGACTGTGTTACAAAGCTCAGGAGGTGTAGCGGTATTATAAAACTGCAGCTAGTGTGGTATGTGGCCACAGGGAGAGAGAGAACTCCACACCAGAAGTGTTGGAGCCATAGAATTTGTTCAGGAGGAAAGGAGAACCCTCACAACCATCAAATTTAGAGAACGTGCACAAGGTTTAAAACCCTTTGGAGTTGCACAGGAGTGTGGAAATCGTGATACGTGAAATCCCGACTTCATCAAGACCATCCATCCGAAAGGACGCGTGGAGAGCGATCATCCTTTTGTTGACTCGTGACTTGAAATGGTCTAAGGGTGAGTTCATGAGAATTCACAAAACATGAATTCATGATTGGATCACAACCGTCGATCTAAGAGAGATCTGGACCATTAATTGTCCAGGAAGAAATCAACATTTCAGGAATAGGGAGGACGAAGGTGGAAAATATTTCGACCTCGTGACACACGAAATCCCGATATGCAAAATGCCAATGAGATATGAGTCATCAAATCATGGGGAATCAGGATCGTTGGATCAAGTAGATGAAAGTTCAGAAGGAGGGTACCAAGTCATTGGCCAGAAGTCCTTGAGAAGCAAAGTTGGATGGTCAGAATTCTCTATGGAGAACTCGCGAAATCGCGAGGACCGTAAGATAGCCAGAAGTTGCAAGGTGGTTAGTGGATGGAGAAACTTGCCACCCTAGGATCCAGAATAAACGTGGGTCATTGATCGTGGTTGGTTTGATCCATTGGATCATTTCATGAATTCAGGGATCGTGAACTTGGAGCGCAGGCCAAATTCTTGGTCACTCCAAGTCCCGAATCGCAAAAGATATTAACAAGGGTATAATCGGATGGTGGAGTGCTTCCAGGAAGAAGTGTCGAAATCCTGTGAGCCGTCAGATCTAGCCAAATAGCGAGGAAGTTAGGGCTAAAGATCTTTGACAGGTGTAAGCTTAGAAAATATCTGGACTGTCGGATCAGGGGAGGCTCACAGCCATTGATCTCCTACATGAATTCCCATATTGGAATTTGGGGATTGAAGTGACAAGAGATTTGGAGTCGTTGCATCGTGAACTCCCAGTTCACGAAAATCTGAAAAGATCTGGACCGTTGGATCCAAACCATCGAGGATTGTTGGATCTCGTACAAGAACTTGTGTATCGAAGTTCGGGGAATGGAGTGACTAGTGGTTTGGGTCGCTGCATTTCGAATTCCCGGTTACCGAAACCCCGAAACACGAAGTTCCAAAGTCCCAAAATCTTCAAAGACAGAAGAACCATAGCGGATTTTCAACCGTTGGATGTTGGGTAAACGTGGACCGTCGATCCACCCGATTTACGCGAATTCGGTAAATCGAAACTCCGGGAGATAGATGTGTGTACCTTAAACTCTTCGAAGGTCGAAATCCCAAGTAGCACCTAGTAATATAGAATTTGGTCACAACCTTTGGTTACGAGGGTAGGGGCAAAGAAAGAGGGAGCTATCACCCGAAAATTACAGAGCCAAGCAGAACTCAGAAAATTTGTGAAGTCGAAGCGTTTTCTTAAATCAGAATGGTTTTGAATGTGTGGAATTTGCTAAGAATGATGACCTGATAAATCCCTGTTGTCTGCATGTGTGTTTGCAGAAGCTTAACAAGTGCCAGAACCGAATAGGGTTGTCATTGAGAGTAGAGAATGGAAGAGGTGTAGATTGCCTCCAATTCAGAGAATGAAAGAGAAGGAAGGAATGTCAACTTGGGAGTCGAAGGATCAAACTCTAATGGGCAATGAAAATAGATGGATAGGGAAGGACATATGATGAAAATCATTGAAATATTGCAGAAAGATGCCCAGGCCCGCCGAGCTGATAGTCGAACGCTCATGAAAGTCAGGGATAAGCAGGGTGAATTCAACTTAAGGATGTTGAAGAGTCTGGAAAGAATAGAAAAGAAATTGGAAAAGGAAAGTGACTCAAGAAAGACAGAGAGTCACAGGGCCCCAGAGAGGAAAAGAAGATCAAGGAGTGTCAGCAGACATCCTCGTCGCTACCAAAAGCATTCCAGTAGGGAAGCACACAGTAGTTCAAGCCCATCTCCTACCAAAAATCACAGGAGATCTGGGATGGATGAATTGAAAGGGGAAAAGAACAAGATCAAGCCTCTAATGTTTGATGGAGAACATAGGAAGGAGGAAGATGTCGAAACTTGGTTACTTGGTATGAGGAAATACTTTCAATTGCAGAATTATTTCTCTCATGCAAAGGGCATGATTTCCATGTATCAATTGAAGAGAAAGGCATCCATGTGGTGGGATCAACTTGTGCAGGTGCAGCACATTAGGGAAAGGGACATCACATGGAAAGAATTCAAGAGGTATTTCGAGAGGAAACACTTAACTAAAAGATATTATGACAGAAAGATGAAAGAGTTCTTTGAACTCAATCTAGACAACCAGACCATTGATGAGTACGAACGAAAGTTTTTGGAATTACTGAAGTATGTTCCATTCATCAAAGATGAGTCTGTCAAGATTCAGAGGTACCTGAGTGGATTACCACCTCCTATTGGGGATAAGATTCATTATGATGACCCAAAGACTATGGAAGAAACTATAAGAAGAGAAAAGTGCTTATTTGAACAACAAAGAGAAAATCCTACCTTTCAGAAGGCTTGGGATGACCAGAAAAAGTTCAAGAAAGAACACAGGCAGAAGGGAAATAAACCACCCTTTTTCAGAAATAGTCCTCAAGGACAGCCGTCTCTTAGAGAGCCTAGGAAGTTTGAAGTGGGTGGCAAAATGTCAAGGCTTCCACCTATGGAATGTTGGGGTTGTAAAGAAAACCATAGGTACAGGGATTGCCCCCACATAAATGATAAAGTAAGAGTTCTCCACAATGTTCAGCAGGATGAAACAGTGGAGGACATGGGCAGTAGAATTCCAAGGATCTAAGCAGCCCTGGACAACAAGCAAGATGAGTATAATTCGCACACGATTGAAGTAGAAGGTATGATAAAAAAAACAACCATTTACTATTTTAGTTGATTTAGGGGCTAGCCATAGTTATATAGACCCTAGAGTGGTAGAAAGTTTGCATTTGATAAGAAGAAAACATGAAAATTCTTGTTTAGTGTAGCTATCTACAGGAACCAAGAGGAAATTCATGGAGTTAGTCAAGTCCTRTCCTGTAGACATGAATGGACTGAGCACGAAGGTCGATTTGAACATTCTGTCGTTAGGCTCTTATGACTGTCTAATTGGGATGGACTGGTTGGACCAGCACCATGCCATCTTGGACTGTCAAAACAAGGCATTCACTTGCTTAGATGAAGAAGGGAATCAGAGAGTTGTCCAAGGAATTCCTAGAGTTGTTACTATTAGAGAAATCTTAGCAATGCAGCTGAAGAAGTGCTACAGAAAAGGTTGTCAATTATTTGCAGCCCATGTGGGGGAAACACCTAAGGATAAGGTGTCAAGTATTGAGGATCATGAGATACTTAAAGAGTTCGAATATGTATTCCAGGAAGTACCTGGACTACCTCCGAAAAGGGATATTGATTTCTCTATGAACTTGATGCCTGGAACAACTCCAGTGTCAAAGGCTCCATACAGGATGAGTGCGCCAGAATTGAAAGAGTTGCAACTGCAGCTTGAAGAACTTCTAAAGAAGGGGTATATACGCCCAAGTGTGTCACCTTGGGGTGCCCCAGTCTTGTTCGTAAAGAAGAAGGATGGAACGTTGAGATTGTGCATTGATTTCAGGCAATTGAACAAAGTAACAGTGAAGAACAAGTATCCTCTGCCGAGGATTGATGATCTCTTCGATCAGTTGAAGGATGCAAAGATCTTTTCGAAAATAGATCTAAGATCGGGATATCACCAAGTAAGAATAAAAGATTAAGACATCAACAAGACCACCTTTAGAACAAGGTATGGTCATTATTAGTTCACAGTGGTGTCGTTTGGACTGTCAAATGCACCCGTTGTTTTTATGAGCTTGATGAATGGAGTATTCAAGGACTATCTAGACAAGTTTGTCATCGTCTTCCTAGATGACATTCTGGTGTATTCTAGGACCAAAGAAGAACACGAACAACATCTGAGGATGGTGTTGTAGGTGCTAAGAGAGCACCAACTGTATGCCAAGCTGAGCAAGTGCTCGTTTTATCAGGAGCAGATCCATTACTTGGGACATATTATCTCAAAGGATGGGATAGTGGTAGACCCTGAGAAGATTGAAGCCATTAAAGAATGGTCAGCACCAAGGAATGTAACGGAAGTTAGATCCTTCATGGGATTGGCTGGTTATTACAGAAGGTTCATCGCAGGGTTTTCCAAGATAGCTCACCCTATCACTTCCTTGCAAAGAAAGGGGAAGCAGTTTCACTGGACAGAGGGATGTGAAGAAAGTTTCTAGCGATTGAAGCAATTGTTAACCAGTGCTCCAATCCTGAGGATTGCATATCCAAATGAAAATTGCATAGTATGCATTGATGCATGCAAAGAAGGACTGGGAGGGGTCCTCAGTTAGAATGGATTCGTAATCTGTTATGAGTCCATGAAATTAAAAGAGCACGAGAAGAAATATGCAACCCATGACTTGGAGTTGGTAGCCATAGTTCATGCTCTAAAGAAATGGAGGCATTACCTCATGGGAAGGAGGTTTGAACTTAGAACAGACCATAACGGTCTGAAATATTTGTTTGATCAACCAACCTTAAACGCTGGACAAAGTAAGTGGCTGGAATTTTTGTGTGAGTATGACTTTGAGATCAAGCATATCAAAGGAAAGGAGAATAAAGTGGTTGATGCACTCAACAGGAGGGTGCATGAATTACATGCTACAACCATTAGCATGTATCGGACTGATATTAAAAGCATAATTCTGGAGGCTGCAAATGCAGATCTGCAGTACAGAGAGTTGGTAGCCAAGCTACAACAGGGTAAGATGCCACAAAAGATGGAAATTTATAAATTGGAAATAGATGGAATATTGTTGTACAAGAATATAACTTTTGTACCCAATGTTCAGTGCTTGAAACAGATGATTTTGCAGGAGATGCATAATGTGCCTTATGCAGGGCACCCTAGATATCAGAAAATAGTAGCAGCGGTCAAGAGCCATTACTTTTGGCCGGGTATGAAGAGAGAGATCACTGAATACATCGCTAGATGTATGGAGTGCCAGAAAGTTAAAGCTGAGCATAGGCACCCAGCAGGGTTGTTGCAACCTTTACCCATTCCTGAGTGGAAGTGGGAAGTAGTAACGATGGATTTTATTACGGGATTGCCCCAAACAGGAAAGCTACATGATTCGATCATGGTGGTGGTGGACAAGCTTACAAAAGCTGCCCATTTTATTCCACTGAAAACTACTCACAAGGCAGCAGATGTTGTTGATATTTTCATAAAGGAAGTGGCACAATTGCACGGAATTCCTAAAACGATTGTGTTCGACAGAGACCTGAAATTCACCTCGAATTTCTGGAAAGGATTGTTCAAAGGATTCGAAACGAATATGAACTTTAGTACAGCTTATCATCCTGAGTCTAATGGACATATAGAGAGGGTGAATAGAGTAATAGAAGACATACTGAGAATGTATGTGATGGACAAACCATCAAGATGGGAAGACTACCTACACTTGGTAGAATTATCCTACAAAAATGGGTATCATGTATCATTGAAGATGAGCCCATTTGAAGCACTTTATGGAAGAAAGTGCAATACTCCAGTGAGCTGGGATAATTCAGCTGATAGAATAGTAGTTGGGCCAGAGTTGCTCAAGGAGATGGAGGACCAAATGATAAAAATTAAGAAGAATTTGAAAGCTTCCCAGGATAGGCAGAAAAGTTATGTTGATAAGAACAGAACCCATAGAGATTTCAAAGTGGGTGATCATGTTTTCCTAAAAGTGAAAGCTAACAGGAGTTCCCTGAAGCTGGGAAGTTGCGCAAAGTTGGCAGCCAGATTTTGTGGGCCATTTGAAATCCTGGAAAGGATTAGGCCAGTTGCATATATGCTTGCATTACCTGCATCCATGACTGTATATAATGTGTTTCATGTTTCATTTCTTAAAAAGTATATGCATGATGCTAATCATGTAATTGATTGGAATGTGATCCAGGTGGAGCAAGAAGGTGTCCTGCAAGTGCATCATGTGCGCATATTGGACAGGAAAAACAAACAACTCTGGAATCAAGCCATAGGGCTTGTAAAGGTCCAGTGGACCTGGTGCAGTTCTGAGGACGCGACATGGGAGCATGAAGATGTTATGCGGGCAGAGTACCCGCATCTTTTTGAAAATTTTGAAAAGCTTGCAGATGCAGTGTAAAGTTGCACTGAGGATAGTGCAAAAATAAGGGGAGGGGATTGTAATGTCCCCAAGGCCGAGCCCTGTTGTAAATCATGTCTATGAAGTATAAAGCTTGTTTATGAACTGTAATTCAAGTTTATAAGGCTGGTGAGCCAAGTTATATAAGTTAGTGGGCTTATGTGTTATTAGGCCAAGGAGCCTAAGTGTTGAAGGCCAGGACCCTAATTTTTGTACATGTAATTATGCACAGTATTAATACAAAACATCTCTACGTGTGGACCGACCACGATGAATGAGTGATGGGGGACTAAGCTTCCACAAAACCTTGGTAAGGGATTGGGAGCTGGAAGGTTGGAAAGAGAGGCTAAGTGTGGATCCTAGGGGCTTAAGTCCTTAGTAATAATATTTTAATATTATCCCAAAATCCATGTGAAATCTATGTTTTGTCCTAAGTTCCTGGGGAGGGATGCATGCAGCTTCATGGGTGACATGTGTCGACCCATACGCATGCGATTTAACCCAGGAAATGAGTCGTGTTGGGGGTTCTCTTTCCATTCCATCGACTATTGCGTAGGATTTGGGTGGGCATTCCTCCAACCATCACCTGAATTCGGGGTTCGACCTTCCAATTCCTCCATCCTCCATCTGTACACGTTTGGCCTCTATTATTGAACCTCTATACACATTACGCATCTATGAAACTAGAGAGGTGAGTCTGCTCCTTATTGCTAGTTGGGAGAACCGAGTGTTCCATAATTGTTGAGTCGTGCATCCTGTGTTTCTTGCCGGAAAGCTTAACGCATCCTATAATCGAAAAGTTGTGCTATGCTTTAGCGCTGATCATTTTTGTTTCGGGTGTCCATACCCATTTTCCCAATTGACTGTTGTGGCCACGCAGTGCTGGACTGCGTGTGGCTTGTTGGCCAATGTGAGGGAGGTGATTTTTTTTGAAGAGGCAGGTTACCTAGTCTGTGAGTGACTCTCTCCAGTTGAGAGAGTGCACATAGGAAGTGAGAACTCCTGGAAGGAGTCCTGCAGCTGCCACAGAGCTTGGAAACTTCTGGTTCAGTCTGTTACTGAAGCCCAAGGGAAGGGAGGTTAGCAACCGATGGACTGTCTTGGTAATAGTGAAGGTGTATACTCCTGAGGTGGGACAAACATGTGGGGAATGAGAGTCTGTGGGCAGTGGGCATAAGCGGCTCCTGGGAGAGGATCCTTCTCTTGTGACTGTGTGTCTTCCTGTATTCCCTGCCTAGCCTAGAAATCCCTACCCGGTGGAGCTTAGTCCCAAATTGGGGGTGACCTACTGCTGAGAGTGATGAGCAATGCGGTCCAAGGCTGGGAGGTTCATGGGAGGTCTACACGCAGTTGGTGAATTACATCCAGTCTAAAAGATAAGTATATACATGCGTATAATTTCAATTAAATATGCATGTCTGTGATTCTAGCAATGTTTACATGTATTCTGCTATATTCGTGAATTATTGTTAATGTTGTGGATTATGTATGCTAACGGTATTAATGTGCTTATGTTGTGTTTAATGGTAATTAAGAAATTGTATTTCATAAGAATGCATAATATGTTACAATAGTGTTTTTCCACGTAGTAATGTTGGCCTGACCATGGGGTTGATGGTCGGGAACGTTACAAAAGTTCTATGTTAGGTGTTGTAATCACATATCTGTGTCCCATCTAGGTTGTAGACACTTGAGTCCTACAATCCCCCCTGACTCTACCTCAGGTGAGACCTCATCTGCTTCGCAGGTGTTGCCGAAAGGGACGGTAGTTAGGGTTTTGTTGGTGCGTTGTTGAAGCGTTGAACCCTGGGTCTGCCCCTGTGCCAACAAATGGTTCTGTTGTCGGGACCTAAAACTCTGATTGTTGGGAAATGAAGAAAAGAAAAAGCTATGTGTGTAGATCTATTGTTGTAGTGAACAGTATTCTACTTGACTTGTGAAGCTCTGTGCTAAAAAGAGAAGTTTGATCTGAAGAAAAGAGGTAAGATCTTAAATATGTTTTCTCTGGTAAAGCTAATATAAGTGGAAATTTTTGCTTCAGAAATATGAATCTAGGTATGTTTGACATATTTTGTCCTAGTCTGAAAACTAGGGCACAGCTAGAAGAAAGAAAATTTGATCTAAATAAATTTGATAGAGATAGTGAAAGATATGTTATTCCTATGCATAGAAATAATTTTTGGACTAACAAGTGGATGCAGGACCCTAGAAAGAATGTTTGCAGATTGCAGGTCCATCACTATGATCCTAGTGCGCAATACAGAAAAGGTTGGGGATCGTTTAAAAGAAAGAGAGGATTGACACTATGTTATAACTGCAGAAGACCGGGACATCTCGCTAAGGAATTCCATGGTCCTATTTGTCTTTATTGTAAATTTGTTGGTCATGAGGTTTTGGATTGCCCTAGAATGATTGCTAAAGTTGAAAAGATGAACATGAGACAAGAAAACCATGAAGAAGGTCAAGAAACTAAGGATGTGTTAGAAACCAGAAAGAATCGGAATCTATGTTATTACAGCTAAAAGAAACACTAAATGATCACAGAGACATCATTCTACCAGAGATATTAAAAGAAAAGCAGTGCATAGAAACAAGAATAGGAGACTTCGACATAGACTGTGTTTTGGATGAGGAAACACATGTGAATATTATGATAGAAAGCACTTGGGAAATTTTGGGAAAGCCTGACATGATTCCTTCATTGGGAAGGATAGGATTGTTTAAAAGAAATATGGTAACCCTATATGGAAGAGTTACTAATGTACCTATGATTTCCCATGGAACATCGATCAAAGAAGAATTTGAAGTCATTAATTTTGTTGAGAACATCACCCCTTTTGCACTTTTGTTAGGAAAGACCTGGATTGAGAAAGATCAGATCCGAAGAAAAGCAGAGGAAGAAGCTACAGAACAGAAAAAGAAAGAATTAAGGGACTTCATAGCTAAGAAAATAGAGCGACTAATACAAGAACAAGAGGAAAAGTCGAAGCAACTAAGGTCCAAAGACTTAGCTGTTGAAGTTGAAAGAACACAAGAAAGCTTGAAAAACCTGTCCATACAAGAGAGAAGAGCACCCACCCTGGAAATAGTAAGAGAAGAGGTATTATATTTGAATCCTTTGAAAGACCCTCAACAGTGCGAAGTCACTTTACAAGGAGAAGATAAGAATAAAAATGGAAAGAGGAATCCAGAGACTCGGATCACAGGAAAGAAGGCAAGAAAGCTCAGTAAGAAGAAATCAAAGTTTGGAAAACTGCAGAAAGTTCCAGAGAAGACTTCGCAGAAAGTAGGCTTGCAGAACTTGAACCTCACCAGAATAGCAGAACAGTACAGAATGGCACTTCTCCACGGCGAAGCTATATGACCGTTGGAGGCATCCCGACCGTTAGAATGACACTCCGGAATGGATAGAAATGCAGTTATTTCCAGAAAGATCATTGTTGGACCATTGAGACTGGGCCATAACGGATGGATTCGTATTGATTAAGGCATTTCGACCCATTGAAGGAATTTGTTACGACGTTTCTTATTTAATCTGTTGAATGCCGCACCAGGACCACTTTTGTAACCTAAGATATCTAAGATAACATAGAATTGATCATATACTAGACTGTACTGTCTAGACCTCACCATAGATTTGATTACCTTGAGTGTCCATTCACCTACCTAAGTTATTTGATTACGAGCGTGCATGTCAGGGGACCTTAGCGCAGTGGAGAAATCTATACAAGAGATCTTGATCGACCTTCTGACTAAGAAAGTCATGTCTGCAGGCATACAGGCATCGTCAACGGGAGGATTGCAAGCACCCCCCTCGACTGAACATCGATGTGTGACATCCCGAACCATGATGGAGAAAAGAAGCAAGCACCGCTACGATCTAGCGAACGCAAAGCAGATCCCATCGGTCTTGCCCGACTACATCCCGCCCTTGGCTTCCATGGTTAGTCATGAAAGCATCCCATGTGATTTCGAGTACACACTGATTACTGCGTACCTCCTGAAGGGGATACATGCAGTCGGATCACAGTTGGGACTGATCTCATCTCTCAAGATAAGTGATTTCAACCTCGGTGATACGAAGAATTATGCAATGCTCGCACCACATCGCTACCTAATGAATACGACTTGGAAGAATCCCAAGATAGTTCCCCAGCCATGGATTAAAGAGATCGCATGGTCGACGATCTTAAACATGATGAAGATACCCCACTTCGGTAGACATCAAGAGGTTAACGCATGTGTTAAACTCCTCTTGTCGTGCTACCATGGAGGTTACCTTTGGTTGGATAGGCGCATCACTGTGGATTCGACGTTGATCCACCTGATCACCAGAATGAGAATGCAGGGACCAGACCCTCACCAGTTCTACCCAGCAAAGACATCATATTGCTCCTTGGCCCAGCGCATCAAGGAGACGTATGGTGATGTGGAGAAAGGGAAGCGAGGCTACAAGGTAGCCTCCATCCAGGATGGCACAGTGCACCTAGCTTGTTAGCTGATAGCGGGCAATATCATCAGAAAGAACCACCCTACGCAAGTAACATGATTCGTAGTCGACCTTGCAGGGAAGTGCGTCGAAGGAATGCAGATGAACTGGGCAAGCTACCTCATCAATGAGTTAGAGAAGGACTGTCGTGAAGCGCAGGACCAAGGCTATGAATTTCACTTCAGCTGGTTATTGATTCTCATTGCATTTTTCGCTTGGTAGATACAGAAGGGAGTGACATTCCCAAAATTCGATCCATCGGAGCCATTGGCTGTGAGTTTCACCACCTTGTGGTATACGAGCCACATGGCGAAGAAGTGGAAATCAAATGCGGTGTTCCACTCTTACTACCTACAGCTCAAGCATGCTATTGAATCATTCCCCCGAATGACCCCGAACACCTTGCATACATACAGGTCGCTAGAGAAGTTCCACGTAGACAGACACTTCATTTACATCACTGCATGCAGGTACGAAATCAAGGAGGAGTTGCAGTCCTACTATAAATTGATCGATGAAGACATGAAGGAGATAATCAAGGAATGACCCACTGAATTCCATGTACCAGTAGAGAAAGCAGAGCTCTCTAACACCGACATCATCGGAAACCATTTAGTCACCTGGACCGAGTATGATGGGCCAATAAATGCAAAGAGAAAGAAGAAAAAGGAGGAATTGTAGGACGTAGATAGTGATAAGAAGGATAGCGCATCGGATGAAACTGTGCCTGACTCACCTGCAGAACAAGGAGGCGATGAAGTAAACCAAGAGGAGCAAGGGGAAGAAGACAATATAGACAAAGGAAAAGATACACTGCCGAATGATCCCCTTACAGAGGTCGATAACTCAAATAAAAGGAGGGTTTCACCGCAGAAACCCTCAGCGCGGAAGAAATCCAAAGCCACTAAGCCTCAGTCGCAGAATGTTCTCACAGTGGATGATATCCAGCTCAATATCACAGCTGTAGAACATGCCTCAGAGGATATCCTGCAAAGACATGAAGCAAAGCAAGAAACACTGTATGACAGGATTGAGAAAGAACTGAAAGATATCATGCAAGCTATCCAATCGAGCCGCGTAGTGTCTATTGCGCCATCTTCAACAAAGAATGTAGAATTGGGGGATTATCCCACCCAACTACACATATTAGCATATTCAATAGAGACTCGACTTTGTTGAGTCCGGGAAGAAAAGGAGTAGGCCACCGAGGCCTTGAGGCAAGAAAAGGAGGAGGCCTTAGAGAAACTGCGGGTTGCGCAATAAGAGAAAGATGACCTTCGGGCGAATTTCGAAGAGGACAAAGAGAAGATCCAGAAAGAGAATGACCAGTTGCTTGTAGAGAAGAATGTGGTCAAAGAGGCATTAACTAGAGCACTTCACTCTATGCCAAGATTGGCATGGATGGAAGAAGAGACAGTCGAGAGCCAAGTGGGGAAGCTCGTTGAGGCTATTTAGTAGCTCCAAGCATGAGTAACAGAGCTAGAAATTCAAGCAGTGTCGAGCACTCCACAAGAAATTTGAGATCAGAGGGAAGAAACTACCAGGAGCGCAATATAAATAATCAGGGCATTGGCCTCAAAATGCAAGAAACTAATTGACTGAAGTATGCAGACTTATGAGCACCTTGCAGAAGACCCGGAGCTAAGGAGATTGGAAGCATAGCTCCAGGAGGCGAAGCAGCAGGCGTAGACTATGCAAGAAAAGTTGAAGTTTCTTATGGCTGTGGAGAAGATGAAAAGGTCACAGGAGCAGCGTACAGTTCAACAGCAGGTCACTTCCATCTAGAGCTGAGTTATGGAGGTGACACAGAGACTCCAGCCGGTGTAGGACGAATCCTGTACACTTTTTGAAGAGATCGAGGGACAAGGCTCATAGTTGGAACAAGTGGTTGCAACAGTGGAACAATGCCTGGAAGGGCCTATCATCGAGCAAGTCATTCAGGAGTTCACTAAGTAGGAGGATCTGGCGAAGTAGCAAGTCAAGGCAGCTCGAGCTAAGCTCAAGGCCTTCGAAGAAGTATTACCCAGATCAGAGTGACTCGGGATGAGTCACAGGTGAGTGTTGGGGGCTTGTTGGCCCTCGACCAAGTTTTGTGGAAACATTGGTCATGTTTGACCATTTGTAGGACTTCTACAGGATGGTCGAAGACGAAGCGCCTAGGCGAAGCAAAGATCACGGGATCTTGCCCATTTTGCAGTCTTTTTGGGCTTTTAGGGTTTATGTAACGGGTATGGGATGTCGGCCCATGGGTTTACCCATGTCTAGGCCATTTTTGTAATGTATAAATAAGTAGATAAGTATGTAATAAGTAGTTTCATTTACTAGAATCGGCTTAGTGAAAGAGGTCATTGGCTTAGTGCATGACTAGGGTATGTTAAGGCTTGCAGAGCTAAGTGAAAGTGACTGTGTAAGGCTTTGTGTCGTGACTTGGTATGGAGGAAGGCATATCTAGTGAATTGTACGCAGATCACTTGTCCAATGCGGAGTGAGCTTTGTGGCTCTGTGCCTGTGAGAATATTGAAGGAGACTAATAAAGAAGAAGAAGAGTTGGTGGAAGTATCCCCACACTAGGGTGAACCACATATATCCTGTGTCGATGTGCTTTGTGTAATTCTTTTCATGGTGTTTATGTATCTATTTTCTTAGTGCATTATTCTTGATATATGATAGATAGATCTATGAATTCTTAGTGCTTTATGATGTGAATGAATGTTATATCTAAGCTTATGATAAGTGCTTAGAACAACTTGACCTATTTATTACAAGCGTTGTTCTATAATTAGGGTTAATTTGCGATGTGAATAGAATCATAACATAATTCATAATTTTGGCTAAAGTTCTTTGTTAGGTGTTGTAATCACATATCTGTGTCCCAGCTAGGTTGTAGACACTTGAGTCCTGCAACCCCCCCTGCCTCTACCTCAGGTGAGACATCATTTGCTTCGTAGGTGTTTTTGAAAGGGCTGGCAGTTAGGGTTTTGTTGGTGCGTTGTTGAAACGTTGAACCCTGGGTCTACCCATGTGCCAACAAAAATCCTATAATGTCACTTGTGGTACTAAGGGCATCTCATCTCTCCTGGAAGGCTTCCCATTTCTTTGGCAAACATCACAAGTCTTTCAAAATTCCTTAGCATCCTTATGAAGGGTAGGCCACCACAATCATGCACACACAATATTATGATTTTTTTATTTTCCTACGTAATGACATCTTGCAATCCATTCATGTGCCTATGATAATATCATATGTCTTTCATGTTCTAATATGCATTGTCACAGAATACCATCTGTCCCTAAATTGTACAAATTTCCTGCTATAAGTTTATAGTATATTGACTTCACTACTAATTGCTTATTTTATGAAATTGTAAACTCGGGTGGGGCTACTCCTGTGCTCAAGAACTGGACTATGTTTGTAAAATAGTCATCATCTATTTGTTTTGTAAATAAGTTGTCATCGAAATTTCCTGCATCTTCTCTTGATGGTATGTGTGATAAGTGATTAGGTCCTGAATTAAATTTCCTTGGTTTCACTATTACCTCAAAGTAATATTCATGAAACAATAATAGCCATTTTCATATTCTCCCTCCCCCCCTCCCCCCCCCCCAACACTAGCTTATTGAACAAATATATTAGCGTAGAATGGTTTGTGTACATCTTAAAGTGTGAACCCAGTAAGTAATGTCCAAACTTATACAATGCATACACCATTGTTATTCCTTCACATTCTGTAGTAGTATAGTTATGTTTTGTAGTTGACAAATTCCTTCTTGCAAATGCAATGGGATGCTCTATATCTCCTTCTCCCAGGTGATCTATGAAACTCCATCTTCCAATATGGAAATAAAAAAATCGACGTTGTAACCAATTTATGCTTCAAAGTATCTAAACATTTCTAACATTCCCCACTCCATTGAAACATGTTCTCCTTCTTTAGAACTTTTTCCATCGGGGATATGATTTGCGCATATCCTCTAATGAACTTCTTGTAGTACCTTGTATGACCCAAACTTGATTGTAATTTTCGCACTAAAGTCGGTGGTGGTAAATCAACAATCACAATAATCTTCGCATGATCTACCAATAGTCCTTGCTTACACACTACATGGCCCAGTAAGATACCAAATGACGCATAGAAAATGCATTTCTTCATATTCAAATATATTTGAAACTACCTACACCTATCCAACATCGAGTGCAAAGTCCCAATATGATCTTTCAACAAGATAAACATCATTTATTCATCTAAGTATTCTTCTAATAACTTATGGATGAGTTATTTAATTTTTTCTACAATCACTCTAGAGAATATTGTTGGTGCATTCTTCAATCCAAAAGGCATCATTGTGTACTGGTAACATCCCCATTCTGTCACAAAAGTAGTCTTATATCTATCTTACTTTGCAATCTTGATCTCATGATACCCTGAAAATCCATTAGTAAATGAATAAGCTTCCTTCCCTCCTACATTCTCCAACACTTCATTTGTAAAAGAGTCGTAAAAATATCATGTAAGCATGCATCATTTAATTTCCTCAGATCTACACAAATTTTGATCCTTCCTATCTTCTTATCTTGAACTACCATTGGACGGATCCACTTTGATTCTTCAACAAGTTCAATAATTCTAGCTTCCAACATCATGTCTATCTCTGCTTTTACCTTTTTCTTATACATTGGGTTAAATTTGTATGGCCTTTGCTTCAATGGATTAGCATCTGGTTTCAAGGGTATCTTCATCTCTCCTAACTCCCCAAGAATCCCTTTCATCTCTAAAAATGTAGTCGGAAACAGTTCTTGGTACTCATGGAGTAAATCAACTATCTTCTCAATAGTTTTTTCATTCCAATGGTCTCCAACGTTCACAAATTTGGGCTTGTCTTCGTTACCGATATTTACTTTGTGTGTTCTCAATGGTTTTGCATACACAACAGATTCAAGATATGGTCCTTCTACTGTGCGCTCTCCTTTAGTTTCTGGTATTTGCACATTTCTTGGATCTTCATCCTCTTCTTGGTCTTCTTCAACAACATTATTGTAGCATCCCCAACAACCAATAGGACTATGCCAACCAAAAATTCAAACTTTTATACCAAATCAAAACATACAAATACTCTACAGATACATGGATTCATACATAATGATAAGAAAAATACACATGCAGCACACACAGGAAAAACCCATAAAAATAAATGCATAAATAATAACGTAGCACATAATTTAACACACAATTGACACTTATATTGATAAAAATATCACCAACTACGTGCAGACCTTCCATGTTCCTCCCAACCTTAGACCACACTGCTCAAAACTCTCAACAGTGGATCACCCCCAAGATGGGGCTAAACTCCACTCGGGTAAAGGAATTCATAACCGGGTTGATGTATCTCAGACAACAGGAAAACTCAGTCACAGGTGCCAAATCGAACTAACAACCTATAGTCCCTCATTCCCCACATGCTTATCCCACCCGTGCCCCTTATCTACTCAACAATCCCTCGGTTGCCCCAATTCCTTTCCAGGGCTTCAGCAATAGGTCGAACAGGAAGTCTCAGAGCTCTATAGTTGTAGTTTGTCACCTTCGGGAAATCAATTCCCAACAATTCTCTCACCTAGAGATAATTTCTCGTGGGACTAACAACCCGCCTCTTCAATATCCCCATGGGCCCCACAACCCTCTTCTTCAGTCCAACTCCTAAGATAGACAGATACAGTGAAAGTATCAAGAAGGTATGGAGCACACCTAAAGAGTGAGTGAAATGATGATGGAATGATGGAAAATGAACTAAGTCCAAACTATATGTATGCATGTTCCCAACTTGACACTTGTCATGTTGAGAACTACCTTGGCCCACTTGTCCCCATCCTTAGAACTTAGGATAAAATAATTACCCATACTTTATACTTTAAGGAATATTAATTTAATATTCCTTTTTGGCTTAAGCTCCCTATCTTAGCCCCTTATCCTTAAATTTTATCCCCCTTTCCCTATCTAGTGGAGTTTATCCCCCCATACTCTTTTACATGGTTGTTCTTCCATTGTGATATGTTTTTCATTAATATTTGCATGTAATTTACATTTATAATACAAACATACTATCATTTTTGTATCCAAGATCACCAGCCTAAAAAACATGAACATATACACAAAGGCTCTCTGGCCTCAAGATCGTGCACTCAATTTGATGCACGTAGTATCCTAGGATGTGCACACTTCTTCTTTTAGTGTGCAACACATATGCGCATTATATTATGGAAAGACACTTACAAAACTAAATCCAAGACTTGATACAAACAAATCACCAACTTATATACATATGTACATTTATATTTACATTTATAGTTGGGGTTCGGCCTAGGGGTATTACATTCCCCTCCCCTTTATTTATGCACTTTCCTCGGTACAGTATATACACATATACAATAAAATTTTCAAAAATCTTCAAAATGATGCGGGTATTCTACCCGCATAGCATCCGCGTGCTCCCAAGTTTCATCTTAAGGACTATACCAGTTCTATTGGACCACTACTAGCTCTATGGATTGATTCTATAGTTGCTTAATATTCTAGTCCAATATGCACAACAAATGCACTTGAAAGGTGCCTTCCTGCTCCACCTGAATCACATTCCAATCAATGACATGATTAGCATCAAGTATATAATTTTTTAGCAATGCTACATGGAATACATTATGAATAGACATTGATACAAGCAAGGCAAGCATGTATGATACAGGCCCAATCCTCTCTAGGATTTCAAACAGCCCACAATAATGAGTTGCCAACTTTGAAAAATTTCCCAACTTCAGGGAAATTTTGTTGGCCTTTACTTTCAAGAACACATGGTCACCCACTCTAAATTCTCTATGAGTTTTTCCCTTATCAGCATAGATTTTCTGCCTATCTTGGGAAACCTTTAAATTCTGTTTTATTTTTATCATTTGCTCTTCCATTTCCCTGAGTAATTATGGCCCAACCATTGCTCTATCTGTTGGGTTGTCCCAGCTTACCAGTGTGTTGCACCTTCTACCATAAAGAGCCTCAAATGGGCTCATCTTTAGAGATGCTTGGTACCCATTGTTATAAGCAAACTCTACCAAGTGTAGGTAGTCTTCCCATTTTGATGGTTTATCCATCACATACATCCTCAACATATCCTCAATTACTTGATTCACCCTCTTTGTTTTTCCATCTAACTCTGGATGATAATTTGGGCAAAAATTTAAATTTGTTCCAAATCCCTTAAATAATCCTTTCCAAAAATTTGATGTAAATTTTGGATCTCTGTCAGACACAATTGTCTTGGGTATACCATGTAGTCGAGCAATTTCTCTCATATAAATATATCAGCAATGTTGGTTGCCTTATGAGTGAGCTTTACTGGAATAAAATTGTAATACCCTAGGTCGATCCCTTGTGAAATGTATTGTTGTTTGTAGGCTGGTGAGCCGAGTGTTGATAAGATGGTAGGCTTATGTATTATAGGTCGAGGATCCTAGATGCTAAGACCAATAAGCTTGATTTTTGTATATTTAATTACATGGATCATTAATAAAAATTATACATCGTTGCCTGTAGACCTACCATGAAGAAAGAGTGATGGGGGACGAAGCTTCACCAGGTAGGGAAAGGGATGGGACTGAGAGGCTAGGAAAGAGGGGCTAAGATAGAGGGATTAACCCAAGGGAATATTATAATAAATTCCTGAAAAATGAAAATATTAAAGTGGCGAAAAATAAACCCAACTACCCTAAGTTCCTGGGAAAGGGAACAAATGCTAAATGGAGTGCATACAGCTCCAGGAAGACAGGTGTCGACCTCGGCACATGCAGTTAAATCTAGAGAGTCATCTCGGTGGGGGGGTTCGATCCCCATTCTCCCATCGTTTTCCTAACTTGTCAGGCCTCTATTGTGGACCTATGCATCTTGGATGCACCTCTGAAACCAGTAACTAGGGAAGTCGACCTGTTTTTTCCTGTGAATCCCAGCATATATGTACTTGCCAGAACCGTGTTGTGCCTTACCGAATTGTGGTTGCTGCCATGCCCTGAGCTATATTGAACCTTTGTTGTTGTCCTCACCTTGTTGGAACTAAATTGAAGTTGGTCTAAGAAGCGATTTTCCAGGAACGTGGTTGAAGAGGAAGATTGTTAGGCCTGTGAGCAACTCTCTCGAGGTGAGAGAGTTTGTTGGGAAGTGATTTTCTCCTAGAGAGAGTCCAGCACCAACTATGGAGCTCTGATAATTTATGATCCGGCTTGTTGTTGAAACCCTGAAAGGGGAAGTGGAGGATTCGATGGATTGTGGAACAGTGAAGGTGCATATTCCTGGGGTGGAACAGGCATGTGGGGAATGAGAGTCTGTGAGTAGTGGGCGTAAGAAGTCTCTTGGAGAGAATCCTTCCAGTTGCACTGTGCAGTCTCCTGTAACCCCGGCCTAGTCTAGGATTCGCTTTCCCTAGGTGGAGCTTAGTCCCAGCTCGGGGGCGACCCACTGTTGAGCATGATGAGAAACGTGGTCTAAGGCTGGGAGGTTCGTGGAAGGTCTGTATGCAGTTGGTGGATAACAATTAAAAGATAAGTATTATTTTCCCATGTTCATTCACATGCTATTTATTTATATATGTTGTTACATATATGGTTTTGTCTGGATTATTGCATGTATGCTTTTACTATTATTTCTGCATCAGTCTGTGTATTAGCAGAATATGTTGTTTTTCTATAGTTATATTTATAGGCATATGATAATTGTTATTTCTACGAGATAGCATGGCCTGGCCTAGGTGGTAGGGGGTGTTAAAACAAATTGGTATAAGATCAGTAAGATGTTCCTCTATGGCATTGCCCAATGTGTTGGGTGGATGGGGATGTTACAAATTGGTAGCATAGCCATGGTTTCAACACTGAGCCTAGATGGGCTAGGAAAGTGGAAGTTGAAGAGAAGGTTTCGGAAGGAAATTGTTGTTGAAATGGACAAAATTGAAGTTCAGAGCCCAGTTTTCGACACTGAGCCTGAATTAGGTCGTATAAGTGGTTATGGAATCAAAAGATCAAAGAAAATTGTTGTTAAAAAGGACAAAATTTGAATTTCAGAGCATTCCAAAGTGCCAAGTGTTAGCACAAGGATTTTTTAGAAAGTTTGATGTTTTTCCTTAGGGAGTAACCCCTTGGTGAAAAATGAAGGAAAAGGGTCTTAGAGAAACCC
Organism: Picea engelmannii; assembly: GCA_009831015.1. NCBI lineage: Eukaryota > Viridiplantae > Streptophyta > Pinopsida > Pinales > Pinaceae > Picea > Picea engelmannii. The sequence continues at coordinate 346,198 of ML787621.1, forward strand.
ACATTATGTTTTTATCCTAAGTTATTGGGCGATTTGATACTTTGGCACGTTGTGGATAAAGAGCACGCAAATCTCAACAGTTGAGCAAGGCATGCTCAGATCTATGGTCAACAGTGGATATCGGACCCCCCCCTGACCTTTCTGGGTTTAACGGTGGGGGGGATCAGAGTTGGCGGTTTTCTAGCACGGGCCCCCAATGATGTGTCACCTCTATAGCAACTCGTACCCCCCCCACTCTTTCCCGCTTACCTCCTACCCCCCCCTCTGAGCTAACCACCATACCACCTCCCAATACCACCCATTCTCCCACTGACATCTGTCCTCCACTCACACTACCGCACGCGTGTTCCTTTTCGGATGATATTTCTCTCCCTCTCACCTCTCAACACATGTTCCACTTGCACTCCCCGTCACCTCCATTGTTATCATCGTTTAACCCCTGACCAATCACACTGCTCTGCCTCCACATCCTTTCCCCTCACCACATCACCTTCGCGCCTTTACACCTCATATCCTGGATACTTGCACTCACATTCCCAGTCGCCACCAACTGCATCCTTCCACATGGACATTGTTCACCCACTATACCATGCGATTTTGCACCAAACACCTTTCCAACTCACCATTATATTCGTCCACGTCCGCTTGACATTTTTCCCTGCAAACGTCCAGCATGCACAGTCTGACAGAGAAGGCACAGACAAAAATCCTTGAATGCAATGGTTTTATCGTGCCTCTGGTGGTTGAAACTTTTTCTTACCCCATAAATGGAAAGATGGAAAGGACTAGCCATGGAAGCAAATTCTCGGCCCGTAGTACCCCTGCAATCATAATTTCCTGCCAACTCACACTGTTATGAGATCACGTCTGACAGAAGAATGCATGCACAATCTGACAGAGAAATCACCGACGCAAAGCTTTGATTGTAGTGGCCAGGTCACACTCTTGGTAGTGGCGAATGGTTTTGAGTATAAATAGTTAGTTTTGATATTTTTTTATGGTCACCAATTGGTTGAGCCAAGCTCCCTATTTTGTAATGTTTTAATGCCAAAATTGTTGGTTGGTTATGTATCAAATTTGAGACTTTCAGATTAATAGAATTTAACTTCTTTCCATCTCTCTGTAAAAACTGTGCTAAAACATTCGGGCATGGAGGATCCAGTTGGGGGTTGTTATGTTGTTGTAATGTACGTTTGATTACAGTGGTATCGTGACCAGTTTTAGTCAGCTCCTTTGTTAGCTTTTTCTCTCTTACATTGAATATCTCGGGCATGGGGGATCCAATCAATTTGTTGTAGCAGCATCGTGATCTAGGTTTGATCATTGTGTTGTTGTGACTATGTTGTTTGGACATACTTCAGTGTCTGAAACTTGAGATTAAGAGTAATATTGAGTCTGAGTTTTTCTTTTCCAAGCTTCTTGAAAGTCTGATGACCATAGCAGTCGTGTTCACCTTTCTCACTATGTATTCCCTCTGATCACACCTTAACTCAATTCATTAACTGAAGTTGATGTGTCCCTCACTTCCCTATGCATTTCTTGTCCAGTTCTGTGTTGAAACATCATTCATATATTGAGTTTTTTCCATTGACCTCCACTCATATAAAACCAACATCCATTAAAAAATCTGATGGGTACTTGGCTTACCTTCTATGCAATCATATGGTGACTCTCAGTGCTAACATTCTTGATGTCATTGTCAGGGACAAATTGAAGAGATTTCCCTGGGATAGAATGACAAAGAAATTATGATTCTGAAGGTGCATCAGATATCAATACCATCAAAGATTGTGACTTGCACCTGGCGACTCCACTGTTTCAGTTGTAGCTCTAAAAGGTAGACACAGGAGGTCCACTCTGCAGCTGCCTCTAGCAACGCCTGAAGCTGACCCAAAGAAAATTATCAGAAAAGGAAAGACCCCTCGAGAAGGAACTTCAGATGTTGAGCCAGTTGATTCTGGTAATTTTCATAATCTTTATTCTAAATCCCCTGTAGTTGCTTCCCATTCTCCAATTGTACCATCTGTTGGAGTTTCCAGAATTTTAAATTTTGGGATTTTTCCTGCTGATTTCTCCCCTCCTAGTATCGGTTTGGAAAGCTTTGACACCCATGTTTCCCTCGAAGTTGTACAATGGTTTATACCTAGTAACTTAGAATACTTTCCCACTTCGGTCTTTACTACTCCTCCTCCTATTAAAATTGCAGCATTTACAGAAGGAGAAACCTATTTTCCCTCGAGCCATGTAGCCTTTTCCCCCAACACTCAGTTGTTTCCATTTTCTCCCAGAAACGCAGTCCCGGTCTCACCTATCCAAACTCCATCCCCTCCTGGTTCTCCTCCAGTTCATAATCCAATGGCAGGTGCTAACCCTCCTATAAATAGGATGGATTCCATAGTGGCTGCAAGATATGCCCCTCTAATCTTACCTCAGCCAATGAATAATCTCCCTACTGGAGATTACCTAAAATGCATGCCCAAATTCATAGGAGAAGAATACATAACTGATGAAGAGCACCTTGTTTCCTTATACAGTTATGCAGACAATCTAAACATTGAAAATGAGGATCTGTGGATGAGAGTCTTTGTCCATATCCTTGATGGTGAGGCTAGGAAATGGTTTAGGGGATTGACCTCTGGATCCATTGTTGGGATTGAGGCTATAGATGATGTTTTCTTGAGACAGTGGGGGGATAAAAAGGAATTTTTGTATTATATCATAGAATTTGGATCCCTAAATAGGAAAGAGGGAGAGTTTGTCTCTGACTTCTCTAAAAGATTCAACAAAATGTACAATAAGATCCTTGCTGAGATAAAGCCTACAAAAAACTCTGCCAAAATTACTTATGCTAGTGCCTTCGACCCTGATTTATGCCTCCTATTAAGAGAAAGAAGAGATACTTCCTTGGCTCATATGCAGTATGCAGTCCTGGAAGTGGAGTCCAATATATTGGCAGCTGACAAACATAGGAGTAAGGCTTATAGAGACAGAGGAAAGGGGAGGTCTGAAGCTTCAACCTCTGGTTCCTCTGTTGTCCAACCTCAAGTAGATGAATTGACCAAGCTGGTAAAGTCACTTTTTGCTGAGGTGGAGAGGTTGAAGCTGGAAGGAAATCATAACTATAGGAATCCCCCTAATGTTGAAAATAGGGGTAACTTCAAAAGACCAAATACTGCCCCTTAGATTATCCAAAGAGATCAAAGAAACAGGGATAGGGATGATCAGAAAATCCAAACCCCTCTCCAAAATAACCTCGTTACTGATGAGGAAGGAGAGGAAGAAGAGGTTGATCCTGAAATTCATTTTCTTGGAGACACCTCCTCATTTCCCCATCTAACCCAATCTGCATATGAGGAGTCTCTCCTGGAAAGCCAACTAAATGAGCTGAGTAAGGGGGAGAAGACCAACAGCAGTCCAAATAAATATAACCTTGGGTCCAAAAATAAAGAAGGGAAGTCTGAAATTCCTAATCAACCTACTAGAGCAGAGAATCCCGATAAAGATGTAGCAAATAGAAGAAAATATAGGAAGGCACAGAACCCCCCACCATAGGTCAAAAGCCCTGTCCCAGAAGCGAAGGAGATTTTGAATCTTCCCTCCTCTTTTAGTTTTGAAAATGAGATTCAAAAGAATAGGATCCCTGTACCTTTTTTAGAATTGATAAAAAATGCAGAATTTAAAAAATATCTTTCCAAAGTGTTGCAGCCTGAACCCTCCTCAAATGCCATTGATTCAGTAAATCTTCAAGATGAAAAGCCAGCAGTCATATTAGGTCCTTTGATATAATATAGATATGATTCATCCCCTCCCTTATATACATCACTAAACATGCATGATAAGGTGTTGCATAACTAGTTGATGGACTCAGGGGCATCTCATAATCTCATGCCCAAAACTGTCATGGATGAACTTGGATTAGAAATCAAAAAGACTTACCATGACTTATATTCTTTTGACTCTAGGAAAGTGAAGTGTCTTGGGGCCATCAAAGATCTGGTTGTGACCCTATTTCAGTTTCCCATGAAAAGTGCGGTCATGGATATCATGGTGGTTGATGTTCTCCCCAAGTTTGGCATGCTCTTGTCAAGATCTTGGATAAAAAGACTTGGGGGAACCTTGCAGATGGACCTCACATATGCTACCATTCCTGTGTTTGGGGGGGAACATAGAAGACTTTACAGGGAAGCTTAATTGGCCTAAATTAATAGTGACGAAGCAAACCCCACCAACCATCCTATTTTTGCACTTGATATTGATTTGGGATCCAGTATATTGCAGCTCAATGATGAACCTCCTCTTGAAATCAGAAAACAATCCATTATTTTTTGTGAAGATTCCCCTCAAATCACCCTTGTTTGGAAGATGTTCTTTGACGGAGCCTCTTCTAGGGAAGGTGATGGTGTTGGAGTGGTATTTGTTTCACCTTCTCAAGAGACTATATATTTTTCCTACAAGTTAGAATTTGAAGCTACCAATAATGTGGTAGAGTATGAAGCTCTTGTTTTGGGTTTGAGGGCTGCAAAAGACATGGGAATTGAAGAGATATCAGTGTTTGGGGATGCTGAATTAATTTTCCATCAGATCAAAAATATGTATCAAGCTAAGCACCCTAGGCTAAGAACTTATAGAAATGAATTGTAGGACCTAGTTGACAGTTTTTTCTTAGCTTTCAACATTTCATTTATTCCAAGGGAAGAGAATGCCATGGTTGATTCATTGGTTGTTTCAGCAAGTAATTTCAAAGTCCCTTTGCCACCTAAACTCAAGTATGAGGTATAAGTGAAATATAGACCCTCTATACTTGACAATGTCAAGCATTGGAAAGTGTTTGAGGATGATCTTGAGATCAAAAGATTCCTTGAGACTGTTAATGAGTTTTCTTCATTTCATATTGATCAAGATCATGATTCTGAAAGTAATCCGTGTGCTGATGTTTTTATAAACAAAATTGCTAATCATCATATTGTTCAGTTGCCTAGTAATCATATTCCAAAGGGGCTAGTTCCTTTGGAAAGACGTTTTGACATGAATGATGTGGCAGTGAAGGGTAAAGGTTCAACTAATGATGTTTATGTAACTGAGTGCAATATTGGTACAGAGAAGGATCCAAAATTTGTCAAGTTCTCAAGCAGCTTGTCAAGGGAACAAAAGGCTAAATATGTTGAGTTGTTAAAAGAGTTTTATGATGTGTTTGCCTAGATATATGAAGATCTTAGAACATACGATACAAGTATCATTGAACATAAGATCCCATTGAAGGAGGATACCAAACCATTTAGGCAGAAATTGAGACAAATAAATCCTTTGCTGCTGCCTATTATGGAGAAAGAGATAAAAAAGATTTTGGATACCAAGATTATTATTCCTTTGAGGTATTCTGAATGGGTGGCCAACTTGGTCCCAGTGACAAACAAGAATGGAGAAATCAGACTTTGTGTCGATTTTCAGAACCTGAACAGAAGATCTAAGAAGGATAATTATCCCTTGCCAAAGATGGAGCATATATTATAGAGGGTGACGGGTGCATATAGGATGTCTATGATTGATGGATTTTATGGCTACAATCGGATCTTTGTCTTTCCTAGAGACAGAGAGAAGACAGCCTTCACTGCTTCTTGGGGTACATTCATGTACGCTAATATGGCCTTCAGATTGATAAACGTAGGGGTGACCTTTCAGCGAGCCATGGACATAGCCTTTATTGGAGAGAAGGACAAGTTTGTAGTCATGTATTTGGATGACATAACAGTGTTCTCACAATCTGATAAACAACATTATGATCATTTGAAAAGGGTCTTCTTGAAATGCATAAAATTCGATCTCTCTTTAAATCCGAAAAAATCATTGTTTGCCATGGAGGGAAAATTATTGGGGCACATAGTATCAGTCGAGGGGCTAAGGATTGATTCAAGCAGGGTAGAATCTATCCAAACCTTGCCACTCCCTAGATCCAAGAAAGAAGTTTAGTCTTTCTTGGGGAGAATTAATTTTTTGAGGAGGTTTGTTTATAATTTTGTTGAATCAATAAAGTATGTTACAGCCATGTTGAGGAAAGGAAATGAAATCAAATGGATTGTTGAATCTCATAATTATTTTTATCAAATAAATAAGACCTTAACTGAAGCACCTGTGCTCATCAGTCCTGACTACTCCAAGGATTTTTGGATTTTTTCCTTCACTTCATTTGACACAATAGTAGTTATTTTATTGTAGAATAATGTTGAAGGGTTAGAGCAGCCCATTGCCTTTTTTAGTAAGGCATTGAGAGATGCTGAAATAAAATATGACATCATGGAAAAGCAGGCCTATGCTTTGGTTAAATCCCTAAAGGATTTCATGGTCTATGTTCTACATTCAAGAGTCATTGCATATGTTCCTTCAAATTTTTTGAAGGATATTCTCATTCATCCTGACATAGACGGAAGAAGAAGCAAGTGGATTGCCAAAATCCTTGAATTTGATCTTGAAATAAAGCCCACCAAATTGGTTAAAGGACAAGGTTTAGCTAGGATGTTGGTGGAATCTAATTGCAAAGATTTGGGGGTTGATTTTATCAACACTTGCTCAAAAAATCAGCAAGTTGAGTTGTCTGATAAATGTCCTCAAGTCAGCCCTCCATGGGCAGAATGTACTTGGTACAAGGACATTATATTTTTTTCTGCAAAAGTTGCAGACTCTTGATGTATGACCAAGATCAAGGTAAGGGATTTAAAGCTCAAATCAATAAAATATTGTCTTATTGATCAAGTCTTGTATTGTAAAGATCCTCTGGGAGTTCTTTTGAGATGTTTAGACCCACAGGAGGCCCAAAAGATTATGTCTAATTTTCATGACAGTTTATGTGGGGGACATCACTTATGGAGAACTACAGCCTATAATATTCTCAGGGCTGGGTATTTCTAGCCTAGTCTATTCACCGATGTTTGTACAAAGATCAGGGCTTGTGTTAAGTGTCAAAAATTATCTGGAAAGCAGTAGCTCAAGTCTTTTCCATTGAATCCTGTGGTGGCTTCAGGACCCTTTCAGTAGTGGGGCCTAGATTTTATTGGGGAAATTCATCCTACTTCAAGTGGTCAGCATAGGTGGACCTTGACTACCACGAATTACTTTACCAAGTGGATAGAAGCCATCTTTGCAAGGAATGCTTCCAACAAGTTAATCATTGGTTTTCTTAAGGATATTATGGCAAGATTTGGTTGTCTGAACAGAATTGTCACTGATAATACAGCATCTTTCAAGGGTGGACCATTGATCTAGTTTTGTGAGCAGTTTGGAATCGCATTGATTCACTCTACTCCTTACTACCCCCAAGAGAATGGACAGGCAAAGTCCTCTAACAAGAGCCTTATAAAGATCATCAAATTATTGTTAGAGGACAACAAGAAAGCATGGAATTCAAAGCTCAAATTTTCTTTGTGGGCTGATAGACTGACGACCAAGAGGTTTCTTGGTCTCTCTCCTTTTCAGCTTGTGTATGGATTTGAGGCCATCTTTCCTTCTCATCTTGCCCTTCCTGTGGAAAAATTAATCCAAGACTACCAAGGAGAACCTGATGATATGATCAGAAGAATACAGTAGCTGGTAGAAGTGTAGCAGACTAGGGAGAAGCTACTGGAGAAAGCACATGACCATCAACAGAAGATCAAGCAGGCTTTTGACAAGAAGGTAAGCAAAGAATATTTCCATATGGGAGATATAGTACTCAAATGGGATGCATCCAAGAAGGAAAAAGGAAAGCATGGTAAATTTGAAGGCTTGTGGATTTGTCCCTTCAAATTTTCTGAGGTATTTTCAAATAATACTTACAAGTTGCAGAATTTGGAGAAAATTGAAGTTTTCCGTGGCCCTGTAAATGGGCATTTTCTGAAAAAGTACTTTGTTTGATCCATGAGTGGCTTTCATGCCATTGTAAATATCATTCTTCTTTTTTTCTTAAGAATTGTCCCCATAACCCAATGGATAAGGCACTGAATCTACTAAGTTCTTAAAGCCTCGCAGGGAGGTCTCTATCCCCCATGGAGCCTATGTTAGCACAAGGATTTTTTAGAAAGTTTGATGTTTTTCCTTAGGGAATAACCCCTTGGTGAAAAATGAAGGAAAATGGTCTTAGCGCGACCCACATTATGTTTTTATCCTAAGTTCTTGGGCGAATGGATACTTTGGTGCGTTGTGGCTGAAGAGCGCGCAAATCTCAACGTTTGAGCGAGGCGCGTTCAGATCTACGGTCAGCGGCAGATATTGGACACCCCCGACCTTTCTGCCTTTAACGGTGGGGGGGTCCGAGTTGGTGGTTTTCTGGCACATGCCCCCCATGACTTGTCACCTCTACAAAAACTCAAAGCCCCCCCCCCCACTCCTATTAGAAAAACAGGACCGCGGAGCAATAAAATAAAACAAATGCGGAAATAAAACATAGAAGATACACAATACAAGAGAGACACAGATTTACGTGGTTCACCCAGTGTGGGCT
>ML787621.1:359333-388592 GCA_009831015.1 Picea engelmannii
ATAAAAGAGGGTTTCCTTCTAGGGAAAAAAACCCTAACATAATCTCTATCGTTAGATCTGCGACCTTATAATGAACGGTCCAGATTTACAATGAAATTACAATATACTTTTACAAGGCAATTTTTTCTTCAGGGGCTTCGCCCTCGAACCCTCGCTTGCCCCCAGACCCCCCAGCCGAGGGGATAGCCCCCCCTGACCCCACAGAGGGGGTACCCCCCCTCTGCACTCCCCCACGTGGAAGAGTGTACATCCTTATGGGGTGTAAATACTTCATGGGGTATAAACACGGCTGAAAGTAAAAGACCTCTAAATCAGGAAGATAATCAGGCTCCACAACCAACAACTCCTTCTTACTTACTGCCTACCCCCCCCCCCTCCGAGCTAACCGCCAGACCACCTCCCAATACCATTCGCACTCCCACTGAAATCTATCCTCCACTCACACTACCGCACACCTGTTCCTTTTCAGCTGATATTTATCTCCCTCTCACCTCCGACACCTATTCCACTTACACTCCCCGTCACCTCCACTGTTATCATTGTTTACCCCCTAACCAATCATGTTATTTTGCCTCCACATCCTTTCCCCTCGCCACATCACCTTCATGCCTTTACACCTCATCTCCCGGATACTTGCGCTCACATTCCTAGTCGCCACCAACCGCATCCTTCCACATGGACATTGTTCGCCCACTGTACCATTCAATTTTGCGCCAAACACCTTGCCAACTCACCATTATCTTCATCCACATTTTCTTGACAGTTTTCCCTGCAAACGTCCAGCATGCACAGTCTGATAGAGAAGACACAAACAGAAAGCCTTGAATCCAGTGGTCTGATTGTGCCTACGGTGGTTGAAACTTTGTCTCACCCCATAAATGGAAAGCTGGAAAGGATTGACCGTGGAAGCAGACTGTCGGCCTGTAGTACCCCTGCAAGCAGAATTTCTTGCCATCCCACACTACTCTGAGCTCACATCTGACAGAAGAATGCATGCACAGTCTGATAGAGAGATCGTCGACGCAAAGCTTTGATTGCAGTGGCCAGGTCACACTCTTGGTAGTGGAAAATGGTTCTGAGTATAAATAGTTAGTTTTGATATTTTGTTATGGTCGTCAATTGGTTGATCTGATCTCCCTATTTTGTAATGTTTTAATACCAGAACTGTTGGTTGGTTATGTATCAAATTTGATACTTTTAGATTAATAGAAGTCAACTTCTTTCCATCTCTCTGTAAAAACTATGATAAAACATTCGGGCATGGAGGATCTAGTCTGGGGTTGTGATGTTGTTGTAATGTAGGTTTGATTACAGTGGTATCATGACTAGTTTTAGTCATCTCCGTTGTTATCTTTTTCTCCCTTACACTGAATGCCTTGGGCATGTGGGATCTAGTCGAGTTGTTGTAGCAGCATCGTGATGTAGGTTTGATCATTTTGTTGTTGTGACTGTGTTGTTTGGACATATTTCAGTGTTTGAAACTTGAGCTTAAGTGTAATCTTGAGTCTGAGTTTTTCTTTTCGAAGCTGCTTGAAAGTCTGATGCCCATGGATTTCTTGTTCACCTTTCTCTCTAAGTCTTCCCTCTGCTCAAACCTGAACTCAATTCACTGACTAAAGCTAATGTGGCCCTCACTTCCCTGTGCATTTCTTGTCTAGTTCTGTGTTGAAACATCATTCATATATTGAGTTTTGTCCATTGACCTCCACTCATATAAAACCAACATCCATTAAAAACTCTGATGGGTATTGGGCTTACCTTCTATGCAATCAGAGGGTGACTCTCAGTGTTAACACCAAGAAAGAACCTTGGCCATGTTTGGAAGCTTAGGAGGTATAGCGGTTCAAGAACGATTGTATAGAAAAGAGACGGCAGTAACCGTGGGTTTGGAACCGCAAGGTTTGAAGTTGGGTCGTGGGATCTATTCGGGAGAAGGAGGATCCTTCACAACCATCATATCTAGAGAAAGGTGCATGAGGATTAACCCCTAAGTACTTCAGACTTCATGACTTTGGTGAAGTTTATGTGTGATAGAGCAGAAAGGGTTGAAGCCCGAAAATCTAAAGTCACGAACAGGGTCTACATCTTAGATCCGTGGGGGGGGGGAGTGTTCACCATTGGATTTTACCAAGGATGGATCAGAACCATAGGGTTAAGCCAAGAGAAGAAGGTAAGAAAGTTCAGGAGTTCGACATTTGGGAGAAACAGGGTATGCCAAGGTGAAAAATCCCAAAGCCCAAAGTCCCAAAGTGACGTGGTATGTTGACATCACTTGAAATTGTGTGGACACATGGGATGTGTGCCACATGTCATAGAGTTAAGAAAATTTGTGAGATTGAAATGCAGTTAGAATGTGACATTATCACCCTCCTGATTGGACCATGTGTCAGCTTCGTGTGTTCTACCATGTAGTGCTCCTGGAGGTGGCACAAGGTAGTTAAGTGTGACGAAGGAGTTAGTTGGGTCGGGCCCACATTAACTTTGGTCACGATCTATCAAGATCAAGGGCCAAGAGGCATTGTGTAGATCCAAGATGCATGGAAGATAATTCTACAAGGTGGTTTCGCAATCCAAACCATGGTTTCCCAGAAGGGGTACGTGTCAGCGTGGGGACAATTGTGGAACAATCAACGGGTTACTCCAAAACCGTTGACCCATGTCCCCGCAATTTGAAAAGTATTAAGTTTGATGTGAATATTTGTTATCTTGGTTCAAGTACGGAAACCATGGGTCCTAGTGGACGTGTGGTTCCATTTGTGAAGTCCAAAGATGTAATATACCAGATATAAAAAGTATGCAGAACAGAAATAAAATGCTAGAAATGGCAAAATAATAGTAATATAACCAGAACAATCACCACAATAACACTGAAATGATATAAGAATAACAACAGAAATATCACTTTGATTCTGAGAGCAATGTTCACGAGCCTCTTCAATGGGGAAACCTCTAGTCGAACAGATCTCTATTACAATAATCTCCAAGCTAGGGTTCTCATACCCTCGACTCCTATTTATACTAAATATGTCTATCAAAAGAAACATCTAGAGGAAGATATTTCTAGAAGCATAAGCTTCTATTAGGTCTTCTTACATTCGACTTATTCTATTTTATTGCAAGGCCTTATTAATATTGACCTTTATTACATCCGAATATATTGTTCTACCTATGTGCAGGTTAGGACCCTAACATGTCCTCCCCCTTAAAAACATCCTTGTCCTCAAGGCTTGAGATGTGTAAATTGTTGCAGAATGGTAGTTGGTTCCCAAGTGGCATCTGTTGGAGTTGTATCTTTCCAATGGACTAACACTTCCTTGATGGTTCTCTGATGCAGGTGATGCTCACGTTGGTCCAAAACTGCTTGTGGTTGTATCCAAATGGATCCTTCTTCGGCTAACTTGGGAAGGTTGGTTTGAATTTGGAACTTAGTTCCAATCACCTTCTTTAAGCATGAAACATGAAAAATAGGATGTAGCTTCGAATGACTGGGAAAAGCTAACTGATAGGCTACTTGTCCCACATGCTTGAGAATGATATAAGGACCATAAAATTTGGGCTCTAGCTTCTGACAATGCTCGACCTTGAGGGAAGTTTGCATGTAAGGTTGCAGTCGAAGAAACACCTGATCCCCTTCTGCAAATTGACGTTCAGAGCGACCTTGATTTGCTTGTTGCTTCATGCGATTCTATGCCATGACCAAATTCTCTTTGAGGGTATGTATAATAGCCTCTCAAACTGTAAGTGTTTGGTCAACTGCCTGGACCTTCAAGACACCAGGTAAGTATGATAAAACTGAAGGTGGCTTCTGTCCATATACCACTTCAAAAGGAGTCATGTGTGTAGTTGTATGGTATGAAGTGTTGTACCACCATTCAGCTAGGGGTAACCATTGACCCCACTGATTTTTCTTTTTTGAGGCAAAACACCTCAAATATGTTTCCAAACACTTGTTGAAAACTTTTGTTTGACCATCAGTCTAGGGATGATAAGTTGTGTTGAGATGCAATTGGGTACCTTGTATCTTGAATAGTTCTTGCCAAAAATTGCTTGTGAAAGTTGGGTCGTGATCAGAAACAATAGAGTGCGGCATGCCATGAAGCTTGAAGACCTGATCCATGAAAATTTGAGCCACCGTGGATGTTGTAAACAGTTGTTGAAGAGCATAGAAATGAGCATACTTGGAAAGGCGATCAACAACCACCATGATGACTGATTTATTTCCTGATTTGGATAAGCATGTAATAAAATCCATAGAGATATCCTTCCAAATAGCAGGTCGAATTGGAAGCGGTTGTAGTGTGCCCGGAGATTTGACTATTTCTCCCTTGTTGCGTTGACACACATCACATTCAGTGATAAAATTACGAATGTCATGTTTCATACCATCCCATAAAAAATAACGTTTGACCCTGTCATAGGTTTTGGTGAACCCGGAGTGCCCCACTATGGGTGTAGCATGAAGCTCAGAAAGTGTCATGGATTTAATCTTTAATTGTTTACTTAAATACAAACGGCCTTTGTATCGAAGATCCTCATGGAGCCAAGAGTACCCTGGGGAATTTGGATCATTGGACTGCAATTGTTGGATCAGATGCGAACTTTTGGGATCTTGTAGCCATTCTTGGCGAACGGCTTGGAGCCAATCTGGTACAATGAAGGAAAGAGAAAAAAGGGATCCTTCATCTTCATATTTTTGGGAAAGTGCATCTGCCACCACATCGTCCTTGCCTTTCTTGTAAATGATCTCATAATCATATCCAAAGAGCTTAGTCACCCATTTTTGTTGCTCCGAGGAGGAAATGTGTTGTTCTAGAAAATACTTGAGGCTTTGATGGTCTGTCTTAATTTGGAAACGTTGCCCCAATAGATAAGGGTGCCAAAGATCAACGGCATGTAGAATAGCTAGCATTTCCTTTTCATAGATTGATTTTCCCAGATTTATTTCAGATAGTTGCTTGCTGGTAAAGGCCAAAGGCCAACCCTCTTGCATAAGGACAACACCAATTCCTTTCCCTGGAGCATCACATTCCAAGACAAAGGTCTTTGTGAAATCAGGAAGGGCCAGAACTGGAGTGGTGCACATGGCCATCTTCAAGGTTTGAAAAGCTTGAGAAGTGGTTGGAGTCCAAGTGAAAGAGTTATTTTTTAGGAGAGCAGTGAGAGGTGTTGTAATATTTCCATATTTTTTAACAAACTTGCGATAATAACCTGTTAAGCCCAGAAATGCACGCAAGATTTTGAGAGTCTTTGGGTGAGGCCAGTGTTGCATAGCTTCAATATTTTTTGGATCCACCCTAACACCATCATTGCCAACAAGATGACCCAAGTATTCTAATTCTGAGGTGCCAAAAGCACATTTAGACCGTTTCGGGAAAATTTGGTGCTGAGAGAGTAGATGGAGAACTTGATCCACATGAGAAAGATGGTATGTCCATTTTTTTCTATAGATGAGGATATCATCAAAGAAAACTAAGAAAAAATGAAGGAGAAAAGGACAGAAGACATGATTCATGAGGCTTTGGAAGGTGGAGGGAGTGTTACACAAGCCAAAGGGCATGACCAAAAACTCATAGTGGCCCTCATGAGTTCTAAAGGAATTATTGGGAATGTCTGCCTGTTTCATACGTATTTGGTGGTAGCTCGAACGAATATCAATTTTAGTAAAGAATTGGGTGCCACTCAACTCATCCAGGAGATCATCAATGACAGGAATGGGAAATTTGTCTTTAATGGTAAGTGTGTTGAGGGAATGGAAGTCAGGACATATTCGGAAAGAACCTTCTTTCTTCGGGACCATGACCACAAGAGAAGAGTAGGGGCTCATACTAGGGCAGATAGCGCCTGCAGTAAGGAGTTCCTGGACCATTTTCTCAATTTCATTTTTTTGGAAAAAAGGGGTGACGATACGGACGGATATTTGGAGGAAGGCTTCTAGGTACAAAGGGGATGGAATTATCATGAACACCATGGGAAGGAGGGAGTCCCTAGGGAGTGGAAAATACCACTTGATGTTTAGAAATGATGGCTTGGAGGTCTTGCGGCACCGAGGGTGTCTCTATTGCTTGTATGGCATGGAGTTGGGCAATAACACCAGAATGACCTTTTTTGAAAAGCTTTTCCATGCGATGGGAACTAATGATCTCAGGTGAACCGGTGGTGATTCCTTGGAACTTATATTGGTGGCCCTCATGTTCGAATTGCATGGTTAATTCCTTAAAATCCATAAGAATGGGACCCAAAGTCCTTAGCCAGTCTGCACCCAACACAATGTCACAACGGCCCATGTCGATAGCAAACATATGAGATTTCAGGTGGTAGTCACCAATTTGGAGACGCACATTTTCACAATGCCCTCTACATTTCATGGAGCCACTATTGGCAATCATGATTTGGAAATTATTGACGGCATGCATGTAGCAATGAGTTTCTTGGGCAATGCAGTAATGAATAAAATTATGGGTGTTTCCACTATCAACCAGAATGATGACTTTCTGATGCTTGATGTAACCGATTAGCTTGAGGGTTTGGGGAGTAGAGAAGTCAGTGAGAGCATTGAGGGAAATGACTAGTTCTACTTCGGTAGGGTCTGAGGGACAGGTTATGCCAGTGGTTTCAGGTGACTCAGACACAAGGGGGGTTTCAACATCTTCTTTCGAAATATCCTCGGAGATGGCCATAAAAATATTTTGTTCCTTACACTTGTGGCCCGGGAAATATTTTTCATCACAATTATAACAAAAGCCTTTGAGTTGGCGTTCAGCCATTTCAACCCTAGTCAATTTTTGGATCTTTAGTGAAGCGGGGGGAGTAGTGGGATTTACTAGTTTAGGGCGAGGGATAAAGGAGGGTTTTCAGTTTTGAGAAGATACAACCTGTTGTGCTTCTTTATCTCTTTTAGTAGCCTCCACCCAACTCTGAGGCTAATCTATGAGGACATGGGCCCGAATCTCATCCTTGAGGCCACTGATAAAACACTCTCAGAAAAAGACATCCGACATGCCCTCTGTCTGAAAATCCAGGCGCTCAAAGGAAGCTATAAAGTCTTCCACTGTTCTTGATTGTTTCAACTTTGTCAAACGACCCAAATGGTTGGTGTTAGTGTCAAAGCGTTCATAAAGCTCTACCACAAAGTGTGTATGTGCAATATACCCTTGACGGGAATTTTTTCTCCATTGCCAACGTTCTTGATCTAGATGGAGAACACCATACCGAAGTTTGGCTAAGTCATCTATAATGTCATATAAAGAGAAATAATGTTCCATTTGGGTTACCCAACCAGTGGGGTCCAAGCCATCAAATTTGGTCACATCCACCTGTTAGGGTCCTATAATCATAGGTAAATCAATTCTTCGACTGTTGATTTGGTGTTTCTCTCATGATGACAAAGTCTGGCTCAGTTGATCCCATTTCTCCCCTCCATTCATTTTTCCCGATCCTCCATCATGCATCCTTCATCCATGTTGTGCCCTCACTCCCTTGTCCTTTTGTCCAGTCGACAACATCCCGCTCGCCACCCATCCATGCATAAACCAAACTTAGGTTAAAAAGAAACTCAGTAGGTTAATAATGTTAGTAATAAAATTTAGTATAATTAGTTTAATTAATATAGGCTAGACTAGTTAAATAATTCATTAATTAATTAATTAATTAATAATTAAGTTAGTTTGGTTAATCTAGTTTAGTGTTAAACATTAAAATAAAATTAATTAATATAAAAACCATTGAATAATACAAAAATAAAAACAATTAAAACAATAATAAAAACAATATGAAACATATAAAATAAAAATAAAAAATAAAATAAAATAAAAACAAAACAAAATAAAACATATAATAAACATAAAACAATTAAAAAAACAAAAATGTAAACTAAATAGAAAAATATGTATATAAAATTAAAAACAAAACTAAAACACTATCGTAAGTCTACCCACCTGTAACTCCATTACATCACACCCCACATAAAAAACAAATCGTTTTAAATCAACGGATATTAAAAATTCCGAACCCCCCCTCACCATCTGAAGTTTAACGAGAGGGGGGGGGTCCGGAATGAAGTAGTTTATAAAACCACCCCCGTACAAGTGTCAGATCCACAAGCTAGTGGACCCCCCCCCCCCATATTAAAACCTCTTACCACCTCAGGGGGGTCCGGAATACCGCCTTCCCAAAAAAAAAAAAACTTTTCCCATTTTTTTAAAAAAATTACCCGTTTTTTGCCTGTTCAATATGTCTTCTTCCAAAACCAATTCCGGGAAAACGAAAATGAATTTTGAGAAACAAATAGATTTTTTTCTCCATAATGGGATGAATAACAAAAACCTCTCTCATTTTTTTCATAGGTGCCATGAGCAGGGAGAATCTAAGCCATCTTCAAGGCCCATTTTTTCAGTTTTTCATTTTCCTGTTGCAGTCCTGATTTTTCCGGAGGTGTTTCGGTTATATGGAAGTGAATTTGGTGAAACCGAAGGAGGTTTTTTTCTAGAACATGCCCATATAAAATAAACTCCTTCATTTTTTTCACAGGTGTCATAATTAAAGAGAAACAGATGTATGTGCAGACCCCTTTTTTTGCAGAAATTCAGCAAGTTTTTCATAGCGGACAGTGCAATATTTTTAGGGATTTTTTCTATTTTCGGCCAAGATTTCCCAGCTGTCAAAGAAGGAATTCGAAAGTGACATTTTTTATAGCTTTTTGGCCCCTTAAGATAGGATCTGATCCTGTTTTTGTGGAAATTGTTTGATCTTGTACTATTTTTAGTATTTCAGTTCCTGTTTGATAGGATCTCTTTTTTTATGCAAAGGATATAAATCATATGCGTTCAAGATGAAGGAAGGTTGATCGGTCAGAGGACCATGATTTAGTTTTTGTAAACATCTCATAGAGCCTCTTGTATTTTTCATCAATTCAATAATACAGTCGCAGTAGTTACAGAATTCTTGTGTCAAATTCATTGGTGAAGTTTTTTCTCATTGTGATTTTGTTTTCCTCTGTTATCATATAAGTTTGTCTTCTCCATTGTTTCAAACAGATTTAAGATCAGGATTTGTGTAAAAACACCATGTTCCTGATTTAAAGCAATGTCAATTTTTTCCACTAAAAGTTAAACGCAGAATTCTTTACTGCTCTGTCTTTACTTTGACCTCTTAACATTTTTCCCCCTCTGCCATACCCCAAGCTTACAAAGAATCCAGTGATTTACCTACCTTGCCCTGTAATGTTGTCTGTAGAACTTGTTTTTTATTGAACTTCAGGATGTGACCCTATTACCCAATTGACCTCTTTTC
Source organism: Picea engelmannii (assembly GCA_009831015.1). Classification (NCBI taxonomy): domain Eukaryota; kingdom Viridiplantae; phylum Streptophyta; class Pinopsida; order Pinales; family Pinaceae; genus Picea; species Picea engelmannii. Next base: position 368,622 of record ML787621.1, read on the forward strand.
TCTTGTTCCAACCAATCATTTAAAATCCAAACTCTGAACCCATTAGCTAGCCTAATATCTATTCAAACAAATCTATATCACACAGAGAGATCCCTCTCTGAGTCTTGGAGGGCTAGATCCAAGACTCAAAGTGGTTTTGATGTTTCCTCTGTGACTGCCTCCATAGCCTTGGGAAAATTACAGAGTGCTAACACCACCCACGGAAGGTGTAGGTCACGTTGAAAGTGATGGTGTTGAAAGTTATGGGAATGAGAGGAATGTTCACCTTTAGTATATGGGGGTGAGTCAGAGGAAGGGTTATCTGTAGGGATATGAAGCTTGGTGTAGAGTGATTAATATTGGTGCAGAGTGATTAAAATTCGACTTATTCTATTTTATTGCAAGGCCTTCTTAATATTTACCTTTATTACATCTGAATATATTGTTCTACCTATGTGTGGGTTAAGACCCTAATACAAGACTTGACACTCTGGAAGAATGGTTCATAAGGGAACGAAAGGAAGAACTTTCAAAATTTTCATAACACCGAGGTGATGAGACGTAATGACATCACCAAAGGTGACATGGAAGTGTTTGAAGATTAATGGTTTGGGGGTGTTGGGGGTGTTGGGGGTGTGCGGATGTGAAATCCTCCAAGGTCCCAAAGCTTCGAAGCTCCAAAGTCTTGGAGCTCAGATGCTTGAGGTTCCATAGTGGGTGTCAGTCATTGGATGTTGGGTAGTCGTGGAATATTGATCCACCCTACTTCTTGAGTTCGTCAATCCGGAACTCCGAGAGATTTTTTGTGATGTGCTTTGAAAACCTCCAAAGCCAGAGCCCAAAGTTTCAAGGCTCTGGATAAGCACTCAAATAATAATCGTTGGGTCACATTCATGGTCACATGTGAACCAAGGGTCGAAGAAAAGGGGCTAGTGCCCAAAATTTTGTTTCAAAACATAACTAGGCTTAGATATGGAAGCTCGTGGGGTTCTTTACCAACCAAGACCTGCAGAAAATGGAATCTAATATTATTTTGTTGAATCGGATTGGTTTATTCTAGAAAATTATTAAAGTCGGATAGCCTGACAAAATTTTCGTTGACTGCACATTTTGTAGAGTTAACGATTGTCAGAACCAAATTGAATTGTTGCTTAGTGCAGAGAAATGGGGAAGGCACAAGGTGCTTATAGTTCAGAAAATGAAGTAAGAGGAATGGACGTCCATGTAGGAGTTGAAGGATCGAACTCCAATGGGCATGAAGAAGAGATAGATAAGGAAGGAAACATGATGAAAATCATTGAAAAGTTGCAGAAAGATGTCCACACTCACCTAGAAGATAACAGAAAGCTCATGAAATCCAGGGAACAACAGGGAGAATTCAACATAAAGTTGATACCAAGCCTGGAAAGAATAGAAAAGAAATTGGATAAGGGGAGTGACTCCAGTAAATCAGGAAGTCACAGGTCCCCTAATGATAAGATAAAATCAAGGAGTGTTGGTAGACACCATCATCACTCTGAAGGGAACTCTAAGAGGAGGGCACACAGTAGTTCAAGCCCATATCCTACCAGAAAGCATAGGATATCTGGAGTGGATGAACTGAAGGGTGAAATGAACAAGATTAAACCTCCTACGTTTGATGGAGAGAACCAAAAGGAGGAAGATTCTAAGACATGGCTTCTTGGCATGAGGAAATATTTCCAACTACAGAATTACTCCTCTCATGCAAAAGGAAGAATTTCAATGTATCAACTGAAAGGAAATGCATCCATGTAGTGGGATCAACTTGTGCAAGTGCAGCACATTAAAGAGAAAAAAGTTACTTGGAATGAATTCAAGAAACACTTTGAAAAGAAATATTTAACTAAGAGATACTATGACCAAAATATGAAAGAGTTATTTGAACTCAAATTGGGTAGCATGACCATTGATGAATATGAACTAAGGTTTTTGGAATTGTTGAAGTATGTCCCTTTCATCAAATATGAGACTGTCAAAATTCAAAGGTATCTGAGTGGACTGTCATCTTCCATCGGTGAAAATATCCAGTATGATGATCCTAAAAATATAGAAGAAACTATAAGGAGATAAAAATGATTATATGAGTAGCAAACAGAAAATCCCACTTTCCGGAAGGCTTGGGAGGACAAGAAGAAGTTCAAGAAAGAGCAGAGGCTAAAGGGAAACAAACCTCCCTTTTTCAAAAATAGTCCTCCAGGATAGCCATCTTTTAGAGAGCAGAGAATGGTTGAGGTAGGGAGACAAAGGCCAAGGCAGACACCCATTCAATGTTGGGGATTTCAGGGAGACCACAAGTATAGAGATTGTCCCCACAAAAATGGCAAAGTGAGATTTGTCCACAATGTTCAGTAAGAAGAAACAGTGGAGTACATGGGCAATAGAATACCAAGGATCTATGCAGTCATGGACAACAAGCAAGTTGAGTTTCAATCACACATGATTGAAGTTGAAGGTATGATCAATAACCATGTCTTTCCTATTTTAATTGATTCAGGGGATAATCATAGTTATATAGATCCCAAGAAGGTGGAAAGTTTGCATTTGCCAAGCAACAAGCATGGAAAATATTGGTTGGTGCAGCTGGCTACAGGAGCCAAAAGAAAATTTATTGAAATGGTTAAGTCATGTCTCATGGACATGAATGGACTGTGCACAAGGGAAGATTTGAACATCTTACCTTTAGGTTCCTATGACTATATAATTGGTATGGACTGGTTGGACAAAAACCATGTCATTTTAGACTACCATAACAAGGCATTCACTTGCTTGGATGAGGAAGGAAATTGGAGAACAGTCCAAGGAATTCCCAAAGCAGTTGCTATCAAAGAAATCTCATCAATGCAGCTAAAGAAGTGCTACAGGAAGGTTGTCAAATATTTGAAGCCCATATGGAGGAAGCATCTAAGGATAAAGTACCAAATATTGAGGATCATGCAATCCTAGAAGATTTTGAAGATGTGTTCAAGGAGGTACTAGGACTACCTCCAAAGAGAGATATTGATTTCTCCATAAACCTGATGCCTGGAGCAGCTCCAGTGTCAAAAACCTCTTACAAAATGAGTACATCGGAGCTGAAGGAACTACAAATGCATCTTGAATAGCTTCTGAAGAAGGGGTATATATGCCCAAGTGTATTACCTTGGGGTGCCCCGGTCTTGTTCATGAAGAAGAAAGATGGGACATTAAGATTGTGCATTGATTTCAGACAGTTGAATAAAGTGAATGTAAAGAACAAGTATCCTCTACCAAGGATTGATGATCTCTTTGATCAATTGAAGGATGCAAAGATATTTTCGAAGATAGATCTTAGGTTAGGGTACCATCGAATAAGAATTAAAGAGGAATATATCTACAAGACCGCCTTTAGGACAAGGTATGGAGTTCACAGTGGTGCCATTTGGGTTATCAAACACGCCCATTGTTTTTATGTGCTTAATGAATGGTGTTTTTAGAGAATATTTGGACAAGTTTTTCGTTGTCTTTCTAGATGAAATCCTTGTATATTCCAAGTCAAAGGAAGAGCACTAGAATCATTTGAAGATGGTGTTGCAGGTGATAAGAAAGCATCAATTGTATGCCAAATTGAGAAAGTGTTCATTTTATCAAAACAGAATTCACTACTTGGGGCATATCATTTCAAGGATGGGATAGTCGTGGATCCTAAGAAGATGGAAACCATTAGAGAATGGTCAGCACCGAAGAATGTGATAGAATTTAGATCCTTCATGGGTCTAGCTGGCTATTACAGAAGGTTCATTGCAGGGTTCTCAAGAATAGCTCACCCCATCACTTCCTTGCAAAGGAAGGGGAAGAAATTTCAATGGACAGAATAACGTGAGAGAAGCTTCTAGCAATTGAAGCAGTTGTTAATCAATGCTCCAATTCTGAAGAGTTCAGATCTGAATGAGGATTTTGTGGTTTGCACAGATGCATGTAAGGAAGGAATGGGATGAGTCCTCAGCCAGAATGTGTTTGTAATATGTTATGAGTCCAGAAAATTGAAAGAGCATGAAAGGCTCTATGCCACTCATGATTTGGAGTTGGCATCCATTGTACACACTCTAAAGAAATGGAGACATCACCTCATGGGAAAGAGGTTTGAACTCAGGACACACCATCATAGTCTGAAGTATCTGTTTGATCAACCAACTCTGAATGCTAGGAAAAGTAGTTGGTTGGAATTCCTCTGTGAGTATGACTTTGATATCAAGCACATCAAAGGAAAGGAGAACAAAGTGGTTGATGCACTTAGCAGGAGAGTGCATGAATTGCATGCTACAACCATCAACATGTATCATACAGATCTTCAAGGAAGAATCTTTGAGGCTACAAATTCATATTTGAAGTACATGGAATTAGTAACAAAATTGCAACAAGGTAAAATGCAGCAGAAGGTTGAGGATTATGAATTGGGAATTGATGGAATCCTTCGGTATAGAAACAGAGTCTATGTACCCAATTCTCCATAATTGAGGAGAGAAATTTTTAAAAAGATGCATAATGTTCCTTATGCAGGACACCCAGGATATCAGAAAACAGTTTCAACATTCAAGAGCCAATATTATTGGCCAAGCATGAAGCAGGAGATTGTTGAATACATAGCTAAATTCTTAGAATGTCAAAGGGTAAAGGTTGAGCATAGACACCCAGTTGGTTTTCTACAGCCATTACCCATTCCTAAGTGGAAGTGGGAAGTGGTGACAATGGATTTCATCATAGGATTACCCAAAACAAATAAGCAACATGATTCCATCAAGGTGGTGGTGGATAAGCTTACTAAAGATGCCCATTTTATTCCATTAAAGACTACTCAAAAGACAGCTAGTGTTGTCAATATCTATATGAGGGAAGTAGCACAATTGCATGGCATACCCAAGACAATTTTGTTTGACAGAGAACCGAAATTTACCTCAAATTTCTGGAAGGGTTTATTCAAAGGGTCCAGAAAAAATCTGAACTTCGGCACTACTTATCATCCTGAGTCTGATGGGCAGATAGAGAAGGTGAACTAAGTGACAGAAGATATGTTAAGAATGTATGTGATGGACAAACCATCTAAATGGGAGAATTATCTACACTTGGTAGAATTTTCTTACAACAATGGGTATCAAGCATCATTGAAGATGAGCCCATTTGAAGCACTTTATGGCAGAAATTGCAACACCCCAGTAATTTGGGATAACCTAGCTGATAGGGTAGTGGTTGGGCCAGAGTTTCTCAAGGAAATGGAAGAGAAAATGTTGAAGATTAAGCAGAATTTGAAGGCTTCCTAAGATAGGAAAAAATGTTACGCTGATAAGAACAGAAACCATAGGGAGTTTAAAGTGGGTGATCATGTTTTCTTGAAAGTAAAATCCAAGAGAAGTTCCCTGAAGTTGGGAAACTGTTCCAAGTTGGCAACCAGATATTGTGGACCATTTAAAATCCTAGAAAGGATTGGAGCAGTTTCTTATATGCTTGCATTTCCTGCATCCATGATTGTTCATAATGTATTTCATGTTTCATTGCTCAAGAAGTATGTACCTGATCCTAATCATGTGATTGATTGGAATGTGATTCAGGTGGAGCAAGAAGGCGCCTTGCAAGTGCATCTGGTGCGCATATTGGACAGGAAGAGCAAGTAGCTCCAGAATCAAGTCATAAATCTTATAAAGGTCCAGTGGACATGGTATGGTCCTAAGGATGCGATATGGGAGCATGAGGATGCTATGTGGGTAGAGTACCCCATATTTTTGAAGATTTTGAAAATCTTGTTGATATTATGTAAATGAGTTGCACTAAGGACAGTGAAAAAATAAGGGGAGGGCATTGCAATACCTCGGGTTGAGCCCTTGTGAAATTTATTTATGTTTGTAGGCTAGTGAGATGAGTGTTGATAATCTAGTAGGCTTATGTGTTATAGGCTGGAGCTCCTTGATGCTAAATCCAATAAGTCTAATTTTTGTATATGTAATTATGAAAATCATTAATAAAAAATATACATCGATGCATGTAGACCGACCACGAAGAAAGATTGATGGGGGACAAAGCTTCACCAGGTAGGGAAAGGTCTGGGACTGAGAGGCTAGGAAAGAGGGGCTAAGATAAAGGACTTAACCCAAGGGAATATTATAATATATTCCTGAAAAATGGAAATATTAAAGTGGGGAAAAATAAACCTAGTTATCCTAAGTTTCTGGGAAAGGGAATGAATGCTAAATGGAGTGCATGCAGCTCCAGGAAGATAGGTTTTGACATGGGCACATGCAGTTAAAGATGGAGAGTCAGCTCGTTGGGGGGGTTTTCTCCCCATTCTCCCATCCTTCGCTTAACTTGTCGAGCCTCCGTCATGGACCTCTGCATCTTGGATGCACCTCTAAAACCAATAACTGGGGAAGTTGACCTGTGTTTTCCTATGAAGCCCAGCATATATGTACTTGCCAAAACTATGTTGTGCCTTACCAAATTGTGGTTGTTTCCATTCCCTGAGCTATATTGAGCCTTTGTTGTTTTCCTCACCTTGCTTGAACTGAGTTGAAGTTGGTCGAAGAAGCGGGTTTTCAGGCCCGTGGTTTAAGAGGCGGGTTTTCAGGCCTGTGAGAAACTCTCTCCAAGTGAGAGAGTTTGTTGGGAAGTGATTTTCTCCTAGAGAGAGTCCAGCACCAACTACGAAGCTCTCAGAATTCCTGATCCAGCTTGTTGTCGAGACCCTGAAATGGGAAGTGGAGCAGTTGATGGACTGTGGAACAGTGAAGGTGCATATTCCCGAGGTGGAATAGGCATGCGGGGAATGAGAGTCAGTTAGTAGTGGGCGTAAGAAGGCTCTTGGAGAGAATCCTTCCAGTTGCACTGTGTAGTCTCCTGTAACCTCAGCCTAGTCTAGGATTCCCTTGACCTGGGTGGAGCTTAGTCCCAGCTCGGGGGTGACCCACTGCTAAGCATGATGAGTAGTGTGGTCTAAGGCTGGGAGTTTCATGGAAGGTCTGCATGCAGTTGGTGGATCTCAATTAAAATATAAGTATTATTTTCCCCTGTTCATTCACATGATATGTATTTATATATGTTGTTACATCTATGGGTTTTTTTGGATTACTGCATGTATGCTTTTACTGTTATTTATGCATCATTCTATGTATTAGAAGAATATGGTGTTTTTCTATGGTTATATTTATAGGTAGATGATAATTGTTATTTCTACGAGATAGCATGGTCCGTCCTGGGTGGACGGGGGTGTTAAAACAAATTGGTATAAGATCAATAATCTGTTCCTCTGTGGTGTTTCCCGGTGTGTTGGGTGGCTGGGGAAGTTACAAAAATGGGCAGCTTTTGTAAGCTTATCCACCACTACCATGATAGAATCATGCTTCTTGTTATTCTGAGAAGTTTCGTGATGAAATCCATTGTTACAACTTCCCATTTCCACTTAGGAATGGGAAATGGTTGTACAAAACCAGTTGGGTGTCTATGTTCAGACTTGACCTTTCGACAGTCCAAGCACTTGGCAATAAAATCAGCAACTTCTTTCTTCATGCCCGGCCAACAATATTGGCTCTTGACATTTGCAATAGTTTTTTGATAACCTGGGTGCCCAACATAAGGTACATTATTCATTTCTCTAAATATCAGATTTTTCAATTCGTAGGAATTTGGCACATAAATGTTTCCCCTGTACATGATAATTTCATCATTTTCTAGTTTATAGTCTTCAATTTTCTGCTGCAAAATACCTTGTTGTAATTTTGTTATTATTTCCATGTATTGCAAATCTGATTTTGCAGCCTCTAATATTCTATCTTTCAAATCTGATTGGTACATGTTAATGTTTGTAGCATGAAACTCATGCACCCTTGTACTAAGTGCAATAGCCACCTTATTCTCTTTCCCTTTTATATGCTTTATATCAAAGTCATATTTACTAAGGAATTCTAACCACCTACTTTGCCTAGAATTTAGAGTTCGTTGTCCAAATAAATATTTCATACCACTATGGTCTGTCCTCAACTCAAATATTTTCCCCATGAGGTAGTGCATCCACATCTTCAAGGCATGAACTATGGCTTCCAACTCCAAATCATGAGTAGCATAGTTCCTTTCATGCTCCTTCAACTTCCTTGATTCATAGCATTCCACATACCCATTCTGACTAAGGAATCCACCAAGCCCTTCTTTACATGCATCAGTGCATACAATGAAGTCTTCATTTGGATCATCAATCCTTAGTATTGGATAACTTGTTAATAAATTCTTCAAGTGTTGGAAACTCTTTTCACAATCCAATGCCCATTGAAACTTCACACCCTTCTTTTGCAAGGAAGTGATTGGGTGTGCAATCTTTGACAATCCTTCAATAAATCTCCTATAGTATCCTACAAGACCCATGAATGATTTGACCTCTGTCACATTCCTTGGTGTTGGCCATCCTTCAATGGCCCTTATCTTTTCTAGGTCCACTATTATTCCTTCCTCCAAAATGATATGACCCAAATAATGAATTTGCTTCTGATATAATGAGCACTTGCTCAATTTGGCATACAACTGATGCTCCGTTAATACTTGTAATACCATCCTCAATTGTTTCTCATGCTCTTCCTCCAACTTAGAATATACAACAATGTCATCCAAAAATACAATGACAAACTTATCTAAGTATTCTCTAAAAATACCATTCATTAAACACTTGAAGACGACTGGTGCATTTGATAAACCAAATGGCACCATTGTGAACTCATAATGACCATACCTTGTTCAGAAAGCAGTCTTGATGATGTCTTCATCTTTAATTCTTACCTGATGATAGCCTGACCTAAGATCAATCTTGGAGAATACTTTTTCATCTTTCAACTAATCAAAGAGGCCATCTATCCTTGGCAAGGGATACTTTTTCTTCATAGCTACCTTGTTCAACTGCCCGAAGTCAATGCAAAGTCTCAATGTTCCATCATTTTTCTTCACAAATAAAACTGGGGGCACCCCAAGGTGACACACTTGGGCATATATACCCTTTCTTCATAATGTCTTCAAGTTTCATTTGCAATTCCTTCAATTCTGGTGTACTCATCTTGTAAGGGGTATTGGATATTGGGGCTACTCCAGGCATCAAATTGATGGAGAAATCAATGTCTCTTTTAGGGGGTAATCCTGGTATTTATTTAAATACATATTCAAACTCTTTTAGGAATGCATAATCTTCAATATTTGGAACCTTATCTTTAGGTGTCTCTTCCATATGTGCATCAAATATTTGACACCCTTTTCTGTAACTTTTCTTCAGCTACAATGCTGAAATTTCTCTGACGGTTATTGTCCTGGGAATTCCCTATATTTTCCTTAGGTTCCCTTACTCATCTAAGAAATTAAATGCCTTATTATAATAGTCTAGGATAACATGGTGTTGGTCCAACCAATCCATACCAATTAGGTCATCATAGGACCCTAAGGGTATTATGTTCAAATCTTCCCTAGTGCTCAGTCCATTCATGTCCATCGGACATGCCTTAACCATATCATTACTTTTTCTTTTAGCTCTGGTAGCCAGCTACACCAACCAAGATTTTCCAAGATTACTTCTTGGAAAATTCAATCTTTCCACCATCTTAGGATCTAGATAACTATTACTAGCTCCTGAATCAATTAAAATAGCAATGGTTTAGTTGTTGATATTACCTTCCACTTCAATCATATGTTATTGAAACTCATCTTTCTTGTTGTCCAAGGTTTCATAGATCCTAGGTACATTTATTCCCATGTCCTCCATTGTATCATCTTGTTGTACATTGTGAACAATCCTCGATTTTTCACCTCTGTGATGGCAATCTCTATACATATGGTCTCCCCCACAACCCTAACATTGAATAGGTGGTTTCCTTGGTCATTTCCCCATTGTCTCGGTCATTCTAGGTTCTCTAGAAGTTGTTTATCCCTGAGAATTATTTCTAAATAATGGTGGCTTAGTCCCCTTCTTCCTCTATTCCATCTTGTTTTTCTTCTTGTATTCCCAATATTTTTGGAAAGTTGGCCTTCCTTTATGTTGATCATAAAGGCATTGATCTCACCTTATGGTCTCCTCCAATGTTTTGGTATCATCATATTGTATCTTTTCACTGATAAATGATGGCATCCCACTCAAATACCTTTGAATCTTAATTGGCTCATCCTTGATGAAAGAAACATACTTCAACAGTTCTAAAAACCTCCTTTCATATTCTTCTATGGTCATACTCCCAATCTTGAGTTAAAAGAAATCCTTCAGTTTCTTGTCATAGTATCTCTTAGTCAAGTATTTCTTTTGAAAATACCTTTTTAATTCCCTCCAAGTAACATTTTTCTCATCAATGTGTTGCACCTGCACAAATTGGTTTCGCCACATGGATACTTTTCCCTTGAGTTTATAGATGACAATTTCTCCTTCTGCATGTGAAGAGTAATTATGCAATTGAAAATACTTCCTATTGCCTAGCAACCATGTCTTTGCATCCTCATCCTTCTTATGCTCACCATCAAATGTAGGAGGCTTGATTTTGTTCATTTATCCATGTAGTTCATCCACCCCAAACCTCCTCTTATGTTTCCTGATAGGGGATGGACTTGAACTACTGTGTGCTCTCCTAGTGGAATGCCTTGGGGAGTGATGGTGATGTCTACAAACACTTCATGTTCTTCTCATCTCATCATGAGACCTGTGACTTCCTGATTTTCTTAAGTCATTCTCCTTATCCATCTTCTTTTCTAATCTATCCAAGATTTGAATTAACTTTATGTTGAATCCCTCATGCTACTCCTTGTCTTTCATAAGCCCCTCATTATCATATTTTTAACTTTGGACATCCTTTTGCAAAATTTTAATGGTCTCTACCAAGTTCATGCTTTCTTCCTTTCCTTCTCCATGTCCCTTTGAATTTGTACCTTCATTACCCATATTGACATACATCCCTATGATCTCATCTTCATGGCTATAGGCCTCTTGTGTATCTTCCATGATTCTGAATTCTTTGATGATAATGTTCTGATATAATTGTTATTAATTATGCAAAATGTGCAACGAACAAAACTTGTTAAGCTAAATAATTTAACAATTCATGAAATTGTGTACAATTCTGGTTCAATAATGCATCAGAATTATTTCTTTTGATTTCTTGTAAATTTGACTGCCCAGATCAATTTTATGGGTGAATATTTATATTATATTTTCTAATACCTTTCCAACCCCTACTTTCATGCTCAATTCTGAATCTTAAGCAGAAAGTTATGGTTATTTGAAAATTGTCAATTAATTCTTATGTTCACACTTCAACTTGGCACAAATATGCGTTGTAATTATGCAATTTTTCACCTTCTCCATTGGATTTTTGGTAGGAGATCAATTATATTTATTCATATACATATTTTGGACAGTATTTCCAAGCTTCGCCTCTTTTTGGGTTCTAGGTTGCTAGATACATCCTGCTGAAGTTTCAGGCCAATTAGTGTTTTTGGCCTTAAATGATACATGTACCTTCTATGCCATCTTAAACATTTTTAAAATGCCTAGAATTTTAATTCAACTCCATGACAGTGTTCTATGGTTCAATATATTTCCATAGACTTCTCTTGTGCCTCAATATGATTCCGGAGTAGAACGTTATGGCCCTCAGAAGTTAATTGGGTCTTAAAATTTACCATCCACTATTTGTCATGTAACTTCCTCATAAAAGCTTCATTTGACAAAGAGCTTAAACCATTAGAAATCTCTCTCTGGGATCTTTCATTTGAGATGTAGAGACATAGTGTACCTTTGTACACTCTCTTCTCATGGTTTTTGAGTAGCTAAAAACATTGTTTAGGACCTCAAAAATGTGTTGCAAAAAGATTACCTTCAAACAATATAAAATGTCGTAGAAATTCACTGGTTTTATGTTGTTGTATACCATCCAAACGACTTCGCGCGCACAAATTTGAAAATGTACACCCATATTTAGAATTCAAAGCAACTCCATAAGATAGTGCACGCTTTGTGCACCTATAACCAATGTGGATCACTTCTTTGTCACATCAATATCTGGTGTGCACTACTTTTGTGTGGAACGCCAATATCTATCGCGCACAATTTTGGTGCATGCACTAATACCTATTGCATGCACTTTTTTGTCGCATGCTAATGTCATGTGCGCATTGCACTCTATTTACCGCACCATGCCAAATTTTAGTGTTCTCCCACCCCACACCAGTACTCCACGCACACCATTAACTAAATCGTCGTGTGGCGTGAATATTCAGCATGCATGCACTGCATACCAACATTGCACGTGCACCAACAAATTTCCTCTGCGCTCTGCCAATTCTCAGTGTGCACACCACGCACTCCAATATTACGCATGTGTAAACCGTGCATGCCAATATTATGCTTGCATCCCCCAATTTGCACCACAGAGTGCTAAAATTTACTGCACATATCGTGCACCATTCTTTTTCCTTGCATCACCAGCTTGCACCACGCAACACAAAAATTTAGAGAGCACACTCGTGCACCCTTATTTTTTTGCGCAACCTAGCTTACACCACGCAACATCAAATTTTAGTGCGCACACCCGCGTACCTTTTTTTTTTCACGCATCCTAGCTTGCACTCTGTAGTGCCAAATTTTAGTGTGCACACCTACGCACCCTCATTTTTCCACGCATCACCATCTTGCACCCCGCAACACCAAATTTTAGCGTGCACACTTGCACACCCTTATTTCCATGCATCATATGGTTTGCACCGCGCAATGCCAAATTTTAGCGCGCACACCTGCGCATCCTTAATTTCCATACATCACATGCTTTGCACTGCACAGCGCCAAATTTTAGCACACACACATGCACACCCTTATTCTTTGTGCATCAATTCCTTATTAATTCCGCTACAGAAATTGGGGCTTTTCCCAATTTTCCACCCACTTTCTACCATGGACATTCTGGAACCATGAAATTTGTTCAATTTCACTTCGATAACACCAAATTCAACCTCTGCAACAACAAATCGTTTTTGGTTGACATTCCTGGGATGAATTTTTCCCAAACTCATTCATGAATTGAGAATTTTAATCAACTAATCTCACTCCATCGGTCATGGCTTCCCTATAACTTCGAATTCGACCAATTCCAGGTCTGAATTTGCTAGAAAAAATATTAAATTAAGAATATCTCACCACTTGGCCAAATTTCCCATGAATTTAACAATAGAAATTGGGGATTTTGCCCAATTCCACGTAATTGCTTCTGATTTTTAACATGGACGCACTGTAAATTGAAATTTCGCCACTTCGAAATCAATTATTTGTGAAATTTCGCTTCAACATTTAACTTTTACGGCCCATCCAGGCTCACTGTTGAAAACTAGAGCTCTGATACCACATTGTAGCATCCCCAGCAACCAACTGGGCTATGCCAACCAAAAACTCAAACTTTAATACCAAATTAAAACACACAAATACTCTGCAGATAAACTGATTCATACATAATAATAATAAAAATACACATTCAGCACACACAGGAAAAACCCTTAAAAATAAACGCATAAATAATAACTCGGCACATAATTTAACACACAATTGACACTTATCTTGATAAAAAGATCACCAACTGCATCCAGACCTTCCACGTTCCTCCCAGCATTGGACTACACTCCTCAAAACTCTCAACAGTGGGTCACCCCGAGCTGGGGCTAAACTCCACCCGGGTAAAGGAATTCCTAACCATGCTGATGTATCTTAGACAACAAGAAAACTCGTTCACAAGTGTCAACTTCAACTAACAGCCTACAATCCCTCATTCCCCACATGCATGTCCCACCCTAGAAAGTGTGCCCCTTCTCTGCTCAACAGTCCCCTAGCTGCCCCACTTCCTTTCTGGGTCTTCAACAACAAGTTGGATAGGAATTCTCAGAGCTCTGTAGCTGCAGTTTGGCACCTTCGGGAAAAAAATTCCCAGCAATTCTCTCACCTAGAGAGAATTTATCACTGGCTTGAAAACCCTCCTCTTCAATATCCCCACAGGCCTAACAACTTGATTCTTCAGTCCAACTCCTAAGATAACTAGGTACATGTACAGTGACAGTATCAGGAAGGTATGGAGGATAACTAAAAGAGTGAGTGAAATGATGATGGAATGATGGAAAATGAACTAAGTCCAAAGTATATGTATGCATGTTCCCAACTTGACACTTATCATGTTGAGAACTACATTGGCCCACTTGTCCCCATCCTTAGAACTTAGGATAAAATAATTACCCATACTTTATACTTTAAGGAATATTAATATAATATTCCTTTTTGGCTTAAGCTCCCTAGATTATCCCCTTATCCTTAACTTTTAGCCCCCTTTCCCTATCTAGTGGAGTTTAGCCCTCCATACTCTTTTACATGGTTGGTTTGTCGCAGTGATGTGTTTTTCATTAATATTTTCATGTGATTTACATTTATAATACAAATATATTGTCCTTTTTGTATCCAGGCTCACTAGCCTCAAAAACATGAACATATACACAAAGGTTCTTTGACCTCAATATCGTGCACTCAAGTTGTTGCACGTGATATCCTAGGATGTGCGCATTTTTTCTTTTAGTGTGCAGCACATATGCAGCTATATTATGGAAAGATGCTTACAAAAATTTGATACAAATAGTTCATCATCTTATATACATATGTACATTTATATTTACATTTATAGTTGGGGTTCGGCCTAGGGGTATTACAATTATAACAGTGCAAAATTTCTTCAACTGTCGTCGTATATCTATGCACGCTACATACAGGTACTAGTTCTATCAAGTCTTATGATGAAAAAATTGTGTTCTTGATAACCTACAAAGATGATTCAATCAAAGGAGCATCATCTTCAAAACTAAAAGTTACCTCAAAGTTACGAGTCAATTCTTCCTAGTCTAGAATTTCTCTATGCACTTCTAGTTACAAGTACCAATTCTTCAGGATTTTATCCAAGGTATGTACAAACAAGTGTGTACATTCTTGCTTAGGTACTTTATTCCATGTCGCAATACACTGTGTAACATGCTCCATTAGACAACTCAATTATGTATACTTCTTCATAGTATCTTCATTATGTGTCCCGAACCTGACCTGTAATAGCCTTTTGCATTGTTGTCAATCTCTTATTCCATCCTTATGCACAACCCACCATCTTGTCGGAGTTTCTTTCAGCGCAACGTCTAAAGATGGTAATATTTTTTGATATGATATTTGCAATTAAAATTCTCTTATAAAATAAGATACATCGGTTAGTCCATCATACCTTGGAGGATCACATACCTTAGTTCCAATCCATCGCAATGCATGGGTAATCCGAGCACATTTCCTTGTAGACACTTCTTGCAATATATGTTGCCAATTCTCCAAAGATTCTTATGAATCTGATGCGCATGAACTAATATTTCTCCAACTAAGTACACCATCATCTCTAGGATTCACATAATCGTCCATCCATGTTGTCATATTATACAGTTTGTCAAGCTCTTTTTCCTTTATTGGTTCTACATATACTCTTTCTTCAGTAGGATCTAACGACGTAGTAACCTTCAAATCTTCTACTTAATATCATCTATCTATTCTTCATATCAATGATAGTCTGGTTTTCAAAGGCCCAATCAATTCCAAGTAGTGTTGGGTAAGGGGTGCTACCATCCACTATCTCGATCACTTCAAAATCAGCCAAGTTGTGCACTCCATCAATACTAACACTTACCCATGTCAACCTTCCAATTGGAACAATCTTATGTTGATTTGCTAACCTCAACTAAATGGACGACCAGATCAACTTTTTCTTACCCATAATTTCCCAGGTCTACTTCAGGATGGCATTCATATCGAAACCTAGATCCAAAATAATATTTTCCATGTCATAGTTTCCTATCTGTGCACTGATTCGAAACTCCCTATCTGTTCTTTTCTTGTGGTGCACCTGGTTAACTACTCAGTGTGCAACAAGTATCTCTTTCTCTTGGGCGCAATGGTCATTCATTTTTCACAACAGACTCATCCTTCATTAGCTCTAAAAAACTTTTTAGAAAACTATTCAAAGTGCTTACCTTGTCAACTTGCCTTTCTGAATGGTCATAGACTAGTGGCATATCACACACCAACGACCTATCATACAAAGGTGGCATGATCAAAGTCAATGTTATCCATTCTGCTCCTATCACTTCCTTCCTTGCTTGCATATATGTATCTTTCTCCTTTCTAGGGTCAAACAATGGAAGAGGTTTTGGTTCTTTCCTGAGCCACTAGTGGATTCTATTTCCTTAATCTGCCGCATCATCTATGGTTATGGTTCCTCTGCGCGTAACCGTTGCTATATTGGGTTGTTTGTCGCGCACTTCTAATGCTATCATCTATACATTAGGGTTCCTCTTTTCTTTCCATTTTCTGATCAACTATGGGCAATCCTCCATTGCATGGTCTAGCTATCTGCAATATGTACATGTCATGCAAGGATTCAGACAGTATCATGCCAAATTTTCAGGCATATTACAATTATAACACATAATTGGTCCTCTTCCTCTGTCGAATCCTCCTCTTTCGTGGCCTATGAACCCTCCTCTTCCTCCTTGATTATAACCTCTTGGAGTATTATACTCCAGAGCTCCTCCTTTGGATTATTCTCCCTAGAGTCTATATGCATCTGTTGTGCACTCTCTCATTAGATCAAATGCATGAAATTCCTTTTCTTCATGTCCTACTGACTTACAGAAGTTATAAAAAAAGTTTTCAGCAGTGCTCTGGTAATTTTGCATCAATGAACAAGCAGTAGGGTGGCGATCCATCGTCTTGCAAATATCACACCATACCCCTAGTGATTTTGAATCTCCTGTTTCAAATGTTGCTTAAAAGTTCGGCATTCGTTCTTGCGATGCCCCTATGTTCTACATGTGACACACAATACCTCCTAATGATTTTCTTTTCCTTTCACAAGTTCCTGCAAATGAATAGTCAGTGTTGCTAACTATGACTGAACTTGAGCCATCTCTATGCCATTTTCACCTACTAGGGATGCTTCTAATTTCATATCAATTTATAAGGCTTTGATTGTGACACAATCTCCTGCTTTGTCAAAGGGAAGTGTATATGCGGAAACAATCCTACAATAAACTACTCCTTATGTTGTTCATCTGGAATCTGGAAAGCCAGGTTATCTTTCAGTATCTTGAATCTTTTCTCATAGTCCCACACTAATTCATTCACTATCTTCTTGATCTCCTTCAGCTCTGTAATGCACTGTGACTTAGACTTAGGTTTATGGAACTCTTTCTATAGAGCTTGTCTTACCTCTACCAATGTTCTAGTTTGTCCTGCAGGTGTAGTAGTCTGATACTTCATGTACCATAGTAATGTGTAATCTTTGAATCTTGTTGCCAACTGCACAATATTTGCATCATCATCTTGGACATTCTTCACAATCCATATTGTCTCTCAAATGAACAAATGTTGTTATGGATCCTTTTTCCTCACTCCATGGAAGACATGCATTCTTAAAGTAGGATCTACCCCTGCCATCGTGTTCTGTGTGATATTATTTCTTGATAACACGAACTAATTCTGACTCGACATACTACTTCCACTACTATGACTACTTTTACTACTATCTTTACTTCCTTCACTAACTATAATTGACAAAGATTTTGATCTTACCTCAGTTCTTGGGGAGGCACATCAGGTCATGGGTTCAATGCAGAGTCTGATCTGAGTGGGATCTTCTTCTACTGAACTAAGCTATCGGATGTTTTCCTCTATGTGTAGAATCCCTTCAATCCGTAGTATGACACCAATGTCTCTTTCCTCGATCTCACAGTGTTTCCCATCTTTCTCATCCAGTCCTATTCTTAATCGGTCTAAATCTCTTACCACTACACAATACTCCAATATCTTTGTTCGTCACACACTCTTCTTCTCTCTGCATCCTCATCCCATATGTTCTTCATTCATTCTCTTCATCCCTCTTTACACTCATACCATCCCCTGGTCAGTCCCCAGTCCCCCTATGTGCATGAAATATGCTTATCTACTAGAGAAATCAGACTCCATCTTCATAACTCCCTTAACACACAATAACATATTAATCCAAGTAGATAGTGGCGTTAGGTATCTTTCGTGTGGTCCCTTAAAAAATTCCCTTTTAAAATCACTATACGACTAAGTCCAATCTATAGAAAATTTAGTAACGTAACCTCCCAACACACTTTCCAGCCAGTAATCTATTGTGCATGATACCCGATTGCTTATAGTATTGACTTGTTGAATTAAATTAGGAGTCCAATTTCTCGAAACAACGGTGTGAAATATTTCATTTTGTTCAACTAATCTATGGATCCACTATGCTAAAATATTCGGGAAATCAACAAAGAAAATTTCATGAAAATCTGTAAACACATACATTTGTAGCCATTTCTCTACGTTGATTCATGGATTCTTATTCTGATCTACAACAAACTTGATCTCCTTCATGTCCAACCATTATCCAATATCCTCCTTAGTAGGTCTCCACATCCCCCTCAATCACAGATCTTGGTCCCGTTAACTAAACCAATTGTTGGCACGCATTGGGTAGACCCTGGGTTCAACATTAATTCACCAACAAAACCCTAAAGATATCGGCCCTTTTGGCATCACCCACAAGCAAGTGAAGTATCACCCGAGGTATCTAGGGGGACTGTAGGAACCAGGCTTTCATATTCATGAAGGGAATGGAGATCGTTTTAACATTCATTCTGACTTAACATTCATTCAATATGAAATATACCATGTGCACAAAACCATAACAGCATAATAACGTATGATAGATTCATCTCACTTAATCATTCAACATGTGTGCAGAACCATTAGATACATATTGATATTGACCCATAAGAATATATTACATGTGTACAATAAATAGAATAAACCAACACATCATGGCATAAAACACATCAGAACACAGGAATTTAGCATGGTTCACCCCAACTGGGCTACGTCCACAATGACTAGCTTCTTATATTATTCATTCATATTTAGTCCTTACAATAGGTCCACATTGTGCTCACATAAGATACATCAGTTCTACACAAAATGCCCTAGTCGTTTGCGCATACAGTGCACACTTAGCTCATTCTCCTCTCCAAATCTTGCTACAAGATGAAATACTCTTCTCTCATTTGATCTCACTATCATCATATCACCCCCTCTACCCAAAAACTCATTACATATTTATACATTGATACTAGGTCTTAGCCCATTACAAAATGGACCAAAAGGTATAACTACTTCTAACTAATTTATGTCTCTTGCGCTCACTAACTCCTGAAAATGTGTTAATTATCTTCCTTTCCTTTGTGCACGTTGCTCCTTAGCTGACTTCTCGCGTGGTTTGATCATGTGTGATTCCAAAAACTTGTCCCAAAATGACCTGCTCCAATAGGATTCCATGATGGGAAGGTCAACAATATGATGAGAAGAAGCATGGGGTTCATTCTTAGAAGTGCAAATACTATGAGCATTTGTAATCCTAAAGATTAAGAATGGAATGAGTGTCAATTTGTGGGGGTAATAATATACGTGAGACAACTCATGTATGTGGGAATGCTACTGGTTGATAGTACCAGAATGCAAAAGGAGGTGAATCTACCGCCAAACTAGATCTGGTGAAACCTAAAGGTAGATGTCAGAGGGTGATACAAGTTGATGCAATTGATCACAGAGGGATGAACTACATGCTATTGTAACACACCCACTAAAGGAAATCAAATTTTTGCGGTCCTCTGTCGGACTCGAACCCCTAAATAACCATGGAGGCCCAGCGTAAGCTGGCTCCTTCTCCGTTCCCACGTGATCGAGGGTTATATTCATTGTTCACTTTGAACGTAGTGTCCTTTGTATTTCGCGCTACGGGTTACTGTAATATCTACATGTTCTATTCTGCAATCGTCGAAGCCCGTCAGGGTTAACGTGCATCCCATAAGGATGGATTCCCACGAGGTCAGCGGATGGCC
>ML787621.1:397189-411849 GCA_009831015.1 Picea engelmannii
CATCCCCTCTCAGCAGTTCTGCAATACATTCAAACTATCATTTACATTCGTTGACCTCTTCCTGCAGGTCCATTTACAGCATAAATTCATACTTATGAGTTTTTGCCATAGTCCTTGGCCAGTTCAGCTATATTTACAATCCGAGGGAAACAGGGTGTTACAGCTATTTTGAAACATATACCTGAAGGGGCCATTGGATGGCTAAAATTGTATGTTCAATGAGTGTGCTTATGAGTACCTACACACAACAACCAAATACCCAAAGTGAAAAATACATGATGATAAAGAACATATTACAACTATTTGATGAAAATGATAGTGAGAAAGCATACATGAGTCTGAGGGCTTGATGATGCCCCCCATAGGACAACTAAATAACACAAAAAATAGACAATACCAATGTGTAGATTAGAGAGACAGGATTGTGTTGAAGTAAAGGGTTTGGAAAACAGAGGTCTGAAGCTCATGTACAGGTGATTGGAAGTTTGAAAGATGGGTGTATAAATGGGTGTGGGGCCCACTATGCCACTTCATTTGTACCTGTTGTGACTAAGCTCTGGCACATTGTGTGGGAATGTTTGAGGATATTTGGGATACTATAGGGGATTGTATTTGAGTGACAAGAGAGTTTGGTAAGAGATCGAAACCTCCTACATTGTTTAAATTTTTTGGTTTTGGGAATAGGAATCGTACGGTCATATTTATGTGTGAATGAGGATAACAGCATGGGCAATCATAATATACCTACACTATCTTTCATGAGTATTATTGAATCTCCTATGTTGAGGGAACGGGAGAAATCAACACAATCACACCAATGTTGGCACGACTGTAGTGATTGTTCCCACGCAAATGGGCACGGTTGTCTGGATGACAGTCGCATAGGCTAGCGTGGATGTTAATGAAACAGTCACTCCAAAATGTGTGACTATTGGAATGACAGCTACACTACTAACTTCACAGTTGTGTAAATCAAAGTCATGTAGAACAATGAATCTATATCAATAATAGTCGCACTAATGTGCGTAATTGTTCCAAGTGACAGCTACGTTGATTGGTTGAAGTTGGTTTTAAAAGATTATTTTTTGTCATTTTGAATATTTTGGTTGACCAAGCTCCTTTTGGATTGGATGTAGGTGAGAGACGACATATTAGGATGTTGATTCACTATAGAGAGAGAGAGAGATATATATTGGGAGCACCTTCGGATGATGATGTATGGAAATGTGCATATCCAACAACAGTTAGCTAGTTTTGGGTTGTTGAATTTTTTTTATTGTACCCCTGTGAGATCACAGGAGGAGTTACTACAGTTCTTGATTGGGATATGGAAGCCCTGTTATCCCCATTTTGTAGATAACTATGGATATTATGTCTCGAGGCCCTCAGGTTGCAGATATGGAGTGTTGAGATACTACATGACCAGCAGTATCCTTTTGCACAGATGGAAACCCTATCACTACCACAGATGGTCACATATTTCCAAATGGCATCCACCACATCAATTGGCTTTTGTAAGGTAGTGGGCCTTGAAACATGAGGTACAAGTCAATATTATGGTGAGCATCATTTCAATATTTAATCCAATTGAGTATGTTGTATCTTATATTGCTCTAGATTTCATGATATATGCTTGGACATTATGCCTTTTTCCCTTCTTCACCTTGGTGGTTGACATTGTGCCCTAGTAAGTGGTATTCCTTTGGGATGGGTTTGCTACTAGGAACTCCCTTAAAGAGCCATCGTATTGTTCCCGACCATACTTACCACTTTCTATCATTGTTCCCCTCCATTTCCTTATCTCTTGGGATTTTAGGGTGTATTGGCCCAAGAAGGGGTTGCCCCTCATTCTATGGGAAGAAGGGGATGAAGACCTAGAGGGATTGATGTTGGGTAAAAGATAAAATCCTTGTATGAACCTTCTAGATACTTTTCCCAGGGATCACCCAAGAAAGAAGTGAAACAATATAATAAAGAATGCTTAAAAGGTTATTTGAAGGATAAGAGGTATCATCACGAGCCGATCTATCACGTCCATGAATATCTAGTGGTATGAAATTGCCATCATCTAGTCACCAAACCAAGGTAAAGGCTCTCAGTTGCACGGATAAGAGAAAGGGGGTCTCATCACGAGCCAGCCTTCTCATTTCCACTAGATATTTTTGGGTGGAATTGCCATTATCTCATCACCACACTAGGGTAGTGACCTTCAACCTCTCCTTAAAATTATGAAAGAATAAAAGAATGGAAAATAATGGGCTTAGAAAAAGTGCATTGTGGACGAAGGTACCACACACCCTATACAAAGGCACCCATGAATGAGACACTATGACTCCTTGTGTGTCATGAGACCTATTCCCATTGAGTCTTGACCCCAACCACTCCACCCACTTTAAATGTCTTAGAGAGGGATCTCTTGGAAACCTTCCTTGACCTAGGTAAATATCTATCAAATAGGACACCTCGTCAACCCTCCCATATTCAAGCTTGACAAGTCGCATAGTGTCTTTGAGAAATTAATTGTTTGATATAGTGATTTTTGATGCACATTCTTGGGTGGATCATTTATTGATTGGATTCACTTATCATGATGTTATGACTTGAGATCCTTGGAGGGCATGCTCATTTGTCTTTGCAGGACCTAGTTGGTGGACATTTTTGGGAGAACAAGCCTCGATTGGGCTTCCATGGGGATACAAGCCCACAGGTTGGATTCCAAGGGCCCGCATGCTAGATGAGAAATATCCGACTTGGAAGGCCTTGAAGATGATTTGGACGACATAGCCTAGCCCCCACATGCCAAACATTTTTCCTAGGAGAGAAAAATTTTCACTCCTAGAGGCATGACGCCACCTAGGGGGGTTAGGGCTTGGTGGTGACATGACATACATTGGCACTTGGAAGTTTTGAAGGGGCTTGAACCTTCATCATGAAGGAATTTTTTGGATGCTTGACATGTGGCTTTGGTAAGCCTCTTTACTCGTCTCCATCATCAACGACCTCCTCCAAATTCCAAAACGTCCGCTAAAGGGGTGACGTCCTACTAAAATCAAGGTTCTATTTGTGAAAAAGTGAATTTTAAATGAATTGTTTAATATTAATTTGTTAAAGGGGAAAAGATTAGGGTTTTTGACCCCTAGTCTTGTGGTTTACCCCTTAATATATGGACAAGTCACTTTGGTGAAATTTTGTATAAATAAGAGATCATAAGATCTCATTTGAACATAACTCTCCCTCATTGTGAGAAGTATTGGTATGAAATTTTCACTACCTTTGGAAAACTTGTCTCTCTTAGCTCTTGTTTATGATTATATATTGATGTTATGGTTGATGGAAGTGATTCTCTAGCCTTGGAAGGCTTATCTCTTGCTATTGTTGTGGATTATCTTGGCATTTTTCCTTGAATTAGTATGGTCTTTACTTTCATTCTATCATTTGTTTCAAGTCAAGGTTATTGTTCTAGGATCTAGGTGGGAAGTATAAGGGCATACACCCCCACCATAGTCTTCATCATTTTATGCTTCATGTTATTGGTTAAACAAGGGTTTTCTAAGAGACGTATAAGGGAATACACCCTCTTAGCTTAAACCCTAGCTAGAGAAACTTGCCTTGGGGAGTAAGAGGGTTCACACCCCAAAGGAGGTAGCTTATCTAGTTATTTCTTTGCATGACCCCATTAACCCCACTATTAATACCATTAGCCATTTATTATTACATTGGAGAAATAAAATATTGCATTGGGAGATGTGATTTTTGGTCATTTTTACTTCTTGCAAAGTGGATTGTATTCCTTGTGCCTTGGGCACCTCACAACCACTAGGGTGTTCCCATCAAGGGGGTAATTATTGATGCTGTTATAAAATTACATCTTCAGCCATTAGGGCTGCAGAAACCCTAACTCATTTGCGTGAATAACTCTCTTATCAACCATTGGATTTTGCTCAAAGTTAGCACACTTATTCTTCTTCGTCTAGCTCACTTCTTGGCAAAGTTTGAGGTATTTTTAGTGGCTGATTTTCTTTCTTTAATACATTGAATGTTACAGCCAGAAGGATGATATAATTTTCTGCATACAAGTGTTTACAACAGCCTTATCTTTTTATGCTAGAATATTGTTTTCTCATCTTGAGTTTAGCTAGTCATTAACTAGTCTTTCTCTTGTATTTTCTACTTGATCTCTAGAACTTATTGAGAAGATTATACTACCATATTATTACTGATATATACTATTATCTATTGCTGCAAATTAGGGACAGCAAGATTAAATTTCTAATCCAACTAACATCATTGCAAAATGGTTTGTCTTGTGTCTCGGGTAGGTATTCCACCATTTACAGGTTACTCAACATACTTGGAAACCCTTGGACCTTCCCAAGTCTTCATTCCATACATTTCACTCCACTTAGACTTGAACTCTAGGGGCTCCACTTCCATATCTATCCATATCCATATCATTCCCCATAGGGTCACTGGGATCGCCTCCCTAGAGTGACCTAGTCACCCTTGAAGTGTGGGACCTACATCGAGGTGAAATTGGGTGTAGGATTCCCAAGTTGTAGCACTTGATTTCTCATTGGGTTGGGCTTTACCAAACCTACAACTTGCATTATAACAAGCCCAATTTGCAAGCCTTTATGGTTCATGGGTAGGAGGTCCACTTTTCATCTGAGGTTGACATCTAATTCTTGACGAGACTCCCCTTTAGAGGTATAGAGCTGGAGGTTTAGCCTCGTATGCTTGGGGGAGTCATGTATATGAGTTGGCACTCGACCACTATTATACTGGGGAGCCATTGACAGACAGAGATATAAATATGGTGGAAATTGATTCACTATTGATGTGGGTAGTGTCTTCCATGGTTGTGAGGATTTACAGGTCATTAGGGACCCAATGCATATCGGTTGCACATTTGGAAGTTGTTGAGTGAGTCTTGGATGATGAGACCTTCGCCTAGGCATTGGTGATGCGCGCTTGCATGGTATCTCAACTAGAATGTTGTGCAGTAGAGGGATCTGGGGATTTTTCTTTTGGATCAATACAATACAACTTATTTTTGGAGAGGTTTGTGTTACTATGTCCCAGGTGATACTAGAGAAGCTACCTTCTTGAGAGCCGCAAATGATGCGGTGGGAATATATATTGGCTTGCCACGGAGGTAGGGAAATAGGCCAGTATTTTACTGTTGATTTTAAGAAAATTTCGATATAGTTGTCGCAAATCATTTTGGAGTATCCATGTGCTAGTATGGACTTCCAACATGATCCTGCCTCCTGGGGAGCTTTGGGACCAACGAGGTGAGTCTCTTATTTATATGTTTTTTTTTATTTTTATGGTTTTTGGTTTGATTTGAATTCATAGGAATGATGGATCACTTATGCGTTTTTGTTTGCAGATGTTGGATCGAGAGAGCATGAGGAAATATTTGTCCTCACCAAGGCTCAAGAGGCCCGGGAGGGTGAGGTGAGAGATGGGAGGCATCATCATCAAGATGACCCTGGGTTAGGTCCAACTCATGCCCCTACTAGAGATGCTATTGTTGAGATACTACGAGAGATGGAGGATTTGCGACAAAGGTTTGACCGAGTGATATGGGGTGTTCCTGAGGCACGCTAGCCCCATATCTAGGATTATGAGGTCCCGTAGAAGTGTGTGGGGGTAGGCCTGAGTGGCAGGCCTTGGTGCACTGTTCTTCCATGGTCGATGCAATGGTGATGGGGAACTTGCCTCCTAGAGGAAGGGTGTCCCCAGCTGGCAGGGGGGCACCAATAGATCCTCATGCTGGAGATATTTTAGAGTTAGAGGCACCATAGGTACTGGATTATATGTATGGTATTAACCCACTTTTTGTACCATTATGTATAGGGGTTGTAACCCCCCATTTTTGGACAATTTAGTACATGTTGGAGAGTTGGGCCTGACCATTTTTGGATGCCAAATTTTTTGTAACTTTGTTTTTTGAAATGTTATGGCACTACATACATATATGATATATGTTTTGATGATGTTTTGGTTTTCTATGATATTTTGCATATGTGTGATGTGATGGTTTGTTATTGCTTATTTTGACCCTATGGTAGATGGGATGAATTATGTTGAATGATGTATTCAATGTGATAAATTCCAATCTAACACTTCATTAGCCATATAATCGACATCTTGATTTAGATGTATAGAAATATGTGTGAATGTTATGGACTCAAAACTTCAGGATAACAATATAACTTTCAAGTACTTGAAAAATAGGCATGGATCACATACGTGGTATACATTGTTTAGCTGCAGGACGACGATATGGGAATCTAAGAGGACGCTAAGATGATGAATTTGAAGTTGAATGCAATCCACTAGGAGACCAATCATTGTTGAGTACTTTTCTTGGTTTTTGGTGGCAGGACCTAAACATATACCATTGGAGTGGAGTGGTACATGTGTAGGAATGTAAATGACCTAAAATGTCAAAGCAATATTCCAAGTCCATCGACTAGCACCATCGATGTACCCAATGCGGTAAGCTAATGGATGATCCACCTGTCAAAACAAGGACAAAGGATCAGATATATGATTGGAAGGTTTGAAAAAATATTAAAAAACACTAGAAACATATACATGAAGAAAACCTAAGGTAAAGTGGTTGCACTAGGGGAAGAACTTCTTCAAGTATAACCCATTGATAGGGTCTTTGAGGGTAGATCCTTCAGGGTGGTCCAGGATGTAGGCTCCCTTTGTGAGGCAATGTCAGAGGATAAATAGGCCCCACCAACGTGACTCAAATTTAACATGGCCTATGGTATCAGGGGTGATTTCATAGGCCAAAACTAAATCTCCTTCGTTAAATGAGAGAAGGTTTACTTAGTGATCGAATATTGTTCTAGAATGTGTCTTGGCCACCTCATTATTTTGAAAAGAGGATCGTTGATCCTCATCCAAAGATTATAAACAAAGGAATCATTGTTCCATAGGGGTGGTGTCTAGCAGTAACTCAATTATGGTACATAACGTGGGAATCTCACAATCGATGGGTAGTACGGATTCAACCTCATGAAAAATGTGGAACAGTGTGAACCCAGTGGCGGTTTTTATTATCGTGTAATATTCCCATAAAGTATAAAATAACATGTGATGCCAATTGGTTTTTTTCTTTTCCACGGTTCTTTTTACCATGTTTTGTATGACTTTATTGAATTCCTCGACTTTCCCATTGGACTGGGGGTAGTATGGTGAAGAGAATTCATGAGTGAATCCAAATTTTGAGGATAAATCTGCGATTAATTCATTCTCAAAGTGTTTTCCATGGTAAAACATGAGTTGTAGGGGGACTCCAAAATGAGTGATGACATGGATAAAGAAGAACTAGACTGCAATATCGGCCATGTTATTGAACGTAGGCATGGCTTCTACCCACTTTCTGAAGTAGTCAACTGCTACCACAATGTATTTGTGACCATTGCTAGAGGGGGGGTTGCAAGTCATAAATTTGATGCCCCATTTGAAAAAGGGGCATGTGGTGATAATTGGATGAATATGAGATGGTGGTGCTCTAGCTTTATCCACATATAGTTGACATTTGTCACAGTGTTTAACTACGTGAATGCAGTCGTGGAATAAGTTTGGCCAGAAATAGCCAGCCCTTACCACTTTCTGGGAGGTGGACATACCAGAGAGGTGTATGTTAGCATTGAAAGTTACACTTTGACTGCTAAAGTGCAACCTCGATACCCATCAATAGGTTTATGAGGTAAGTCTTAAAATGTGGTGTCAAATGGATAAAACTCAGTCTAACAATGTTAAAACATAGGAAATTCTAGATGAAATGCATCAACAAAAGAGGTATTGTTTAACTTAGATCAGGGTTTTGAGGATTAATGTGGATAGAAGGAATACTTTAGTGAGATAAGTGAAGTAATTCTACCATTAGCATCAGGATTTACCAGTAGAAAAAGGAAAGAAAATCTTTAGATACAAGAGCTTCTTAAATCCAAGATAAAAACTCTGAGAAAGTTATAACAGCATCACAAACAAACCTTCATTGCAATACATCTACAAAACATCATTTGAATCATTCAATGACAGTAAAATTTCAAAGTGAGGGGGAAACAAGATGCCAAGAGAGAAAATTGACTTCCATTAAACAAAATTTCATCAAGTCTGATACATTAAACCAGAGTAGGATTTATTACATTAATATTACCAAAAGAGTCTTTTACATCAACCATTCGAACCTACACAATGAGTTATAATGCCTCTTTGTATAGTCTAGATAGAGAATAACAGCATACAATGTGAGTTCCATCCTCTATCATAGGATTCTCCCATCCAAAACTCAAGTAATTACACTTGTAAAAACAAACTGCTACAAAAAAGGCTAATGTTGGCAACTATCCTAACACCTTAATAGTTCATGATGAGGTGTCCTTTAAGTTCATTCCTCTTGTTTCTCAGTATCCTCTAGCTTTTAATTGACCTCTAGACAATTGTATCATGCTCCCCTAGCCATTTGGCCATCATTGATCCTCTTGAAACCATCAAAATAGGAGTTTGTGGCATATTATGTAACGTTGATTATATCAGCTAGTTTGCAGAGAAGTTCACAGCGAAGTTTGCATCACAGTTCATAGCACAGTTCGCAGCGAAGTTCACAGTGCCAGGTGCTGTGAAATTTTGTGTAGCTACCAAATTAGTCTAGAAAATCCCAAAAACACCCAAAAAACCTTCTTCAGAGTTAGGAATGCTTGTAGAAATTTCATAATATGGTGGATGAGTGAAAAACTCAGTCATAGGCATTATACTTCCCCAAAATCTTCAAAAATGAAAGGATAAGCACTTCCAAAACTGAGATTCTTTAAGACATTTCACTTCACTTCCTAAGTCTGGTACTCCTTCTGGTGGCAGCTTGGGCCAACACATTCAAATTCCTTTTTACTAACTCTTCCTTGAAAGGCTGCAACTCCATATTTAACCGCCTGATCTGACCTTGGTAGGCTAAATTTTGTCTGTATTTGTTCTTAAGCTGCATGTGGAGAGATATAAATCTCTTAGCAATGAACTTGGCCTCTACAAGATTATCATGATACATACCCATGAGATCTCTTAACTTCATCTTTCCAACTAACTCTTCCCTTTTCAATTTAGCAATTTTAGCTCTGACTTCTCTAAGTTGTCTGGTCATCCTTTTAAAAGTAGTGTTCTCTAGAGGAGTGGTTATGTCTATAACCTCAATGTGTTTTTCAACAGCCATAGCTTTACATTTTCTTTTGATGGGAGCTTCCACTACGTCATCTTTTTCAATTATTTATTTCTTTGTTGATGACCTGGTGAAAGGCCTCCTAACTCTAGCTTCAACTGCAACATATGGTGATGGAAAAAGTAACCTCCTTTTTGTGCTTGTGGCTCTGGCTGATGGAATTTCTGCTAATTCTGGAGCTAGTTGGGGTGAAACTTCCCTTTGTGGAGAGTGATAAAATCCTCCTTCTCCTTCTTGTCCATTTGTTGCTTAATCATTTTTCACAATGCCTTTGCTCTTCCTCTTCTTACTTATCTCTATATGTACAGTGTTATCGTCTTGAAGAGGACTTTGCACCTTGGATTGTGGGGTAGGAGCAACATTCAATTGAAAGTGTGTTGAGGCAATAAAATGATCCCTGACAATGATTTTCTTCTTTAACTCCTCCATCACAAGAATTTTGATCAGCCCTGAGTGAAAAACACTTGTGTCAACTGCCTTGGACTTAGCCTGGAATCTGTCAGCCATTTTTCCAATGCTTCTAAACGTGTCACATATTTGGGTGGTTTTTCATCACATGGTGTTTGCCGATGGTTTTCTATTTCTGGTTAAGGAATTAGGGTTGTTGACTAATCCAGGTCATTGGGTTAGGCTTTTCGAGGTCATTGGATCTTATATATATATTGTATTGTAAACAATGTATCACCATGAATGAATATAGAATATGTTGGTTTTCCCCGTTTGGGTTTCCAGGGGAAAAATATATGTGTAATGTTTGTATTTTCCATTGTATCTTTTATGTTCTTTTATTGAAAATATGTTTGCAGTAAATATTATGCAAGTTTAAAATCTACATTTGGTATCAGAGCTTTGTTGGCTTCAAGGGGATGCCTTTGTGGTCAAGGATTTGGCTCGGGACTGTGATAATCCTTGTTACAGTGGGAGATCTGTGGTATTGATTTTTTTCAGGTGAAAATAAATGGCAAGCAATTCGAATATGGAGATCGAGAAGTTTAATGGGAAAAAATTTTAGCTGTGGAAGCTCAATATGGAAGATCTATTGGTGTAAAAATATTAGTGGATCGTGGTAGATCCAGGTACTGCACCTACATGAACTTTAGAAGATGACTGGAAAAAGTTGGATCGGAAGGAAAAGAGCACAATTCTATTGTGTCTCTCCGATTCAGTATTATTGAATGTGTCATAGGAAGCTACAGTCAAGGATTTATGGGAAAAGTTGGGGAAGTTGTATCAATCTAAGTCCCTAGTAAATAAATTGTTCCTGAGAAAGAAGTTGTATAACCTGAGGATGAAAGATGGAGACTTGGTGGCAAAGCATTTGAATGCCTTCAATACTGTGGTAAGGCAGTTATTATCTGTTGAGATTAAAATTTCAGATGAAGATAAATGTATTAGTATATTGTCTTCTTTACCAGACTCGTGGGATAGTCTGGTTGTGTCCATAGGTAGTAATACAGCTGCCTTGAAGTTTGATGAAGTCATATCATCCCTATTGTTGGAGGATATGAGACAGAAGAATATGGAAGGACAGAGAATGGACACATTATTTGCAAGAGGATGTTCCCAAGAAAGAAATAGATCTAAGTTCTCAAGTGGGAGATCTAAGTCTAAGGGTAGATATAAATCTCTTGGAAAGTTTGTAAAGGTATGTTGGAGATGTGGAAAAGAAGGCCACTACAAGAAGTAGTGTAGATCCAAAGTTGAGAAAAAGAATGGATCTAAAGAATATCCTTCTTGTTGGAACAGGGGCAGACCCGGGTTCAACGCTACAACGGCGCACCAACAAAACCCTAACTATTGGCCCTTTCGGCAACACCTGTGAAGCAGATGAAGTCTCACCCGAGGTAGAAGTAGGGGTGGTTGCGAGACTCAAGTGTCTGCAACCTTATCTGAGACACAGTTCTATGATTATATTGCTTATAAAGCACTTAGCATTGATCATTCATCAATATTCAACCCTTATTATACTTCGCAGATAGCACAGAGCATCACAGCATTCACTTAGATCTAAGGTATCTTAGTACTTAGCAACGGTAAAATGGATCATATCCAATAGATCAACACTAATCATATTCATACATATCAGATATACTATTCATACACATCTAATGAAGCACAAAGCATAAGTATATCCATCTAAATATATCAAAGCACTTTGCAAAAGAAAGGATAAACACATCAAGTCAAAGCACAAAGCATAACACACAGATTTACGTGGTTCACCCCCACTCTGGGGCTACGTCCACCAACTCTTCTTCTTTATTAGCATATTCAATTAGCTACAATCACAAAGCCACCAAAACCTACTACACATAGGATAGAATATCTACGCAGCTTTCTAGATCCTTCTTCCTTTCCTCACAACACAAATCCTTCTATATCTCCACACAGGGACTTGCACTAAGCTCTGCAAGCCTATAGAATGCACAACACCTCGATCACACAGATCCCACTTGGCACATAGCCTATATCACATAGATACAATATTCCTTTCTCTATTATTCTTACATTTTCCTATCCTTCTATTTATACATACAAAATGGGCCTAAGCGTGGGTAAACCCATGGGTCGGCATCCCTTTCTCATTACATATTCCCAAAACCCAAAAAGGGACCCAAAAGTGGGTCGATATTCTACAATCTCTGCTTCGTCTGGTGCTCCATCTTCGACAGGTTGTCGAAGTCCCAAAAATGGTCAAATATGACCAAGTTCTCCCAAAACTTGGTCAAGGGTTAACAGGCCCCCAACACTCACCTATGACTCGTCCCAAGTCACTCTGGTCTGAGCAATTCTGCCTCCAATGCCTCGAGCTTGGCTCCAGCTACTTCGACCTGCTACAATACTATGGCCTCTTTCTCAGTGAACTCATGGATGAGTGAGTCATTGACTGGCCCTTCTATGCATTGTTTTGTTGTGATGATGACCTGTTCAAGCTCTTCTCCTTGGCTTTCAACTTCGGTGAATAGCTGGCATGCCTTCTCTTGCACTGGTTGAATTCGTTGAGATACTTCCATCACTTTGGTCTGGATCATGTGGATTTGTTTTTGGGCCATGCGCTACTCTTGAAACCTCTTCATTCTTTCAACTGGTGTTAAGGCCTTCAGCTGTGCCTGTAGCGTATCTGCGTACTACTTTGCTTCCTGGAGCTGCGACTCCAGCGCCTGTAACTCTGGATTTTCTGTGATATTTTCCTATGTTTGAGTGCTCCTGGAGCTCATCTTCTTGCACTCTAAAGAAAGGGATTTCATTATGCCAACTGCGCTGTGAGAAGTTGCCTCTCTTAGATCTCTGATTTCTTAAGGATTTTCGGGCACGGTACGAAGTTCCAGATCTGCGATGCGTTTCTGAAGATGTTGGATTACTTCTTCGAGTTGCACCACCTGTTGTGGGACCATTTCCTCAGTTTTCACTTCTATGATTGTCACAGAGCGAAGTGCGTTGTGAACCCTTTCTCGTACTTCAAGTTGCTCTGTGAGCAACTATTCCTTGTTTTTCTGTAGCATTGATTTCTCTTCATCCCATTTTGCTTGTAGAGCGAGATTTTCCTTTTCTATAGTACTTATGTGGTCCTAGAGGTCTTTCTGAACTTGTGTTAAAGCATGGGTGGCTTGTGTTATCTCTTCTTGAGCTCATCATAGCCGAGCTTCGACTGTATCAGCAATCCGATGTAGTTGGGTTGCCTCATCACCTAATTCTCGTGTTCCTGATGGCAGGGGCATAGTGGAAACTGTGCGGCCAGATTGTATTGTTTGTTGTACTCCTTGAAGCTCGTCCCTGATGTGATTGAACACTTCCTCCTACTTGGCTTCTTTATTTTCTACTATCTCTAATGAAGTATCGTTCATAGCAGCGATTATGAATTCGAAGTCATCCGAAGTGAGAACAGTCTCAAACTTGGTTCTGGTTGCCTTATCTTTATTCCTAGACAAAGGCTTTGGTGGGGTAACCTTTCTTTTCTTGGAGGGATCCTCCTCCTCTCTAGGCGGTGTAACTTCGCCTTTATTTTGCTCGACCTCTATGTTACCTGGCTCTCCACCATCACCTCCCTACGCAGGTGAGATCAAAGTGTATTCGTAGAAGTATTGTTGACATCATGAACTTTTTCGTATTCCTTGGTCTTTCTTGGTCCAGGGGTATCATGCACAAGTTCTGGACTGTCTATATCAGAAATCTCTATGGGGTTTGTTGAGATGAGGAGGTCTGTCGACCACTCCTTTGTGATTTCTTCCAAGTCTTCTTATGTTAACTTATAATAGGACTATAACTGCTACTTGTGTTCGTCAGCATGGGATGTGATGTATATAAAGTGTATGTCTGTGTTGAACTTCATCAGGGGCCGAAACCTGTAGAGGGTGTTCGGAGTGATGCGTGGTGTAGACTGGATTGCGATCCCCAATTGATTGTAGTAGGCATGGAAGATGGCATTGGATTGCCACTGCTTGTTCATGTCACTCGAGTACCACAAGGTATTGAAATTCAAAGCTAAAGGCTCAAAGGGCTCGATGTCCGGGAAGGTCGCACCTTCCGGCATCTCCCATGCAATGAAAGATATCAATATGAGAAGTCAGCTAAAGTGGAACTCATATCCTTGGTCCTGCGCTCCTCTACAATCAAGCTCTAGCTGGTTCACGAGATACTGCACCCAATTCATCTGTAGTCCTTATGTGCACTTCCTGGCAAGGTCAAGAACGAATCAAGTTACTTGGGTGGGTCTGTTCTTGTGAACTCGCTTTCCTGCAATCATCTGGCATGTGAGGCGCACTGCACTGCTCTAGATAGAGGATACCTTGTAACCTCACATACCCTTCTCTACATCTCCATAAGTTTCTTTGATTCGTTGGGCTAATGCTCGGTCTGAGGTCTTTCCAGGGTAAAACTTATGTGGGTCGGGGCCCTGCATGCTCAGACCTGTGATCTGATTGATCAAGGTCGGATCCACAGTGATGCGACGGTTCAACCATAAGTAACCTCCATGGTTGCAGGACAACAGCAATTTCACGCATGTATTTACTTCCTGGTGTTGGCCAAAGTGTGGGATCTTCATCACATTAAGCAATGTGGACTATGCGAGGTTTTGGGTCCATGGATGCGGGATAATATTTGAATTCTTTCCTTTGGTCCTGGTCAAGTACTTATGTGGGGCCAGCATGTTGTAAGATTTTCGGTCTCCAAGGTTGAAGTCACTAAATTTCAGTGTTGTGAGTGTTGGGTATGTGTTATATTCTTTGCATGTGTGTGTGTGTGTGGGTGCGTCAGATACGACGACTGCGTCTGACGATCCCGGATTAAGGGATTAGGGTTTTGGTATCTACGGAATACCTAAAAACATTGTATATATTGTATGGCGAATGGTGAAATTCGATATAATGAAAAAGAAAGGTTTTCCCGGTTGAGGGTTTCCGGTAAAGATCTCTGTGTA
>ML787621.1:415870-429429 GCA_009831015.1 Picea engelmannii
ATATAATGAAAAAGAAAGGTTTTCCCGGTTGAGGGTTTCCGGTAAAGATCTTTGTGTATTCTGTGTATGAGCCATTGATTAATTTATGTATTGCTTAAGAATATATATGCATTGCTTTACTTCGCAGGTTTAAAACTTACAGTGAACTTCTCCCGGTCGACGCAAACTGCGCGCACCCCTTTCGAAAGGTACGCAGTGGTCACAGCATATTCGAACTCTCGGGGTACACTGTCACGGTTGATGGTGCCACTCAGAGGGGGTAGATAGGTCGGTAGAATGCTTGGAATCAGCTTGGCATTGGTGAGGTCATCTCTGTGCTTAGTACATTTCTCATTGGTTGGCTGGGATGGACCAGCGTGAGCAGTGGATGGAGAGGCTGCCAATCCTCTCGTGGATGATGCTTGTAATCCTATGGATAATCCTCTCTCTGACATGACTCTCTCAGTTCTTAGCTCAAGGAGAACTTCTGTTACAAATTCTTCAATAGCGGTAAGATCATCGTACATACGTGCTCAGGATAAAATAATCAAGTTAACGATGGTGTTAGACACTGCACTAGATTGAACAGCAAGAGCATAATGAGCATTGTATGCAATCGCTAGTCTGCGGACTTCAAATTCTCAGTTGGAAAAAGTGTTCCTCGTTCATGGTGCGATGAGATAAATGGGAAATCTTGGTAATGGTTTACTTGCAACGGTTATGAGCCTCATTAACTCTTCTTCTATCCATTATGGCGTGGTCCAACAGTCTGGTGGCTAACCATAAATGATTTTCCAGCCGTTCGAAGCAACAGTCGAATGGATATATTGGCTTTCAATGGCTATATTTCTTCGCCATAGCAAAGTGGCATATGTCGTTGTTCTGATATCCCAGTGAAGCTACAATTCTGTAAGGTTTCTTTCTATGAGGTACCCTCTGGAACCTGTTGTAACTTCTCAATCTTGACCTTCTTCTTACATAGCTTCCTAGCCTTTTTCCCTGTGAGCTTCGTCACAGTGGTTCTTTTCCCATTCTGATTCTTATTTTCCTTGGGCATAGTCAATTCATGTTGTTGACATCCTTTCTTACGATTTCAGTGTATCACTTCTTCTTTATCTAGTGTAGAAATGTCAGCCTTTTGTATGTCTTCCGATGTTCCTGTAGCTTCGATATCTGGGCTTCTAGTGTCAAGTAGCTTCGATCTGTTCTTTTGTTCTTCCATCAACTGCGCAATCTTTCGGGTCATGAAATATTTTAACTCTTGTCTCTTATGTTTTAAGACTTCTTCTTCATCCTTCTTTCTAGCTTGATCTCTATCAATCCAAGATTTTCCTAGTAACATGGTAAACGGGGCATTGTCTTCAATGAATTTAATAATCTCAAAATCTTCCCTTGTCGAAGTTCCATTGACTATCACAGGTATCTGAGCGAGATTTCCACATAACATCATTAGTTTTCCTCTTAATATTCCTATTCCTCCTAATCAAGGTATCATATCAGGATTCCCTATATCTTCCCAAGTTCTTTTTGGCATAATGTTCACTTGTGTCTCTTCATCAAGGACAGAGTCAATGTCGAAGTCTTCTATTCTAGCTTCAATGCATTCTTTTTCTTTGAAAATCTATGATATTTTAACATATCAATGGTCATTCAGGTTCTCTTTCATTTGTATCAATACCTTCGTTGATTCTTTTTGGGGTTCTGCCTCTTATGGATCTGCCTTAGGGTTTTCCTTATTCAGATTTATTTCTTCCAGCCTAGCGATCATTCTAGGGAAATCCAATACCTCATGGTCCATAGCTTTGCAACAAAGACAACTATATCATCTGCCAGGGCATTCCTTAGCAAGATGTCTAGGTCTTCTACAACTGTAACAAAGGGCCACTCCTCTCTTTATTTTAAACGATCCCCGACTTCTTCTATACTGCACACTAGGATCGTGGTAGCTAATCTGCAAAAAAATATTTCTAGGATCCTGCATCCATTTGTTAGTCCAAACATTTTTTCTATGCATAGGTATAACATATCTATCACTATTCTTATCAGATCTACTCATATCAAACCTTCTTTCATCTATCAGTGCCCCATTTTTCAAACTAGGATAAACTCTATTAAACATACCTAGATCCATAGCCTAGAAACAAACATTTTCACTTATCTTACTTCTATAAAGCACAAAGCCTCCGGATCTAAAACTTTTAACTACTCTTATTGTTGGCCCTTGGTTATGGAAGGAAGTGAAGATCAAGGAATAAAAGGTAAAATGAGAACTGCGTGGGAAACAAAATGACTGTCACTAGGTCGAAGTAAGCAAAAGAGAAGAAAAGATAGAACGAAGTATGGAAAATCAAGTTGTTGAATGAGGAGATCAGGGATGACATATCAGCAAGAGAAAGGAATCATGGAAAACTCAGCAAGCAGATAAAGCCACCATTGGATTCTTTGTAGCACCGCGTGATGAGGAAGGAAAGTCGGGATGGAAAAGCCCAGAAAACACGGGTTAAGTTGACCCAGGGTTTTAGACACCTAGGGTTTTGGTTAATTAGGGTTTTGACACCTAGGTTTAGACCTAAGGTTGTCGGTGAGGGACTGTAATATATAAATAGAGGTCGAGAGGACCTAGGTCGAGAGGTAGCAACATTGAGTATTGTTATTGATTGTGTTTGATTGAGAGATTATTGTACGGTGAGAGAGAGAAGTGTTGAGAGTGAGAGCCTTCTAGTATTGTAAGATCTTCAGTTGGGTGTGAAGATCAGATCCTGCAGTTGGGTGTGCAGGAAGGGGAGAGAATAAGAGAGAGGATCTGTTGGCCAGAGCGCAAATCAAAACTCTAAGCTCTATCTTAATATATCATAAGCCCAGTTCTGTGGACATAGCCCTAGAGAGAGGGTGAACCACATACATTTTGTGTTGTATGTGTGATTGATGATTAGATTCCTGTCATTGTTATGTTGTCATTTGCATTATTGTGTTAGATCAGATCTATAGTTGTGCAGAGTATATCTAGTTGATGAGTGACACATGAATGATACATTATTGTTGTATTATTTCCACTTGATATTCCCCTGGTTGTAGACATCTTTGTCCTGCAACCCCCCTCTTAGCTGCTTCGGGTGAGACTGCATCTGCTTCGCGGGTGTTGTCGAAAGGGCCAGTAGCTAGGGCTTGTTGGTGTTCTCTTGGAGTGAACCCTAGGTCTGCCCCTGTGCCAACAAATGGTTCCATTATCGGGATAGCAATATTTTTAAGGGAATGTCAAGGTGGTTCCCATCAAAGACCAAGATTCAAAAGTGGATAGAGGATCAAGAGAGGGACTTCGTTGAAGCCCAGAACAAGAACCCTAAACTGAGTACTGAAGATTGGCTACAAAGATGCATCTTCACTGACATTCACGAGATTTTCTTTTGGGGAATCCACTAGGAGTTGTTTGAATGGTTGGCTAGGTTATCCGATACACAGTTCGAGATTAGAACTAGACCTCCTGTGGTTTGGATGCCAGCACTAATCTAGAAGGTCAAGAGAGTTGATAACGTTGTATCCAAAGTAGTAGATCATTGGTTTGATAGTAACATTGGAGGGTATATCACCGAATTTGCTATTGACAACAGAATTGTATAGCCAAGCCGAGAGATACTTTTTCAAAGGACCCAGAGGAAAATTCTTGCACTTTCTGAAGCTAAGAATCAAGATTATCTTGCATGAAAACCACATCTTGAAGATACAGTAGATTGGTCGGACCTGAAAAGGCTAATGTTCAATATCTCGGACAGTGACAGTGACACAGAAGCAGGACATACGCGCAGTGGGAAAGTATTTTGAGGGGTTCACCTTGAGAACTTGTTTAAGCAAAACTACAGAGAAGAGGGTTTCTACAGTGGAGAAGAGGTAGATATAATCGACGAAGAACATTCAAAGCCCGCCAGAATAGAAGAAGGGGAAGCTGAAGAACTTCACCAAAGCGAGCCAGAAACCTCAGGAACTGTGCGGACTACTGAAGTAAGTAACATTAATCTTCCTATTGTCTCAACAGTACCTAGCAGTCAGAATAGTCATAACCACCAGAGTCCTCAGAGCACTGTTACCGATAGCTTAGCATCTACTCAGACCAGAAGCCTGGTCAGCTCTATGGCAGATGAAATGAGACTTCCTATCTTTAGAGGAGATGGATCTGAAGATCCATATCAGCATTGGTTTCTGTGTGAAGTCGTATGGAATATTAAAAGTATCACCGACGAAGCCATCAAGAGAACCCAGTTTAGCACTACGCTAAGGGACCGCGCATTGATTTGGTACATGAAACTTGTCCAAGGACTAGCACAGCCTAAGCCACTGAATGAGATCAATAATGCATTGATTGCAGAGTTTAAGAAACCTAAGTCAGAGTCACAATGTATTATTGAGCTAAAAGAGATCAAACAAAAGGTAGTAGAACTTGTTTGAGAGTTCGACCAGCGATTCAAGACCCTAACAGGCCGATTAACTTTTCAGAGCCCTGATGAACAGAACAAAGAATGGTTCATCGCTGCATTTTTACCACACATCAGAGTCCCTCTGATGCAGCAAAAGATTTCATCGCAGGCAGAAGCTTTAGAAATTTCCATGAAGCTTGAATCATCACCTATGGGAGAATCGAGCTCAGGCATGAGCCAAATCTTGATTCAGCTAACCAGTTTGTCTTTACAGGTCGAGGATATGAAGAAAGATAAGAGAAAAGACAAAAGGGAAGATGTCTGGTGTGTCATATGTAGATCAGAAGTTCATGATAAGGAACATTGTCCCTTATTTCATGAGTATTTGGCATTAAGAGCGATGAGCCCCTTGAAGCAAGTTAGCCTGCCCTGGTGTGATGTGTGCAGAAATAGACATCGCCCATGTGAGTGTTATTACATGCAGAAGTATGTTCAGACACCCAAAAAATTGTACTGCACATTATATAAATCAGTAGGGCACGATGATCGAGATTATAGAGCTTACAATCTCATGCATGAGAGGTCGAGAGACATATATAAGATTCAAGGTGAAGTACAGCAAGAAGGAACACTCTGCAGTACAACTCTCCAGGGAGAGGAAAATTCACTCCTCACGGTGGATACAGAGGACGAGGACGAGGAGGAGGTATGGTTCGAGTTTGAGCACAAATAATCTGTTATAACTACGCACATCCAGGACACTTAGCAAGGGATTGTCATAATCCTTACACAACCTGCAATTATTGTAACTCTTTTGAACATGTCATAGAAGAATGCTCGGTGCTATTGGCTAAGCTTTAGGAAAGACGAGGACCCCAGCAGAACCCACAAGTACAACTGATATATGTTGAGCCTCGCGGAATCAAACCTAGAGTAATTGTCATTACTCGATGAGGATCTGCTACAGGAGAGGATAGAATAACCCAAAGAAAGATCGTAGAAGAGTCAGGTATCGGGAAAGTTGAGGAGAAGACTCGGGCTTTTGATGCAAAGAAAGAAAGATGAATCTTTGAGGAAGCAAGATAGGAGCTCAAGAGGAACCAAGGATCCTCATCTAGAACACAACCAAAAGTAAAAGAGTACAGAATGCCTCAGGCATTTGATCAATCGGTTGCGCATAAAGAAGGAAAAGAGGAAAGTACGCTCATCATTTTTTGTACACTTGTCTTAAATTAATTCAGTATGAGAAATATGTACAAGAGTTACAGAACCTAATCAGGAAGAATGAGATAGGAAAGGTAGACCCCTTGCTGAACAGAGCAGTACACCAGATTGGTAAGAAGAGAAGAACAAACAAAGAATTACATTTGAATGCTCAAATAGGAGAGTATGATATAGACTATGTGGTCCTCGACTTAGGGTTGGAGGTCAACGTCATGACGAAGCAAACTTGGGCACTAATGGGAAAACCCAAACTGATATATTCCCCTATCAGGCTTCGCATGGCTAATCGGCAAGTTGTCAGCCCATTTGGATGATTGGAGCATGTCCCCATGGACATCGACGGAGTTAGAACCTTTGCAGACTTTGAGGTAATTGAAATTGTTGATGATAGCTTCCCTTACCCTACATTACTAGGAATTTATTGGGCCTTCAACAATTCTACTATGGTCAATTTAAAGAAAATATGCATGACATTTGAAGGAGATGGCCTTAGGGTCATTGCACCCTTAGATCCAGATGAATGTATGTGGTATACAAAGCCCATCAGAGAAGAATACTACGCATATGAGCTGGAAAACATCTATAAATTAACATCCAAACAACAGGATTATATCAACCCTACTGTCGATGGGAATCTAAGTTGGCGAAGTGATAGCACGTGTTCATTAGATTCATAAGAAACACTGGAGAACTAGCAGAACTAGATGTATGAAGTATCCACAAGGAGATGTGCTCGACTGACTAGAGAAGTTCATTGGATTGGTACAACAACAAGTAACTTACCTACCTTTGATGGTCTGAATCCTTTAGAATCCTTCTTGATGGAATTTGAAACAATTGTACCAGCACAATAGTGGTTGTTGGATATGGACGAGGCTCTGAAAGTTACACTAGCAAGATGGTGGGGGACACATAAAAGCAATATCACAGACTGGACACAATGTCGAACCTTGATGACAACGTGGTTTTCAGCACAAGCAGGAAGCTGGGAAGTGAGGTACACAGGTCGAAGATTCCCAAAGGACCATGTACAAAGCTGTGAAGAGGCCTGGAGCGACATTCCTGAAGAACAATGGGTACAAAGATTCATTAACACACTGGACACGACCCCTATTAACTGGTACCTTCAAGCAAAGTTGCGCCTTATCACCGCAGATTGGGAAGGTATGCTTCAGAATTTTGTAACCACCTTTTTGTTTGAAAGCGAATTTCCCTCAGTAGATAAAGCATTAAATATTGTGAGGGAAAAATTATTTAAGGAGTCCTCCAGCCTCCCTTTGGAGCAAGAAGAGGATGAATGGACTATGCCATTCTAGAAATTACAAGGATGTTATAACATTAATGCCGATGAAGATGATGATCCAAGGAAGGTAAACATTGCTGAGACAGAAGGCCACAGGGATGTGGAAGGAATGGGAGTTGAAATTCCATTCATTGGACAGCCAATAAAGATAAAGAAAGTTAATATTGGGACAGAAGAGACATTGAAGCTTGCCAATGTTGGAGATTACTGGGATGCTACTACCATTGATAAAATTACAGAATTACTGCATGAGTATCAGGACTTGTTTCCGACCAAGTTCACTGATATGAAGGGTATCAAAGGAACTATGGGAGAGATGAGAATACCTTTGAAACCAGATGCAAAGCCAATCAAGCAAAGACCCTATAGATTGAACCCAAAATATAAGGAAAAAGTGAAGATTGAGCTCGACAGAATGCTAGAAGCAGGCATTATTGAACCTGTCGAAGAGTCGGAGTGGATCAGCCCTATGGTAGTACAAGACAAGAAGACAAGCGAGATCAGAATATGTGTGGACCTCAGAAAGTTGAACGATGCATTTTTGCATGACCCCTTCCCTACACCATTCATAGACGAAGTATTAGACAATGTGGGAGGCCAGGACGTATATTCTTTTACGAACGGGTTTTCAGGATACCATCAGATCTGGATTACCAAGGAGGACCGCCACAAAACCAAATTTTCCATAGAATGGGGATCCTACCAATACACAGTGATGCCATTTAGACTGAAGAATGCCCCAGCCATCTTTTCTAGGGTGGTGGTCAAAGCGTTCAACGAATTTGTTCATAAGTTTTTAGAAGCCTATTTTTATGACTGGATTGTTTTTAGCATGCTAAAAAATCATGTTGAATGTCTAAGGATAATGTTGGATAAATGCAGGCAATGTCAAATTGCTTTGAATTTGAAGAAGTGCATCTTCTTCTCACCATTTGGAGTATTATTAGGTCATATTGTATGCAAGAAAGGATTGTTGGTGGACCCATCCAAAATTGCAATTATAGTTGATTTGCCACCTCCTACCTTAGTCAAACAACTGCGCACTGTGCTATGACATGCTGGCTATTATAGGAAATTTATCAAAGGATATGCTAAGATTACTATGCCAATGGAGAATTTATTAAATAAAGACTGTCAGTTTGGTTGGACAGAAGAATGACAGCAGAGCTTCGACACACTGAAACAAAAGATGGTGATTACGCCTATTCTAGTCTTTCCAGATTGGAGCAAGGAATTTCATGTACATGTTGATGTTCATGTACTAGCACAACCTGGAAAAGGGGACATTGATCATCCATTAGCATTTTCCAGCAAAAAGTTATCTACAACTGAAATCAATTACACTACTACAAAGAGAGAAGGATTAGCCATGGTGTATGCACTGCAAAAATTCCGCCATTACTTACTAGGAGGACACTTTAAAATGTTTACTGATCACTCTACGCTGAAGTACCTGGTCAACAAGCCAGTGTTGGGGGGGAGAATATGTAGATGGATTCTCCTGTTTCAAGAATATAATTTTGAGATCATAGTTAAGCCAGGAAGAATGAACAAGAGACCTGACCACCTGTCGAGGTTGGAACATGGCGAAGAACCCACCAGTCTGGAGGATACACTATTGGATGCACAGATGCTCTCCAATAGGAATATGGATGACCACTTCATAGACATATTCCAATTCCTATCAACAGGAATGGCTCCAAGTGAGTATACAATTTCCCAGAAGAAACAGCTAGTGGTGTGCGTTGTAGACTTTTCACTGATAGATGGTCAGTTATATAAGATGAGACCTGATGAGATACTAAGAAGATGTGTGATGGAGGCAGAGCACCCACTGATCCTCGCAGAAGCTCATGAAGGCATCGCAAGAGGACATTACGCAAGCAAAGCAACTACGCAGAAGGTTCTATGAGCTGGCCTTTAGTGGCCTACTTTACACAAAGATGCTAAAGAGTATACCAGAGCCTGTGATGTATTCCAGAGAGTTGGAAAACCATCCAGAAGAGATGAAATTTCACTAGCACCATAGATGACCCTACAAGCATTTGAAAAATGGTTCATTGACTTCATGGGACCTATAAACCCACCAGGGAAGCGCACAGGAGCAAGGTATATTATCACTGTGATGGGCCGAAGCAAGAGCAGTCAAGGATTTTAGTGCAACTATAGCTGCATGTTTTATATTTGATGACATAATAACCAGGTTTGGATGCCCTAAGACCCTTATGAGTGATCAAGGAACTCATTTCATCAACAAGACAGTTGAAGCCCTGACTGAAGAATTTGCAGTCCACCATCAGAAGAGTACACCTTACCATCCACAAGCAAACAGAATGGTTGAAGCATTCAACAAAATCTTGGAGACAACATTGACAAAGATTTGCAGTGTGAACAGGGATGACTGGGATTTAAGAGTACCAGTAGTACTCTGGGCTTATAGAACCACATGCAAGAAATTAACAACGCAAACCCCTTTCAAGTTGGTTTATGGTCTTGAAGTTGTTGTCCCGATGGAGTATTTGGTATCGAGCTTAAGAATTGTTGCATTTATAGACATGGATGATATTGGCACTGTTCGTGAGAGGCTTGCCCAGCTGGTTGAACTAGAAGAAGACAGATTTATGGTAGGATTCCATCAGCAGGTATAGAAGGAAATAAAGAAGACCTATCATGATAGACACATCAAGAAGAAGGCATTCAAGCAAGGTGATTTAGTATTGGTGTATGACAGTAAATTTATAAGACATACAGGGAAGTTAAAAATGCATTGGCTTGGACCATATGAGATCGCCTATGTTACAGAAGGAGGAGTTGCGCAACTGAAAAAATTGAAGGGAGAATGGATAGAGGGATTAGTAAAAGGGAATCGGCTAAAGTTGTACTATGACAACCAGTTGCCTCACATCTCTCAGTAAAAGAAAGGAAGAAAAGTGTCTAGGTACGAGGTGTAGTTGAAACTGGGTACCAGACATAGAAAAGATAGTATGCACAAGGATGGGAAGGAGACATGGAGTAGAAATCAAAGGCTGCACTCCGTAGTCCAAATTCGAAGTGACATGGAAGGATCAGAACTGAAGTGCCTCAGGACGAGTCACAGGTGAGTGTTGGGGGCATGTTGGCCCTTGGTTATGGAAGGAAGTGAAGATCAAGGAAGAAAAGGTAAAATGAGAACTGTGCGGGAAACACAGTGACTGTCACTAGGTCGAAGTAAGCAAAAGAGCAGAAAAGATGGAGCGAAGTATGGAAAAGCAAGTCGTTGAATGAGGAGATTAGGGATGACATATCAGCAAGAGAAAAGAATCGTGGACAACTCAGCAAGCAGAGAAATCCACCATTGGATTCTTTGGAGCGTCGTGTGACGAGGAAGGAA
Organism: Picea engelmannii; assembly: GCA_009831015.1. Taxonomy (NCBI): domain Eukaryota; kingdom Viridiplantae; phylum Streptophyta; class Pinopsida; order Pinales; family Pinaceae; genus Picea; species Picea engelmannii. The sequence goes on from ML787621.1 coordinate 426,156, forward strand.
AGACAAGCTGGCGAAGCCCGTAAAATGTGGGTCAAGTTTACCTAGGGTTTTAAACACCTAGTGTTTTGGGTAATTAGGGTTTTGACACCTAGGTTTAGACCTAAGGCTGTCGGTGAGGGACTGTAATGTATAAATAGAGGTCGAGAGGACCTAGGTCGAGAGGTAGCAACATTGAGTATTGTTATTGATTATGGTTGATTGAGAGATTATTGTACGGTGAGAGAGAGAAGTATTGAGAGTGAGAGCCTTCTAGTATTGTAAGATCTTCAGCTGGGTGCATAGGAATGGGAGAGAAGAAGAGAGAGGATCCGTTGGCCAGAGTGCAGATCATAACTGTAAGCTTTATCTTAATATATCATAAGCCCAGTTCTGTGGATGTAGCCCTAGAGAGAGGGTGAACCACGTACATTTTTTGTTGTATGTGTGATTGATGTCTAGATTCCTGTCATTGTTATGTTGTCATTTTCATTATTGTGTTAGATCATATCTATAGCTACATAGAGTATATCTAGCTAATGAGTGACACATGAATGCTACATTATTGTTGTATTAGTTCCACTTGATATTCCCCTGGTTGTAGACATCTATGTCCTGCAACCCCCCTCTTAGCTACTTTGGGTGAGACTGCATCTGCTTCGCAAGTGTTGTCGAAAGGGCCAGTATCTAGGGCTTGTTGGTGCTCTCTTGGAGTGAACCCTAGGTCTGCCCCTATGCCAACACTTACCTTTATCAGAGCACTAAGCTTGCATATCTTGCCTCTTTTCTTCAGAAACTTCCACTTTTACTTTTCTTAGAGCAGAAATCATTCATATCTTGCTTCTTTTATTCAGATCTAGCCTTCTTTCTTTAGCACAGAGCTTTTCAGATCAAGTGGAATACTGTGCACTAAGGCATAGATCCACGCACAGAGATTCCACAGTTTAAGGATGAATCTTTTCACAAGGCTTCTTCTTCCTCAGTTTGTAGCAATCACAGTTTCACATCCCGCCAACGGAACCATTTGTTGGCACAGGGGTAGACCTGGGTTTCAACACTACAATAGCACACCAACAAAACCCTAACTACCGGCCCTTGCGCCAACACCTGCGAAGCAGATGAATTCTCACCCGAGGTAGAATCATGGGTGGTTGCGAGACTCAGGTGTCTGCAACCTTAGCTGGGACACAGGTCTGTGATTATATCACTTACAGAGCACTTAGCATTGATCATTCATCAATATTCAACTCTTATTATACTTCGTAGATAGCACAGAGCATCGAAGCATTCACTTAGATCTAAGGTATCTTAGTACTTAGCAACAGTAAAATGGATTAGATCCAGTAGATCAGTGCTAAGCATCTTCATACATATCAGATCTACTATTCATACACATCTAATGAAGCACAAAGCGTAAGTATATCCATCTAAATATATCAAATCACTTTGCAAAAGCAGGGATAAACACATCAAGTCAAAGCACAAATCATAACACACAGATTTACGTGGTTCACCTCCACTCTGGGGCTATGTCCACCAACTCTTCTTCTTTATTAGCGTCTTCAATCAGTTGCAAGCACGGAGCCACCAAAACCTACTGCGCATAGAATAGAAGATCTGCACAGCTCGCTAGATCCTTCTTACTTACCTTACAACACAAATCCTTCTATATCTCCACACAAGGACTTGCACTAAGCTCTGCAAGCCTATAGAATGCACAACACCTCGATCACACAGATCCCACTTGGCACATAGCTTATATCACATAGATACAATATTCCTTTCTCTATTATTCTTACATTTGCCTATCCTTCTATTTATACATACAAAATGGGCCTGAGCATGGGTAAACCCACGGCCCGAAGAAGGAGGGGATGTGTACTTGGCTTCTTCAAGCACACATGTAGATCATGAGGCATGGTTGGTTGACTTTGGTGCATCTTTTCATATGACTCTCCACAGGGAGTGGTTCTGCGAATATGAAAGGTATGATGAAGGTAATGTTTTCTTAGGTGATGATTCGACAACCAGAATCATAGGACGAGGAAAAGTCAAGTTGAGCCTCATAGATGGAAGGATTAGAACATTGCTCGATGTTCTACACATCCTAGATTTGGATAGAAATTTGATTTAGATGGAAACCATCTACAAATTATGCAAGAAAATCACAAGTTTCAACAAAAAAGTATATAGTACTACATTACAAGTAAAATACATGCAGTCAAATATAAGTTGTACAACGAATTGAACAAATTATGCTTTGCATATAAATCGCCACTTACCTCATGTATTTGCCAAGATCATATATAACTTGTTTGACATTGTTGTCAAAGTTATCTAGGAGAGATAGAGGTTGATGTCAAGCGAATTATATGATAGTAATTGCGACATAAATTATCAATCCGGAGTCGTAATCTTATGAGATGTACGCAAAGTATATGCAGGGTAAGAGGATTTCTAATCTATGCTAATGATTGAAAAGAAACATGTTAAACTACTGTCATTGAATCTAAATCTAAGAAAGTACAAAATATGCAACTAATCTATGAAAGGAAACTATCCTAATGCTACATAAACTTGAGACTAAAACTGAATCTACGAAATCAAATGAGACATAATCTAACTATGAAAGCAAAAACTTAATCTAACTATGAAAGCATGAAATCTAGAATTAATCTATGAAAACATGAAAGTGCGTAAATTAAATCTAATGAAAGCATTTTAAAAACATCTACAACGACACACGACAAAAAGGTAAATGACAAACCACTATGAGAAAGTAAAATATTGCATTAAAACAATCCAATACATGACAAATAATGAAAATCACTATCTCAAAACTAGAAGACTATGAATCAAAGCTCAATCACTCTATTCTTCTATTCTCTATTCTAGAGAGAGGCCTCCTCCTCAAATGAGGAGAGAACCCGCTTATTTATACATGAATGAAGATAACAAACTCATAATTACAGATCCACTTTTCTCTCAACCTATCCATTCAAATCCTCCATAAATATCTTAGATAAGATATTCTATACATGATCTTCTCCTTGAAGTTAGCTTGAATGATTATCTCCAAATCAAAGCTTGAAGATGAAATTCGAATTTGAAGCTAGGTGGTGACTTTTGACTTTGTGAAAATCTTCAATTATGCTTGTAGTCATCACAAAACTCATCCAACTTTGAGATATAATGAAAATATGTTAATTTTCTAGTATTTAATCACAAATTCTCTTAAAAATACTTGAAAATAAATAATTTGGAAAATGGAGATGTAAACCCATATGTTTTTATGAAA
>ML787621.1:429479-483467 GCA_009831015.1 Picea engelmannii
CTTGAAAATAAATAATTTGGAAAATGGAGATGTAAACCCATATGTTTTTATGAAAGTGATGATAATTATGGTTTTATGGAAGGATAAGATAAGAATGAGGTGATAAATGGTGTATGATCAAGGAATAAAAGGTGTATTTATGCGGTCCAACATTCCCCCCAACTAAACTTGTTGCATGTCCCTATGCAACTGTGCATGAATTTTTTCTTTAAAACTTGTGGCATCTTAGTTGTAGCTTACATGATGATGATGATGTATAACAATAAATCATTTCATGCTGAATGATACATGAGTGGAAGCTAATTTTCTTATGGTTGGTTCTTGTGTGACAACCATCAATATGACAAATGTTGGTTCTTGTGTTAACAACACTTATTCATTTTACTTATTTTCTTGCTGCAATTCATAATATTTGAAAACATGCATGTACTGGAAATGATAAGTCATCAATGTATTTAGAAAGCCTTCTTTTTCTTCATATTTGAATCATGCCAACATATATCAATGCTTTTAGAATCAAATGCAACATAGTTTAGTTTGGGAAAGACACGTTGGTAAATGGAAAATGAGATGATGAATATGTAAATGGAATTATGAAATGAATATCTCCCCACCAACTAAAGATGTGGTATGTGTAGGAAAAGGAGAAGACTAAGGTAAGGAAATTTTCCAAATTTATCTATTTTTAGCACTTAAGGAATTGCATGATTAAAGATTAGAAAAGAACATACCTCCACTTACCCAAAAAGTTGATGAACTATGAAATAGGAATATGGCCAATGTCGCTGCTGGAGAATGGAAGATGTCACTATTGTATGATCATGTGAAAGGTGAATGCTACTGTAGCTGCGACTGCTAGAACTACTGGATCAGAGAATATGAAGTGGAGGAATCTAAACCACTACTGGTGAATCATGGAAAAGAGGAAGTATGAAAGTGGAACTGTGGTACTCTCATATGGATGGAAAAAATATTGCTGCAACTGCTGATGGAGTCATGGAAAAGTGTATAGTCGTCACCTACTGCCAATCCCGATGGTACAATTCTAGTCATGCAAATGAATGTGTCAATGTAGAGCATGAAGAGAAGTCATTGGATTACCGACCATTGATGAATGTCATTAACCAATGCAAGGCAAACTCACCATTGATGTCAATGAGTGCCAAGGTACCCAAGTACATCTTGCGAAGTGTGAATGAATGAGCTGATGTCGAACCACTTGCAAGATCTAATGATCAAGGGACAATGATGTATTCCCATGATTTTCAGCGAGAGAACTTGCCATTAAGGCATGCAAGCCTCCAGGTACTCAAAAAGGAACTCTAGTCTATATCCCAGATAAGGTGTTGAGGTCGATGGGGCAAGACTTGTTGAGAGGTGGGCCTTAAGGAATCCCACATCAGTCAACGCGAGTTTGTAAAAATGATTGGTAGGACTATAGATGAAAAGGCCTCGGTAGCAACAGTGTGTATGAAAAAGAAAGTAGGGTAATGTAGTCGTCAAAAAGGGATATGAATGGTTTTATTTGCAAGGCAAAATGAATGGAAAATAGGAAAGAGATGTATGCAACTCAGAAAGATAGGCATGTGTGAATCTAGGACCGATAAGGAAATGAAATAGCGGACTCCAGCATGGATGACAAATAAACTTAGAAGGAGAAATGCGGGTATTCATGACGCAAATGGGTTTATGAATGGTTTGTTGTGTAACTGCAAATGTCAAGAGATGTATGAAGATCAGCTCCTTCAAGCCGTCCAACAAAGCATGTTTCACGGAAAGATTTTGTGATTCTCGAAAATCACTTCATCATGAGATGCGACTGGCTCTGAACCTGAAAAATCTTAGTACCAATTCCTGCATGAAAACTTGTGAGAAGTTTGAAAAACATGACATGCAAAAATAAGTACAAATGCAACAATCTAAAAATAAAATGTGTTTTTATACCTCTTGTCGTGGTCATTGCACGCGCGCTTGTTTCATCGTTGATCGCGGCGTAGAGTGACTCAAGAAACCAAGTTAGCATAAAATCGTAAAAACATGTTTCGATATTGTGTTCAGGAATTAGAGAATGTCCATTTGTATTTTTATTTGTTTTTGCTATTTTGATTTTTAAGTTTTAAGTGTTTTTAATTTTTATAATGTTTTTCTTTCGCAAAAAGATTATTGCTTAGGTTTTGTTTATTATTTTATTATTATTATTATTATTGGTGAACATTTTTTCAAATTAAACTCAAGCATATAACTTCAAGGTATTCATGTGAAGCTTTGCTTCCAAATTTAAGAGGCCCAATGGGCAACAAAACCAGGAGGAAGGGACCACTTCTTAGTGCCACTGTAAGGACTGTGACCCAAATTCTTCGTAACACCAAACTCACAAGCATTATAGTAGGATCATGAAACAGAAAGATGTACATGATTAAGCCTATGAGATATGGTCTAATGATAACACAGAGGGCACCTGATATGATTGTTTCAAAACTAGTGGTTTGAAGAGTTCAAAATATCAATCTCTCAATACTCTCTTCCTTGTGTATCCCCACCCTTTATTTATAATATATATCCAATCCTCATAGGTGTTGATTCAGGAAGCCAAGGAGAAGTTTATTCACTGCCTCTGGAAATTGCTCCTAAACAAAATGGCTCCCTTCCGAAAGATATTTGATCTCCATATTAGGCACGTCAGACTTGATCGTCTCACTATTGATATGATACTCCATTCCTGGATATTTCATTACATAATCCTTGTTACCCATTATCAAAAGGGAAGGAGCTTGAATAGTGGAGTCCCTGAGATGGGCCAATCTTCCCCAATCCCTTATGCAGGAAAGGTATGGAACTTGTGAGGGAAAACAAATCTAGATTTCTCATACAGACTTGAGTACACTTGAAGGCCATCCTCGGTGGAAATGGTATGGAAGAATCATAGAGATCAATTATCTCCTTACCATCTTCTTCCACGGGTAGTTCACTTCCAGAGAAAAGCATATATATATCTGATCACTATTTTTACATCAAAACACCCAAAATCTGCCAAACCTCTTACGGGCTCCTGCCAAATAGAAGTCTTTTGGGATCAAGTCCGATCTAGTGAATTCACAAGGTTTGATGTAAGGTACACCCAATGTTACAATTCCTTTCGCTCGATGTGAATGACAGAGATCAAAATAGTAAGCAATAGCTGCTCCAAAATCCTTCCTAACAACAAACCCTTTCTCAATACTTAGGGCATCAAGAAGGCCAGCCATGTCTTCAACAAGGTCATAATATGCAGCTTTCTCTGGTTCAGAGGGTTGATCAGAGAGTCCATAGCCTCGAAATTCGAGAGAAATTACATGAAACCCCGCCTCTGCCAATGCTATCATCTGATAACGCCATGAATACCATATCTCTGGAAATCCATGCAGTAACAGCACAACTGGACCCGATCCAATCTCTGCAACGTGTAGATTGAGCCCTCTGACATCGACTTGCTTGTGTTGTATTTTGTCCAAGGTTGGTGGATCGATAGGTATTAGATGATACTGCGCCAAAATGAGATAGCAGAACTGCAAGCTTAAAGCTACGCTTCATATGAATAGAAGAATTTGGTTATATTCTTTTGACATTTTTTAAACATGCAGGCGAAAGAGACAGCATCCGCAAAGAGCCAGGCCGCAGAAGATCATCAGGATTGCGATTTCATGGGATTGGGATCCCAAAGATCTCTCATAACCAACAGTTTAAAGATGATCAAGGGAAGGCTGTGTTCAGTAACCGTAAGACAATTAATTCAACAGCTACACCCCTAGGTCGTGCGTGGGAAAAGTTGGTCGGATAGACTCTCCAGAACTTATGAGACATGGTTGTTACATATCTGGTTTTGTTCAAAGCCTGGGAAAATCCCTAAGTTTTTCCACCTATCTCGAATAAAAATACAGAATCGATCCAAAATGGAGATTTGGTCCATGATTCGTGGCAGAAGGTATAAATTTTGGCACAATTAGGCATGATTCTCTCCAAGATATGCTCCTGTAACCACCGAACAACAGGAAATTATCACGCCTTCACTCCATGAATTGTTAAATTCAACTCAGGATACAACTGGTATACGTTGTGTGTCAAGAAATCAATGCATTTTTAGCGGAAAGGAGATGGAACCTAAGCCGTGGAATGATTATGCCCAGATAAGAGTATGCGGCCATGAGAAAACAAGATGTATGTGAGGTGCATGATAACAAGGGAGAAATCTACAGGATAAAGGACGAGGGTAAATTTGAGCCGGAGGGCGAGGAAAATTGAGTTATTGCAAGGGGGATTGGCGGGGAATTTCCAGAAATTGGTTTTGTTTCTCTCGCCAATTTGATGGAAATTGTATTAATATTCAGTGAAACTGCTCTAGCGTGAGCATCTTCATCTTTGTCCATCACCATAGAATCAGTGTTTTCCAGCGTGAAAGAATGCAATGCATGAGGGGATGAACACACTGCCACCACAACTGTAGTTGTTGTAGCAGTTGAATTGAATTGGCTATGGCAGTGCTTTGGCTCAAGGAAGTTATCTGGACCAGGAGAGACACGTTGAATTTCCAAGAATTGTTTGATTGATATATAATCACTGTATAGTTAGGCAGTCATGGATTCAAACAAGGGACCGGGTGGAATTCAGTTGTTGCTAGCTGCAGGGCAGGAGGTGCAAAACATTGTTTTTTTTTAAATTATTTCTTTTTGGTTTTATATGATTATTTTTTTATTTTTTATTTTTGTATTTATATATATGTTTTTATTTTTATTTTTATAAATTTAAAATTAAAAGAGTCCTAATCATTTTGGCGTTTTATCATATTTTTTATTTTTATTTTTATTTTTATTCTATTTCAAAAAAAAAAAAAAAACAAACAAACAAACAAAAACAAAAACAAAAATCGAGAAATCTAGAAATTTAAAATAGAAATTCATGAAAAATTTATTAGCAAATGGAGACAACTGAATTGCAAATTAAATTGTTTAAGCATATTTGCAAATCATCAATTTATTTGTTCCTGAAAATTATTTTAGTCATCCTATTTTCTGATCCTCGCGATCGCACGAAGCGCGGAGCAGAGCATACTTATTGAAAGAAAGAAAAAACTAAAACCGATATGTTTTATTCCTTTGAACCTACCTACCCTACTTCTAATTGGAAGTTAGAAATTGATTAAGTGTAGTCAAATATCCAATGTAACCATGAGCGCAATAGTAATAAGAATATGTTCATTGTGAATTTTGCAAATGATAATCGAAAATAGACGTAAACATGCGAAATTGACGGTTGAAATTGTAAATTAACAAAATAAAAAGAAAAATTAAATGGATCTAACCTAGTACTCACTTGAAACCATCGTTCGATAAGGCTTTTGTAGGCGCAATTTTCACTTCCAGATCATGTCGCAAATCCTCGTTATCCTCCTCGATCTCTTGCTTGTATAATTGTTCGTCATCAGATGTGCAGAGTGCTTCGTATGTTGATGCATCATTTGCCTCTGGAGGAGTAATTAAACTTTCAGCTGCTGTCAAGATCTCCTCTTCCTAAGAAGAGGAGATCCCAGCTTTTTCTAGGATCTGAGTGAGTTTATCTAGACTTATGCTCATTGAAAAATCATTTTAATGAAAATCAAACAAAATGCTAAAAAATGAAAAACTAGTATGAAACAAGTGAAAACAAGTTCGAAATGAGTACAAAACCAAAGATGAACAACTTCAAAAGCAAACTAGCATGAAAGCATAAACTAATTCACAATCCAAACTAAGAAATTAAAACTATTTGTAAAAATAAAACACGCCAAACTTGAACTCCTTGTGTTACTGAGACTCTGTTGTCACCAGGTTATCTGTTCGCACAGTTAGCTTAAAAAAAAAAAAAAAATCTAAATTTGTATAAATAAAAACACATTTTGCATAAAATAAAATCAACTGCACACAACCGAAAAATAAAATCTAACTCTGACCCTTTTAACACCTCCCCGGCAACGGTGCCAAAATGTCGAGCAAATTATATGATAGTAATTGCGACATAAATTATCAATCTAGAGTCGTAATCTTATGAGATGTACGCAAAGTATATGCAGGGTAAAAGGATTTCTAATCTATGTTAATGATTGAAAAGAAACATGTTAAACTACTGTCGTTGAATCTAAATCTAAGAAAGTACAAAATATGCAACTAATCTATGAAAGGAAACTATCCTAATGCTACATAAACTTGAGACTAAAACTGAATCTACGAAATCAAATGAGACAGAATCTAACTATGAAAGCAAAAACTTAATCTAACTATGAAAGCATGAAATCTAGAATTAATCTATGAAAACATGAAAGTGCGTAAATTAAATCTAATGAAATCATTTTAAAAAAATCTACAACAACACACGAAAAAAAGGTAAATGACAAACCACTATGAGAAAGTAAAATCTTGCATTAAAACAATCCAATACATGACAAATAATGAAAATCACTATCTCAAAACTACAAGACTATGAATCAAAGCTCAATCACTTTATTCTTCTATTCTCTATTCTAGAGAGAGGCCTCCTCCTCAAATGAGGAGAGAAGCCGCTTATTTATACATGAATGAAGATAACAAACTCATAATTACAGATCCACTTTTCTCTCAACCTATCCCTTCAAATCCTCCACAAATATCTTAGATAAGATATTTTATCCATGATCTTCTCCTTGAAGTTAGCTTGAATGATTATCTCCAAATCAAAGATTGAATATGAAATTCGAATTTGAATCTAGGTGGTGACTTTTAACTTTGTGAAAATCTTCAATTTTGCATGTAGTCATCACAAAACTCATCCAACTTTGAGATATAATGAAAATATGTTAATTTTCTAGTATTTAATCACAAATTCTCTTAAAAATACTTGAAAATAAATAATTTGGAAAATGGAGATGTAAACCCATATGTTTTTATGAAAGTGATGATAATTATGGTTTTATGGAAGGATAAGATAAGAATGAGGTGATAAATGGTGTATGATCAAGGAATAAAAGGTGTATTTATGCTGTCCACCAATCGAACATACTGTAACATAAAAAATGAATCATCATTTATTCTCAAATTAGTAGAAAAAAAACACAAACAAGATGTTTCACCAATATAGGAATATATACACCAAAATAATTACCTTAATCAAGGTATGCCAATAATGAGTTTTTACCCCCACTAATTCACCTTTCTTTATTAGGATATTCTTTATGTTTGAAGAAATTCCAGTGGGAAATTTAATTTTTTCAATAACCTCTTTTACATCCTTGCTTTGTTGCTCTGTCAATAACCATGGAAGGGAGCGTTTATTTTGGCCATCTGCATCACTATTTGAATGAATCACACTTTGCATTGCATGATTGGCCTCCTTAATGTCATTACAAATCTTGAGAAAAAAATATTTTTCACTCCCATCTAATATTCACCATAATTTTTCTGTTACATTCTTCCCGATGTGCATTGTATAAAACAAATGAAAAATTTCTAGGTGCTCATTGTAGGGGAGCCTACTGAATTGTACGTGATAAATTTTCATTCCTCGTGGAAGCACCACATTCTTAATGCCTGCATGACGACCTTACGGGTGAACCATATAAATTAAAAATATTACAACAATAGTTGTCAATTGGTAAAATGAACAAAATGCAATAAAAATATAAAATATTCCAAACATTTCATGTATGATACATAGGGGATTTGATCCAATATACCTTGACGATTTATATTATATTGCAACTGCCATAGATGAGATGTCATTCTTCATGGTTTTAATCCACTCTATTCTTTCCCATTTAAACAATGTTTCTCGATACTTCGATACTTGTGGTTCTTAGAAAGGAAGTTCTTATACTCATCAAACACCTCCTTTCCTAAACTTCTTGAATGACAAGATTTCATCTTAGGACCACAAACTAGACATGGAAATTTACCCTTTGTTTGAAGACCTGCAAGATATGGATTAAATTTTATATCAATTATTTGAAGTATTTTTAATGAAGGGATTATATAAAAAACATTCATGATCTGAACTTCATAAAATTAAACACTATGAAAGTGCAGTGTAACGTTATAACATACCACAAAAATGTGTTATCTCCGGGGCATCATGAATTTTCCATTTAAGCATTGCATGGAATTTAAATTCCCTTTGCGCACCTATTGGTCTAGAGATATCATACATAGTGATGCCCTTCCATAACTCTAGTAACTCATCGATAAGAGGTTCGATATATACATTCATATCTTTGACTTGGTACTTACCTAATTGATTGAACTTACAATACATAATTACTACATATATGAGTAAATAAAAAAATATCAAACATAATTATAAGACATAATTGAACATATATGAGTAAACAAAAAAATATAAGACATAATTATGAAACAAACAAGACAAATGAGATGTTACCATGTTAACAAAAATTATTCTAAACAAATACCTGGAACAATCATTGCCAACATTATGTGCTCCCTCTTTATTTGAATGCCTACAAATGGATCTGCATTTAAGAAGATAGAGGAAATATGGCCACATTTTAAAGACGAACCTCATAATCTTAGGCTTTCATTGGCAGTTGACGGTGTCAATCCATTTGGAGAGATCGGATCTACTTACTCGGTGTGGCCTGTTTTTCTTATCAACAATAACATTCCTCCGTAGATGTCAATAAAGAGGGAGCACATAATGTTGGCAATGATTGTTCCAAGTATTTGTTTTATACAATGCACATCCTAGAAATTTTTCATTTGTTTTATACAATGCACATCGAGAAGAATGTAACAGAAACATTATGGCGAATATTAGATGGGAGTGAAAAAAAAAAATTCAAGATTTGTAATGACATTAAGGAGGCCAATCATCCAATGCAAAGTGTGATTCATTCAAATAGCAATGCAGACGACCAAAATATGCGCTCCCTTCCATGGTTATTGACAGAGCAACAAAGCAAGGATGTAAAAGAGGTTATTGAAAAAATTAAATTTCCCACTGGAATTTCTTCAAACATAAAGAATATCCTAATAAAGAAAGGTGAATTAGGGGGGGTAAAAACTCATTAATGGCATACCTTGATTAAGGTAATTATTTTGGTGTATATATTCCTATATTGGTGAAACATCTTGTTTGTGTTTTTTTTCTACTAATTTGGGAATAAATAATGATTCATATTTTATGTTACAGTATGTTCGACCTCTATCTCTCCTAAATAACTTTGACAACAATGTCAAACAAGTTATATATGATCTTGGCAAATACATGAGGTAAGTGGTGATTTATATGCAAAGCATAATTTGTTCAATTCGTTGTACAACTTATATTTGACTGCATGTATTTTACTTGTAATGTAGTACTATATACTTTTTTGTTGAAACCTGTGATTTTCTTGCATAATTTGTAGATGGTTTCCATATAAATAAATATGAAAAGAAGATATAAGGAAGAACGAGGGGATGTGTACTTGGCTTCTTCAAGCACACATGCAGATCATGAGGCATGGTCGGTTGACTTTGGTGCATCTTTTCATATGACTCTCCACAGGGAGTGGTTCTATGAATATGAAAGGTATGATGGAGGTAATGTTTTCTTAGATGATGATTCGACAACCAGAATCATAGGACAAGGAAAAGTCAAGTTGAACCTCATAGATGGAAGGATTCGAACATTGCCCGATGTTCTACACATCCTAGGTTTGGATAGAAATTTGATTTATGTAATCAAAATGGACGATGCAAGGGTAAAAACAATATTTGAAAAGGAAACATGCAGGATGGTTTGAGGAGAAATGGTGTTGTTGAAGGGAGTTCGGTTTGGAACTCTGTATAAGCTGCCAGGAAGCACTATTAGTGATGGGTGTAATAGTTCCATTGTTCCTGATATTGGAGTTAAAGAAGAAATAACTCCTAAAGTCTATGTAGAAAAGGTTATGTTGTGGCATCAAAGACTGGGGAATATTGGAGAGAAGGGTCTTCGACTACTACACGGTAAAGGTATGGTTGAAGGTATGTCTAACTTCTCTCTAGATTTTGATTTATGTGAACATTGTCTATATGGGAAGCAGAATCGGGTAATATTCCCCTCTAGTGCAACAAGGGAAGAAGGAATTTTACAGCTAGTTCACAATGATGTTTTTGGACCTATGTCAGTCCCATCATTGGGAAAATATATGTACTATGTCTCATTTATAGATGAATTCTCAAGGAATATTTGGATATATTTCCTAAGGAAGAAATATGAAGTCTTTGATAGGTTTAAAGACTTTAAGGCTCTTGTTGAGAATCAAACAAAGAAAAGAATTAAGGTGTTGATGACAGATAATGGCGGAGAGTTTTACGGGAATGAATTTGAAGAATTCTATAAGAAGTGTAGTATATCAAGGTAGAAGACTACTCCATACACACCTCAACAGAATGGAGTTGCAAAAAGGATGACCAGGGCATTGATGGAAAAAGCAAGGTGCATGCTCAGTGGTGTCAGGTTAGGGCAACAATTCTGGGCAGAGGCAGTGGGTACTGCATGTTACCTGGTCAATAGATCACCCTCCTCAGTGTTGGATGAAAAGACTCCACAAGAGGTATGGACTGGTAAGGAACCTTCTCTCACACATCTCAAGGTATTTGGCTATGATGCATATGTTCATGTTCCAAAGGAAAACAAGAGTAAGCTAGATAAGAAGGTTGAAAAGTGTATATTTATTGGATATAAAGATGGTCTCAAAGATTATAATCTTTCGAACCCAGAAAATAACAACGTAATGTATAGCCGAGATGTGGTATTTAGAGAAATGAAGGATGTTGTTAAACAGGAATTCCTACCAAGTAAGGAAGAACCAGAGAAAATAAAGTTTAATTTAAAAGATGATGAATCAGACTCTACATAAGAACAGGAATCAGAAGAAGAAGATCCTCATACTCAAGTATTGAGGAGATCAGTTAGAGAAAGAAGGTTACCGAAAAGGTATACTCCATCTAATTTTTGTTCAAAATTTGCTTTGTTTATTACTGATGATGATCCTAGAACTATCAGGGAGGCAGTGGATTCAAAGGATGGAAATCTCTGGAAAAGGGCCATGGATGAAAAAATGGCATCTTTGGATAAGAATGAGGCTTGGGATCTAGTGGAGTTGTCGACTGGAAGAAATCCCATTGGTAGAAAATGGGTATTTAAAAAGAAGCTAAATGCAGAAGGAAAAGTGGAGAAATACAAAGCTTGGTTAGTAGCAAAGGGTTATTCCCAGGTTGAGGGAATTGATTTTGGTGATATTTTTTCTCCTGCTGCCAAGTTAACCTCTATAAGATTTCGGTTATCTGTTGCTACTACATTTGATTTTGAAGTAGAACAGATGGATGTGAAGACAGCATTCCTACATGGGGATCTAGAAGAGAAAATCTATATGAAGCAACCAGAAGGTTATGTTGTGAAGGGAAAGAAGGAGTTGGTATGCAAGCTGAAAAAGTTCTTGTATGGTTTAAAACAATCACCAAGGATGTGGTATCAAAAATTTGATACTTATATGTTGGGACTTGGCTTTACAAGAGGCAAAGTGGATCACTATGTGTATTTTAAATTAATTGGTGATCATTTGATTTATTTGGTCTTGTATGTGGATGACATGTTGTTGATAGGAAACAACAAGAAGATTATCTAGGATGTGAAAACTCAGTTGTCCTCTAAATTTGACATGAAGGATATCGGTGCTTCAAAATTCATTTTGGGCATGGAAATTAAAAGATATCGTAAAAAGAGGAAACTTTGGTTAAATCAGAGAAAATATGTTGAGACAATATTGCAGAGGTTTAATATGCAGGAATGTAAACCGGTCAAGGTTCCTATTCCTGTTGGTGTAAAGTTATTTGTGGATTAGTGTCCCAAGACACATGAAGAGGAGGAGGACATGTCTTGTGTTCCATATGCGAGTGCAGTTGGTAGTTTTATGTATGAAATGGTCTATATTAGACCAGACATTGCACATACAGTGGGGGTTTTGAGCAGGTATATGTCAAAACCAGGGAAGGAGCATCGGACAGCAGTAAAAAGGGTTTTCAAGTATTTGTGTGGCACTGCTAGCTATGGATTGTGCTACCAAGGAAGACCAGGATTGGACAAAGTGTGTACATGTCTTTGTGGATGGAGACTGGGCTACAAATCTAGATCGTAGGAGATCTACAAGTGGGTATGTGTTTAACCTATTTGGAGGAGAAATAAGTTGGATGAGAAAAATACAGGCTGTAGTGGCACTTTCAACTACAGAAGTTGAATACATGGCGGCCACTCATGAAAGTAAGGAAGAAGTATGGTTACAAAGATTATGTTTAGGTATTGGGTTCGTACAACAAGTTGTAAGGATAGATTGTGACAATCAGAGTGCAATTTTTCTGATGAAGAACTCGACTTATCATTCAAAGACAAAGCATATTGATATTGAATATCACTTTGTGAGAGACGTGATTGAAGAAAAGAAAGTATCATTGATGAAGGTGGAAACTTTGAAGAATGTTGCAGATTCTTTAACAAAATCTGTGAGCATTGAAAAGTTCTCTTGGTGTAGAGGATTCATGGGCATTGTTTCCCTGGATTGTTGACTATGAAACCCTGTAACCCCTTTATGCAAAGAAAACAACAAGTGGGATAATGTTGGGTATGTATTATATTCTTTGCATGAGTAGTAGTGCGTTTCTCCAGGCATGCAGGGGGGTTTGAGGAGGGGTGCAGGGAGGGAAATTCCCCTCGTGTGGGGGTTTGGGGGCAGCGCCCCCGAGAAAAAAATTCTGCCTCGGGAAACATGTCACATATTTAGGTGGTTTTTCATCACATGGTTTCTTTGTCGATGGTTTTCTATTTCCGATTAAGGAATTAGGGTTGTTGACTAATACAGGTCATTGGGTTAAGGTTTTGGATGAAGATGGCTCATATATGTATATTGTATTGTAAACAATGTATTATGATGAATGAATATAGAATATGTTGGTTTTCCCGGTTTGGGTTTCCAGGGGAAAAATCTTTGTGTAATGTTTGTATTTGCCATTATATATTTTTTGTTCTTTTACTGAAAAATATTTTGCAGTAAATATTGTAAAAGGTTAAAATCTACATGTGTTGCTATAGTACACCGAGAACAACACTTAGGTATATCACTCTCTAGTACCTAGGTAGTCGGATAGTACGGCGAAGGGCATGGTCAAGCCTCCTTAGTTAGTGCCCTGAGATATTGGTTCGAGTATTATTTTTGGACCCCACACGTATATCAGAGAGTTATAGCACCTGACACTCTCGTGTATGTGAGGACCTCTGCCTAAGCCAATTAGGAATTCCTACCTTTCATTTATACTTGGCCAACATGCCACCAAAAAAGGGAACTTCTACACCAAATAAGCCTTCAGACAGTCCTACTTGGAATATTGATGAAGGTGAAGAAATGCACAGGGACATAAATGATTTACAAAAGAAGGCAGTAACAAAAGAAAAAATACAAGGGATGATGGATTCAAATGAAGCTAAGTTGGAAGCGATAATGGATACTAATATGGATAGTTTAAAAGGGGAGATCATGGAAGGATTGAAAAAATTTCTAATAGAGAGGCCACCTAAAAGTGACAATGTATCCCATGAAATTCATGATGAGGACACAAGGAAGATGAATCAAGACTAGAGAAACTCCAAATTTGAGTTGAAGAACAACCACTTTCCTAATATCGATATGAGGAAGTTTGATGGAAAGGATCCAATAACATGGATACTCCAGATGGAGCGGTTCTTTGATCTACATGATGTGTCACACACACAAAAGGTATGAATTATGTCTTTATATTTAGAACCCGATCAATTTGTGTGGTATCGATGGATTTGTTCTCACAAATCACTTGTCACTTGGGCAATTTTCACGGAAGAAATGATAACACACTAAGAACTACATGGATAAATATACTTCACAAAGTTGGATCTCCATTCAGGGTATCATCATATTAGAATGAAGGAAGAAGATATCCCAAAAACAACATTGAGAACTCATGAAGGCCATTATGAATTTTTGGTCATGCATTTTGGCCTTACGAATGCGCCTTCCACATTCCAAGGGTGGATGAATTCCATTTTCAAGTCCTTCCACTTACACAAACCCATTTATGAGAAGGAAATGATGGAAATACTACATGCATTGAAGCAATGGCACCCCTGCCTAATAGGGAGGCACTTCAAGGTCAAAACATATCATCATAGTCTTAAATACTTCTTGGAACAAAGACCATCTTCAGAAGAACAACAAAAATGGGTGACCAAGATCTTGGGTTATGATTTTGAAATCATCTACAAAAAATGGAAGCAAAATGTTGTGGAAAATGCACTCTCAAGAAAGGATGAAGATGTTGAGGCCTAATTTCTCTGTGATATCTCTATCATCCAACCTGATTAGATAGCAGAGGCAAGGGATGAATCGAAGAATGATGAAAAAGTGTGGACTCTCATTGAAAGGTTTCAACAGGATTCCAGTGCATAAGATACATTTACATGGAAATATGATTCACTATGGTACAAAGATCACTTATATTTTTGTAAGAAATCCCAACTCAAACAAAAGGTACTTTTGGAATTTCACACCTCTCTGATAGGAGGTCACTTAGGATTTTTTAAACTCATCACAAGGTCAAGAAGGAATTTTTTTTGGATGGCCTTAAAGCTGATGTTCAAAGGTTTGTGGCAGAATGTTTGGTTTTCCAACAAAATAAGGTGGAAAAAATTAATACCCTGGGTCTTTTACAACCATTAGCCATCCCAAGTCAGCACTAGGAGGAGGTTTCCATGGATTTCATCACAGGGTTACCGAAGTCTAAAGGAAAGAGTGTCATCATGCTGATTGTTGATAGACTTACCAAGTATGCACACTTGTGTGCACTCTCTCGTCCTTTCAAATCCAGTACAGTTGTCACCGCATTCATGGAGACAGTTCAAAATCTACATGGAATCCCAAATATTATTGTAAGTGACAAAGATCCCATATTCACTGGAAATTGTTGGACAGAATTATTTTCTTGTTTGGGTACTCAATTGGCTCATAGCTTATCTTATCATCCTCAATCTTATGGACAAAATGAGATAGTGAACAAATTTATGGAAGGCTACCTTCGTTGCTTTGTCTCTGATAAACAAACATAATGGTTCAAGTGGTTACCCTTGGCAGAATGGTGGTATAACACTTATGTTCATACTGCAACAAAAATTACACCATTTATGGTGTTCTATGGATATCACCCACCAACCATCACTTCTTCTCTAAAAGAAAAATATAAGGTTCAAGCAGTGGAAAATCACATCGAGCATTAATAATAAGTTCTCCAACTCTTAAAGGACAGCATGACCATGACACATAATCGCATGAAACAACAAGCAGATCGGCATTGTAGTGAAATAATTTTTGAAGTAGGGGATTGGGTATTTTTAAGACTACAACCATACATACAGATGTCCCTCAAGCAAGCTAAGAAGGATAATAAATTATCACCAAAGTAATATGGCAAAATATTGGTACTATGGCATACAAATTGGAGTTGCCTGCATCTTCGTGAGTACGCCCAATTTTCCATATTTCATGCTTAAAGAAGGTTATAGGTGAAAAGATCCTAGTTCAAACTATATTTCCAGATCTTGACGAGGAAGGAAAAGTCATATTGTATCATGAAGATATCACTGACACAAGAATTCACCAACTAAGGAATAGATCCATTTCAGAGTATCTCATTAAGAGGGAGAAACTACATGATGAACATTCCACTTGAGAAGATGAGTCTTTTATACAGAAGCATCCAGAATTACTCAAGCGTTGCAGAAAACACTTGTTTGAAGGGGAGGGGCATTTTAAGCCCTAAATAGTGGCACGTTGCCCCTTAATTGGGGTATATTACATTAGTATTGTTATTTGATTTATGTTGTCTTGGGTCTATTAGTTGTAATTGTACCTCCTAGTCTCCTATATATACCAAGGAGACCTTTTCATTTGGAATCATCTTGTATTTGTGAATTTAAGTGGTGTATAAGGAGGTTTACCCCTCGAAGAGGCTTATTATCTAAAATTATCTATTTGTCAATTTGTGGAGTACTTATTCTAATTTTTTTATGCTATTTGGATATTTGTTTCCTAACATTATTCTAAACAAATTAGCATTGGACAGCTTGAATGCCAACTTGCATTGATAATGATATCATTTTTTGCAAATGTGAAAAAGGAGATATAAAGCAAAGATAACAATTCTTACCATAGTTTTTGTGTATGTATGGATATGATATTGATGCCAATAGACTTTGTATAGAGTCTCAATAACTGAAAAAATAGTTAATTGATCATAATGTATTGTACGCGCACACACTCACAAAAACACATAAAAAGTCATGTTTGTACACACTTGAATATTTTTAAAAAATATTAGCATTTGATAGAATGCATATGCACCACATGAATGCATGTCTGACATAGTGATGAGTGAAGGAGTCTTGACAAGATTCCATCGATATAAAAGACAGTTGTAACAAACATAGTATACCTGATCCTCCATTGTAGAAGATGAAATAGAGGCAATTTCCCAACAGAGCATGTTCACGTTGTTCCATGTGTTTCCCATGTTTTCTACTCTTTCTTTGGTTGTTTTCCGTAGGCTTCCAGACACATCAAAAACAACCAAATCAAGAATAAAAAAACATGGGTAACATAAACCTAGTCGGAAATGTGTTGTGGATCATGGATTGTCCGCCCTTCAAACTTGCATTTGTCAAATACAATAATAGGTTAAATGACTGAATAATAACTAAACATCAATGATCTTGTATTTAACAAAGAGAATTAAATGTTATATGTCTGAATAATAATTAAAGATGTATGATGCTCTAGAAATACTAAAGGGGAATACCTCACGAATGAGCTCCTCTTGGTTTCAATAATAATTTATTCTCTACTAAACAAGACCAACCACATGAAGGTGGAAGCTCATTTGGTCCCTCCCCCCCTTCAAATCACTCTCAATTCCCCATACCCAATCATGCATAACAAGTAGAAAAACAAGAATTCAAGGTAAATGAAATCAAGAAGGTACATGCATACATAACATACTATATAAAAGACCAAAAATGACAGTTGCGACAAACATAATATACCTGGTCCTCCATCATAGAAGATAAAATTGATTAGGAGAAATGAGTTGCCAACATAGTTTTCCTTGGCTAATTTGGTGTTTTCAAAGGTTGGGAAAGGACATATGAAGAGTGAGAAATTTGTGGGATTTTTCACTTAACCATTTTTATAAAAGGTTGTAGATTACTCTATGAGCATGCCTATGTATATACTAAAGGAGTGGTGGATGAGAGTACTTCAACCTTCCAGTATTATGCCATATATCATTAATTTGATGATTGAATATACTCTGTTGCAGTCATCAAAAAACAAATCTGAATTTTTTAAATATTCAAGCATGCATTATGGCCTAAATATATGAATGGCATGTATGCCAACATCATATAGTTCATGTATGCCATACAAATTGTTATTCAAAGCTTCAAATTATAGGTAACCTAAATCTTTGACAAAGTAGCAAAGAGGAGTATGGGACACTTTGAAATAAGAAAAAGGTTTTAGGACACAAAATCAAACACTCTGAAATAAGAAAAAGGTTTTAGGAGACAAAATCATGCGCTAAAGAAGAAACTCCAAACAATAAGAACTCAAAAAAATTGGATGGGATTTAGGTACACGTATTTTAGGCCCAATGATCAGTGATATCAAAATTTCAATTAGGTGTAGTGCTTCATGATCAAAGGACCATTACAATTTTTTAGGGAAACAAAAATCAAAATGTCCTCATCAAAGGCACCTTCCATGGTAAGCAAGGTTGGAAGCGGATGACACATAAACTAGTTAATTGAAAGGGATCCTTTGTTTTCCAAAGAAAATGGAAAGCATGGAAAATATGAAAAACACATTTAATAGGGAGCATGTATGAATTTAGATATATTCGATCATTTAGTAATCTCTCAATTTGGTGAACACCTACTTTCACCCATGATGGGTATTCTACTGGGAGACATCTCTTGGTACAATGCATAGAGAGAAGTTTAGAAAGGGGATAAATATAATAAAATACCTCTAAATTACCCAAGGGAAATTGGATGGACTCACGAGATCACCAAAACAAGTTTTGGATGACTGATCCAAATTGAGTTGTTATAGATGAAGTCATACAGTTAATCCCATATAATCTAATATTCAAACTCGGAATATTTTCAAATATAAAAATTATTATTAAATTTGCATTCCATCAAGACCCAAAATTCAAATACTTCTTGATAAATTAATTGAACCTTAGTAGAAAGAAGCTCTCTTGCATTCATCATAGAAATAGATGACTATGATAAATGATGTGGTGCAAGTTATAACAAAAAGAGAAAGAAATGTATGTAGACTAATTGGTTGGATTGTTATAGGATTACAAGGACACAGTTTTGTGGTAGAGGTAATTTTATAATATTTTCTTTCTTTAAAGAGTTTATAAATGTTGTGGTTGGCATCATATAATGTATTAGGGTGTTGTTTATAGGGGATACCCATAAGTAAGTCGGCACAGTTGAGGGGGGAGACATCACATTTGACGATGTATTGAAAAGGTCCAATGGAAAAGGTTATGATACAACATTTATTAACTAGAAGGTGAGGACTATTGTACCTAGCCTAGATGATAAGGACAAGTGTGAGTTGTGGTAGGTATATTACAAAGTATTCGGATATGAGGTTTTGTTTTTCTACCATAGTTGAGGATGATTATGGATAGTTGGTATTTTACTTGAAAATTCTGAGTGAAAATGAGATTGGAACAAGTACCTTTGGTCATGAGAAGTGAGGAAGGGTTTTTTATAGTAGATTTTAGAAGAGGGACCATTTCTATTGAAGAAGATGGATTAGGTGATGTAATGTGTCTTGTAAAAACCTGGGCAGTTTTGGAGCATTCTAGCAATTGGTCATTGGTGTATAGATTTTTTGGGATAGATTTGTGGAAATGACACCAGCAAGGGGGTCATAAAGGTGTACCAAGGTTATTGTTAGGGTTATATTTAGGGTTAAGGATAGTTTGAGATGGTGAAAACGTACCATTGAAAGGAGGATGTGAAGGTGGAGGGTGAGAAAAAAGAGGACGATGGCATATTTTAATTTTTCTTTCTATCGAAAGATAATAGAGGAAGGATTGATCTAAAGTGTTGTTATCAAACAAGGATACTTCATGTTGAAAAATTACAAGAAAACCATAATTAAATTTAAAAATTTGTACCTCCTCAAAATATGTGATTTGGAGTTGGATCCAAAACTTGGTACCATGATTTCACCAAAAGTTGTACCATGCTTTCACTACCTCCAAACGGTCGTATGTTTGTTTCATTGAATCCATCATTGTCTTGTGACTATTTCTCTATCTCTCATTCACTCTCTCCATCATTGAGAGTGAATGGGTGACAAAGTAATAGTGATAAGACAATGATGGATTGAATTAAAGGGACATATGACCTTTTGGAGGTGTGGATGTAGTGAAATCATGGTACAACTTTTGGGAGGGTAGGAATTAATTGGAGACACAAAGGAAAAGGCTTATGCTTATTTTTCATGGAATGGATTATGACCCAACAGTGAGACTAGTCTACCACCCCCTCCTCCCTTAGCAAGTTTATCTAGTAATTAACTCTATCATGTAGCCTTTCAGTATCCCCGTATACGAGGGGTAGCTAAATTGTTATCTAGGTGTAGAAAATACACCTCTGGCAAGTGAAAATATTAAGTTCTCAATGTTGTAGCTGCACTAAGTGCTCCAACACCATATAGTTGAAAAAGGCACATTCTCATCATGATGTAGCTTAACATCCCTTAGCCACCCCTACAAATAATGATATCAATCACACTTCCTAGACCTATCTTGGATACAACAAAACTAATGCCCCCTACCTACACCTATTTTGGATACTTTAAGCATTGCAATGTAACTTTAAAATAAGCATTGGCACATTTGCTTGCACACTAATATTATCATGTGTTTTTGAAAGGTATCCATAGAAACCTTAATTAATCATCACAATCATGAGTAATCATAAATGAAGCATGCCATAAAATTATCAACATTAAAACATCTTGGCATAATCACTATACAAGACATAGAAAAACTGAAACATGAGCATTACACCTAAATAGATATAACTCGATGACCTTATCATCCCATCACTTAAGTGAAAATTAGAAGGTGGACCCTATAGTAGACAAAGGGAATGGGAATTCTACCTCTTTGGAGGAGCAAGAGCTTGAGGATAAGACATCACTTTTCCATCTATGTGAGTGGTGTTGAGGAGTCTGAGATCTCTTTAACTCAACAGTTGGAACCGAACCTGCTTGAGAGGCCCAATTAGACTCGCAAGTGTTTGATGAGTGGTAAGGTTATCCAGATTCCTGATCTAGCTGGAATTATCAATGGACTTTAATCGTGATTGACATATATTTATTTTCTGTTACGCCTTTCCTTAGGCTATGCAATTCTCTTTTTGGTCCTTTTATAACTTTTATAACAAAATAAAGGTATTGATTTGAACTGGATGACAGAGGGAAGCTAACTATGTGTTGGGGGGGAGGTTGGGTTGCAGGATAACCTTTATACTGTAGCATGCAGATGAAAAAGATCTAAACTACTTCAAACTAGCATTAATACCATTTTGATTATCATACCTTCAACATTGTTTGAGATAACAGTTACAGAAAGAAATATATGCGTGACAAGAAGTTAGTGCAAGGAAAAGTAATTTTCAATGCTCCATTATCAATCACAGGTTAACACAATCGATTTCTATTCATCAACTAGAATAAAAGGAACTGTTGCAGCATTATAAGATAACTTTAAATAACAGATACAGCATATCTTACTCAATACAACAGCAAATATTGAATCTAAAGACAGAGATAATCCCCCTCTGTCCAATCACATTCACGCCTTAGATGATAGAAGTGTCTTTGGTTCTAAACAAAACTTCTTAATTATAATAACTTGCACAGAAGTAGTTCTCTTACACAATTTCCAAAAAAGGTCTTTCTCTCCAAAATCATTGACCTTGTATCCAAGGTCGAACTCCTTATTTATAAAAACAACTAAACTAAAAATAGCTACTACAGTTGTGTTAAGTTAAGAAAACGCCACGTGGTGGATTTTTATCTATTGGTTCTCTCTTGCTTCTCCTTCAATCATCTAGTGGTTTTAATGGTGTGGATGGTTCCTCTTGTACTCTGACCACTTGAAGAAGAGATCTTCGCATGTATTTTCATATGGGAACCTGTGATGGTCCATCGGAGCAGAGAGGACCTCCTTTATCTCTATTGTGTGTTCCTTGTACTTGATTATCTTTACACTTACGCATTGTAGGACTGCAAGAGATTTAATTAGGGGTTCCATGAAATTCTTCACTTAACCTGGGATCATGCTTGAAATCTGCAAAATCTTCGCTTCCCATGCCAGGCCTTTCTCTTCATGTTGTTTAATTATGTCATGAAAATCGGCAAAATCATCTGGTGAACCAAACTCTAGTAGGTCAATGTTCCTCATTTCCCGATTGATTTTCTCCCAAATTTTCTCACACTCTCCCCATATTTCCTGCATTTTCCGCTGAGGTTCATGGACCATGCTCACCAAGTGTTCAGTTGCCTTCCTTATCTAGGCGATGTTGCTATCCATCAACACTTGGATGTCATTCTCTTATGCATCTCGACCCTTCTACATTTCTTTGATGTAATCTATCTGTTCTAAGGCTTGATGTGCATTTTCATACCATCATTGCATGTATTTACAGGTTTCTAGACCCATGAGGGTATCTTCTTGGAAATCAACGATGTGAGCGGTGAAGAGATATATTTCTCTTGTGAATTGTGCATACATTTCTTGGAACTCACACTTCAAGAGTAATGTCGTTTATGTTGAATTTTGATAGTACTTTGTCTGATGTCACAGATGGTCCATTTATTTCTTCATGACGCCTACCTCCCTTTCATCCCTTTTCTCCCTGTCTAAAGTGGCATCGTTTATGGCCATACCTTCTTCGATTAGTTCAGTCATCTTAGCATTTTTTGTGTCAAACGGTGCTTCCTATGTGGTTATGAGAAGTGTGCTATCGAGTGTGAGCTTCCTTTTCTTGATTGTTCTTCTCATCACAGTTTTCCTTTTCATGTCATAAGAAATCGCATGTATATCAGAAATTTCATCTATTGGTTTAGGAATCTGTTGATCTCCCCAAGGCAGAGTATTGCCTAGGCTTCATGTCATGTAGAGGTGTTTTATGGCAGGTTATCTTATTTCCTTAGCAGCGGAAACTTTTGTATGTTCTGGTGACTTGGCCTCTTACAGGTGCTCGTCATTTGATGGAGTCTTGGTCCTATATGGGGAATTAGGCAAAGAATCGACATTATCTTGGGGTTCAGTCATTGAGAAGTCAATTTTTGGTTGTTCCATTTCTTCTTCTTATTCTCCAGCACCCAAGTCATTCTTGGAGCTATCACTCTGAGGTTGTGTTCCCGATTGATCAAGAATTTCAGTGTCCAAAATGTTCCTAGCCTCATGGTTTCCTTCCTAGGGATTATGGATCAAAACATCAGAAGCTGGAACAGATGTTTCCCCTGGTTCATCCTCTTGTGTGATTGGTACCGGAGTTACTGAACCTTCCTCATCGTCATATATAGTGATTAAATATATGAGGATATTAGGAATACATGTCCCTCTTGATGCTCTTAATGACCTTCATTGAGTCATATTAGTCACCGGTGATCCTGCCTACATTGACATGGGGTTGGGGTTTTGTTGGCCAGCGATATCCTCTAATGGAATTGTTTGTGAGTCGTTTAGTTCTTCCTCGGGATGGCTTGTATCAGTCGGGCTAATCCTCAAGATTCCTATCAAAGGATTAAGTGGGGGATCTTCTTCAAATATTTTTATATCTATGTCGGCTTATTCTAGTAACAGTAACCCCCTCCTTCGTCCCTCTGCTACTTCTACTGCTTTGTTTTCTTCTCTTACCCTAAGGGATTCTTGATTTGTTTGTTATATTGTTTCAACCTTTTCATCCATGGTCATTGCTTTGAATCTGGTCATATTGGGGTTATCCCTTCTATGGAGAACCTCCTCCCAGTCATGGGCGCCCTCTGTAAATATTTCATCTTCAAAACTATCATGAGCATACGGCCATTAGGAGGATACATGCGATGCATGTTGGGGAACTAAACCCTTCAGATCATGCTTTTGAAAGCGGAATGTGGGGAATCGATACTCAAGTTGATTTAACCCTTCTTGTTTTGTTTGCGTAGTGTCTTTGACCATATAAAATCCTATGTGAAAACCATAAGGAATGAAATCTCTCTTCTTATCCATTACCAGGGAAGCATTACAACCTTGTAAAATGGTCTCGTAAAAAATATCTCTCAATATGAGATGATATGGGACATGAACGGGGACTAGGTGGGGTGCACCAGTAGCTCCAAACACTCTGATATAGGTGCTTTTATCTTCGAAGTACCAGTGGCCAACTTTAGCTATCATATTTTTTGTTGCCACCGAAATCCTAGGGAATTCCTTTCTAAATATAATGAAGTATATCCTAGCTATGAAACCATCACAGATCATGGCATACGATACTTTGTACCTATTCTCCCATAATATACTGAAATAAACATGTACATGCAATTTGGCAATATGCCAGCTTAAATTCATACATGCGAAAACATTTATTGTGTAGATTATGTCCAGCAAGTAGGATGCCATATAGAAGATCAGAACTTCTCCTTCTTTCGGTGTCTAGGCCTGTAGGATATTAATACTCAGCTGCTTGGAGATAATGTCTCCCCCATTGAAACTACTCCCTAAAATCGCCTCAGTATACGCCAAGTGCATCCAATCTTCTGAAAATTTTGAGCAATCATTTTCTCTGTATAATCAGCAAATCAAATCCATTAAATACATGTAGGGATCTCTGAGATTTACCGTGTTATACCAGCCAATGTTTTTGTTTGTGAATTTTTTTTCTTCTCTCCACCATGAGGCTAGTAACCTGCTGGTGTCATTATACTCATAAAATTTGACCACGAAGTCTGTGTTTAACCTCTCCTCTGGGTCCCTGAGTTTATAATACTTGTGTACCTCAACTAGAAGGAAAACACCAACACAATCACCCTCTGCATTGTTGACCATGCATTTCATGTTGGACACACCGACCACACTTAGAGGGGGGGGTGAATGAGTGTGGGGATTTTATTCAAACTTCCCTTCACAAAACTCCTTAGTTAGCAATCACCATTTACTCATTACTTATTGTTGTCATTTATAATGAGTTAGATGTGAACATACATCAGCAATATATACCAGCAACATATATCATCAATAATTCATCATCACAAGGAACACAAAGAACACAAGATGTATGTACAAATTTCTTTTTATTATGGACTACAATCCTTGGGTTATCAGCAACAACTAAATAGAGTTACAAATCCACAAGGCAACAGTTGTATAATGTAAGACTCATCTTACACAACTCAGCACCAACTGAGAAGATGCATCAATCCTCAACATATACCAAAATGTCAACAGGTACATGACCTGTCAGTAGTGCAACATGCGTATGTACGTGCCCTACCAGTAGTACATCTCACGTATGTACGCGGCCTATCTATACTACAGCATGCATATGAATTATGAGTTACTTAGGGTTTTCTCTTTATGACAAACTCAGATCCTCTGCAGCCTTCAGCCACATTCACTTATGTCTTTCACTGTCCAATATGAACCATAATCAATCACAACACATCCATACTCTCCAACACCTTGCTCATGCTCCTCAACCATACAATATGAATGCTACTCAATCATGTATAAGAAACAAGTATACTATGGCAGTCATATCAGTACTAAAACATAAGAGTGTTTCTCACTCCATCAACTAACACAAACCAGATCATAGCATCCATACCCAGAATGCTTCAAGCATTCACCATACAATATGCAAGAGTATCCATCAAGACAACTATGTAACCATACCAGAGTTTCTATGGTATGTCTGAGCCCATAGAATGCAGATCTGAAACTTGCTTCTACCGTCAAGAACTTAGCACTAACTCACACTCAATTCTTCATGACTTCCATCAACTGTATGTTCTCTGTCTTCCTTCAACCCGCTTATGTACATGCTCAGGCTCACTGCAGCCCGTGACATGTACGCTCTCTGGTCCACTATTTCTCGTGTACTCCTTCAGAAACTAGGGTTTTTGAACTTCCGAAACTTTCTCCGTCGAGATCTTAGACTTATGAAAACTTTGATGCATCCATGAGATCCTCTAGCCACTCTCTCTTTCTCAGAATAGATCTTCAAGATATGCTCAAGAGATATTTTCACAAGAGACCCTTGCCTCTTATTTATACTTTCCAAGTAGCTTCCTTAGAATCCTTTTCTAGGTCACTTTGTCCACATAGTCACTTTTTCCAACTTTGCCCAATTTTCCACTTGTCCATGTATCCAATAGCCACTTGACCACTTAACCCATTTTCTTCTTTTTAGGGTTAACCACTTTCCATAATTAGATAGTTCTCCGTTTACTTTATTATTTAAATAATCTTCCTTGACTTTTTCACTTCACTTTATTATTTAAATAATCCTCTGATGCAGACCCCCCTTCTCTCCTAAGGGTTGCGCAACCTCCTGGTCTAGGATCGATCAAGAAATTGAATCGGATCGACTCTTTGGGTCTCTGCTAGACTCCAAACCCACTTACACAGGTCCTTTCTCCAAATACACAGGTCGTCTAAGACCCATGGGTTCTCTCCTAAACATTGTCCAACTTCCATGCAAATCGGGCGCTAGTTCTTCCCGTACTAAGTGCCTTCCCTTCTGTGACCACGGTTGTGACCGCTCGCTTGACCAACAGGCGCTTTGCGACTCTATGTGTTAGGTGTTTGCACCTGTGCCAACCCTGACTCTCTGACTCCCAAAATCCCGAAGTGGGGCCTAGTGCGTGCTAGCTCCTCCCTTAACCTTCGGCGATGTGACCCCTCACTGTGACCTGGGGCCAACCTCTCGAGCGCTTCGCGATTTCATGTTTCACATCCTCGGAGGGTTTGATTCACTCACCTTCATGATTTCTGAAACCCAAAATCTAGTCTCTCCTTTCATCATATCAATGGTCCACAATCTGTGTGATCTGATGGTCTTTTCTTCTCCTTCATAAACTCGGGACTTCACGTTTTGTGAAGTTGGAGGACCGCTCCCCTCTCTTCTCCTGATATCCGAACTCGCAAAATTCTTGGGACTAGATCTACGGCCCATGCTTTCCTTTCATCAATAGTTGTGATCATTTTGCAAACTCAGGGTTCGCAAGTTTGCTCGCCCTGTTCACTTCCAAGGGTTAAAGCCCGTGCACTTGTCTCTAGATTCAAATACTATTGATCTGCGCGCTCAGATCTAACGATCCAGATCTGATCTTCTCCCCTGCGCTTCCTCTATTCACTGGATGTTAATCCAACAATTCAGATCCCTTTTGCAACCAATATAACGATTGTTTTCACTCCCCCTCCTAAGATTTATCTCATGAAGGTCTCAACTTCCCACGCCCTCCTTGCATTCATGGATTTCGACAACTCAAATCCAAGGGATGTGTCGAAGAGAAATTTATCCCGCCCTTCTGGCATTCTCCTTTCCTGGTTCTTTGACTTCTCACAAGTCTCTTCGACACTTAGTCGAATTTCAAATCTATGCACCCCTTGCACTAGACCTTTAAGCAAGATTTGAATTCTTGCGGACAACTGTGCATGCCTTGCACCAATCTCTTTTCACTCCTTGCAAAGGGAAAATTTCGTGCTACCTCTTCTGAGCTTTGGAATCGAAACAAATCTCATTAATGCACTCCTTGTGTTTTGTGTGAACACCGTGCACCACTTGACAGAAGAGAAACAATTGAAACTTATCCTAGCATTCACAGTTCCATCTATTCATAACAAAATTCATTCATTCATTCATGAAAACACAATAACAGAGAATTGCAAAACAATGTCCACACTATGCATTGGATCAATTTTTCTCTGTTATATTCCAAAATGAAAATGACTACAACTATAAATGAAAACCAAAAACTAAAACTAAGAAATCTTCTCCTACTTCTATCTCATTTTCTTCTACTACCCTCTAACTACTTCCATCCAGCCTCATTTGAGTGTACAAAACCTCTATTTATCTCAGAGGGCTTTTAGGGTTTCCCCTGGCTACTTGTCTACATCAAAACTTATCCTGACAACCATCCTAGTGCAATCACATTCCAAAGCCAGAGTGGAAACTCCCACTTTGCTCGTGATCACTCAAGCGTGCCTCAAAGATTTTTCTGGTGCTGAGATAAAGTGGATTTCAAAATATCGATTGAAACTACCAGCATTGAGGTTCTGTAAGATTCCCAGATGTTGATAGGTCTTGCTCTGCGTGCTTGCCAGCGATGCTCTTGCACCATACTCCCCTTGAAAAAAAATTATGGACTCCTGTCCATGATCTCTTGCACCGACTTTCCATGCTTCTGAATGGCGGCTTCATTTTCCCAACTGGCATCTTCTATCGGGTGTCCCTTCCACTTGACCAGATATTCAAAATACATCTTCCTCCTGGTCCTTTTTTCGATCCTCTAATCAACGATCTTCTCCATCTATGGTTTCTCTACTACAAGAATTTGTTTCTCCCACTAAATCTTCTCCTAATATTCCGGTCCCTCGGTGTCATCTTCCATGTAAGGATACAGGTCTGAAATATTGAATATGGGTGATATGCCCACATCATCTGGCAGCTCAATCTCATAGGAGTTTGCATCAAACTTCCTCAAGATCTTACATGGCCCTATATTATTCATTTTTAACTTGTTATATGTTCCTCTAGGGAACCTTTCTTTTTTAAGATGTCCCAGAACCTGATCTCCTACTTCAAATTGAAGTTCTCTGGGATGTTGATCAGCTCTGTGTTTGTACTGCTGGCTAGAAATATGCAACTGTCCTCTGATTTGGCTATGGAGCCTCTGCATTTCTGCAGCAAAATCATCTTCTCCAGCACTCCTGACCTCACTCCGTTCCAAGTCTGCCAACTCAGATACTCCCCTGGTTTTCATTCCATACAATATTTGGAATGGGCTCTTTCCAATGCTCCTGTTTGGTGAGTCATTGTATGCAAATTCTGCTTGTGGTAGAATCTGATCCCACTGATTATGATGTCCAGTAACTAGAGTCCTCAATAAGTTTCCCAGACTTTTGTTTACCACCTCAGTCTGTCTATTTGTCTGAAGGTGATAAGATGAGTTAAAGGACAAATCTATCCCCAACTTCTTCCACAGTGTTCTCCAAAAGTGACCAACAAATTTTGTGTCTCTCTCTGAGACAATGCTTCTGGGTAGGTCGTGAAGTCTTACAACTTCCTTGAAAAATAGATTTGCAATATGTGTTGCATCACTGGTCTCCTGGCATGGGATAAAGTGTGCCATCTTTGAAAATATATCCACCACCACAAATATGGAATCAAATCCTCTTTGCGTTGTTGGCAATCCCAAAACAAAATCCATGCTTATTTCATCCCAAGCCCTCTCTGGTATTGACAATGGTTGATACAATCCAGTGTTCTATCTTTTTCCTTTCGCATGCTGGTAGATTCTACATTTGTTCACAAACTTTATCACTTATGTTCTCATACCTGGCCAATAGTATGAACTACTCAATTGTGCAAATGTTTTATCATGGCTGAAATTTCCATCCAATCCTCCACTATGCTTTTCCTTCGAAAGGTTATCCCTCATTGAGAATTTTGGTATGCACAATTGATTGCCTTTGAACAACAATCCCTCTTGAATCATATACTTTGTCCACTGGCTTTTGGCTCTCGGCACAGGATTTGCACATGCTTCATATGCTTTTTTGAAATCATTATCATCACAATACATATCCTTAAGGTGTTCAAACCCCAAGGTCTTCACCTGAAATTCCTGTAGAATCAAACATCTCCTTCTTAATGTATCAGCAACTTTGTTAGCATTCCCAGCAATATGTTTTATGACAAAAGTAAAATTTTGCATAAACTCAACCCATTTTGCATGCCTCTAATTCAATTTTACCTTCCTGGTTATGAATTGTAAGGCCCGGTTATCGCTATACAAGACAAATTCTTGTGGGACAAGGTAATGTCTCCATTTCTTCAAGGCTTGAATTATGGCATAAAACTCCTTGTCATATGTGGAGTATTTTCTCCTGGTCTCATTCAGCTTCTCACTGAAATAGGCAACATGTCTATTATCATGGCTCAAAACTACTCCAATTGCAACTCCACTTGCATCACATCCTACCTGAAAAGTCTTCTCAAAATTCGGTAAGACTAGAATTGGTCATTCTATTATTTTCTCCTTCGGTATATTGAAGCTCCTCTCAGCCTCCTCTGTCCATTTAAAATACTTGTGCTTCTTCTTTACTGTATCCATCATTGGTGCACAAATTCCACTGAAGTCTCTGATGAACTTCCTAAAGAAGATTACTAATCCATGGGAGCTTCTTACCTCAAACATGCTCCTGGGTGACAACTATTCTTTGATTGCTTTCACCTTCTCTGGATCCATCTTTAGTTCATTTGAAGAGATCACAAAACCCAAGTAGATGAGTTATGTCTTCATAAAAGAGGACTTATTCATATTTATCGACAGTTTATCCTATTGTAGCCTCCTCGTCACTAATGTCAGGTGCCTCAAATGCTCCTCTTTAGTCCTACTAAAGATCAGTATATCATCCAGATATACAACCACAAACTTGCCAATGAAATCTTTCAGTATTTCATTCATCAACCTCATAAAAGTACTCGGGGCATTTGTTAAGCCAAAGGGAATAACAAGCCACTCATACAAACCTTCATTTGTCTTAAAGGTTGTCTTCCACTCATCACCTTCTCTCATCCTGATCTGGTGATATCCACTTTTCAAATCTATTTTGCAAAAGAAATTTGCTCCACATAAACAGTCCATTAAATCATCCATTCTTGGTAAAGGAAATCTATACTTGATGGTGATCTTGCTAATGTCTCTCGAGTCTGTACACATCCTCCATCCTCCATCCTTCTTTGGACTCAATACAATTGGTACTACACATGGACTCAAGCTTTCTCTAACCAAACCCTTGTCTACCAATTCCTAGACTTGGTTCTTCACCTCCTCATTCTCTCGAGGTGTTTGTCTGTATACTGCTTTGTTTGGTAGACTTGCTCCTGGTATCAAGTCAATATGATGGTTGATACTTCTGATGGGTGGAAATTGTAAGTTTTAAACCTATGAAGTAAAGCAATACATATAGATTCTTAAGCAAAACATAATTTAATCAATGGCTCATACACATAGTACACAGAGATTTATACCGGAAACCCTCAACTGGGGAAAACCTTTCTTATATTCATTATATCGAATTTCACCATTCACCATACAATATATACAATTTTTTTAGGTATTTTGTAGATACCAAAACCCTAATCCCTTAATTCGGGATTAATTTAGAAAACCGCTAAAAATAGCAAAAACTACCCAAAAAACAATTTTGGGGCAATGCCAGCTGAAGATCTTACAATACCAGAAGGCTCTCACTCTTAGCACTTCTCTCTCACACAACAACAATCACTCCTGACAACCATACCACTATATTGACAATAATATCATACCAACCCAAACTAGGTCCTTATGACCTCTATTTATACATTACAATAGCTCACCGACATCCTTAGGCCGAAACCTAGGTGTCCAAAACCCTAGATACCAAAACCCTAGGTGTCTAAAACCCTAGGTCAACTTGACCCATATTTTCAGGGCTTCGCCAGCCTATCTTTCCTTCCTTCTCACGTGGTGCTCCAAAACATCCAATGGTGGCTTTTCCCGCTTGTTGAGTTGTCCACGATCCTTGTTTCTTGCTTATATTTCATCCCCGATATCCTCATCCAATGGCTTACTTCGCTCCATATTTTCTTCTCTTTTGCTCACTTCAACCCAGTAACAGTCACTATGTCTTCCGCGAAGTTCGCATTTTCCCTTTTCTTACTTGATCTTCTCATACTTCCATAACCAAGGGCCAACAGGCCCCCAACACTCACCTATGACTCATCCTGAGGCACTTCAGATCTGAGCTTCCTATTTTACTTCGACTCCAGACTATGCAGTGTAGCCTCTAGTTTATGCTCAATGCCTCCTCTTTGTCCCTTATGCAGACTGTATTTTTTTGTCTGGTACCCAGTTTCAACTGCACCTGGTACCTAGACCCTTTTCTTTATGCTTCTAATGAGAGTTGCGAGGCAGTTGGTTGTCATAGTACAACTTCATTCATCTTCCATTCACCAAACATTCCTTCCATTCTCCATTCAACGTTTTCAATTGCATAGCCCCTCCCTCTGTAACATAAGTGATCTCGTATGGCCCTAGCCAATGCGTTCTAAACTTCCCAGGATGTTTTATGAACTTCTTGTCGTATACCAACACTATATCACCTTGTTTGAATGCCTTCTTCCTGATGTGCCTATCATGGTAGGCCTTCTCTCTTTCCTTCTGTACCTGTTGATGGAATCCTATAATAAATTTGTCTTCCTCCAATTCAACCAATTGTGCAAGCCTCTCTTGAACAGCGTCAGGGTCATCCATATCTGTAAAGGTAGAAATTCTTAGGCTTGGTACCAGATATTCCATTGGAACAATAGCTTCAAGACCATAAACCAACTTGAAGGGGGTCTGCATTGTCAGCTTCTTACAAGTGGTTCTATAGGCCCATAATACTACTGGTACTCTTAGATCCCAATCATCCCTGTTCACACTGCAAATCTTGGTTAGTGTTGTTTCCAAAATCTTGTTGAATGCTTCAACTGTCCCATTTGCTTGTGGATGGTAAGGTGTACTCTTTTGATGGTGGACTGCAAATTCTTCAGTCGGGGCTTCAACTATATTATTAATGAAATGTGTTCCTTGATCACTCATAAGGATCTTTGGGCATCCAAACCTAGTTATTATGTCATCAAATATGAAGCGTGCAGCTGTAGTTGCACTACAGTCTTTAACTTCTCTTGCTTCAGCCCATCTAGTCAAGTACTTTGTCGCATTAATTATGTACCTTGCTCTTGTGCACTTTCCTGGTGGGTTTATAGGTCCAATAAAGTCAATGGCCCATTCCTCAAATGCTTGTAGGGTCATTTTTGGTTCCAATGTCATTTCATCTCTTCTAGATGGTTTCCCAACTCTTTGGAATACATCGCAGGCTCTGGAATAGTCCTTAGCATCTCTGTGTAAGGTAGGCAACCAAAGGCCAGCTCTAAGAACCTTCTGCGTAGTTGTTTTTCCTGCATAATTTCCTCCTGTGATGCCTTCGTGAGCTTCTGCCAGGATCAGTGTCTATTCTGCCTCCATAACACACCTTCTCAGTATCTCATCAGGTCCCATCTTGTATAGATGTTCGGCTATAAGTGAGAAGTCTGCAGCACGCACTACTAGTTGTTTCTTCTAAAGAATTGTGTACTCACTAGGTGCCATTCCTCTTGATAGGAATTGGAATATCTCTAGGAAGTGGTCATCGATATTTCTAATGGCCAATAGTTGTGCATCCGGTAGTGCATCCTCCAAACTGGTCGGCTCTTCTCCATGTTCCAACCTCGACAAGTGGTCGGGACCTTTGTTCGGTCTCCCTGGCTTTACTATGATCTCAAAATCATATTCCTGAAATAGCAGAAGCCATCTGCATATCCTTCCCCCCAAAACTGGCTTGTTGACTAGGTATTTCAGCACAGAGTGATCGGTAAACATTTTAAAGTTCCCTCCCACCAAGTAGTGGCGGAATTTATGCAGTGCATACACCATGGCTAACCCTTCTCACTCAGTGGTGGTGTAATTAATTTCAGCAGTTGATAGCTTCCTGCTAGCAAAGGATAACAGGTGGTCAATATCTCCTCCTCCTGGTTGTGCTAACACAGCTCCTAAAGAAATGGAAGATGCATCGACATGCACAAGAAATTCCTTGGTCCAGTCTGGG
This sequence comes from Picea engelmannii, assembly GCA_009831015.1. Taxonomy (NCBI): domain Eukaryota; kingdom Viridiplantae; phylum Streptophyta; class Pinopsida; order Pinales; family Pinaceae; genus Picea; species Picea engelmannii. The sequence continues at coordinate 462,566 of ML787621.1, forward strand.
AAAACCAGAATAGGCGCAGTAACCATTTTCTGTTTCAGTGTGTCGAAGCTCTCCTGACATTCTTTTGTCCAACTAAACTGACAATGCTTCTTCAACAGCTTCTCCATGGGTGTTGTAATCTGAGCATATCCCTTAATGAACTTTATGTAATATCCTATGTGTCCCAATGCAATGTGCAGCTATTTAACTGAAGTAGGAGGGGGTAGATCAACTATAATGGTGATCTTGGATGGATCTACCAGCAATCCTTGCTTACATACAATATGACCTAACAGCACTCCAAATGGTGAAAAGAAAATACATTTCTTCAGGTTCAAAGCAATTTGACACTACCTGCATTTATCCAACTTTAGCCTTAGACATTCAATATGATTCTTCAATAAACTGAAAACAGTCCAATCATCAAAATATGCTTCTAGAAATTTATGCAGAAATTCCTTGAATGCTTCGACCACCACCCTAGAGAATATGGTTGGGGCATTCTTCAATCCGAATGGCATTACTATGTATTGGTAGGATCCCCATTCTGTTGCAAATGTGGTCTTATGGCGATCTTCCTTGGCAATTCGGATCTGATGGTATCCTGAAAATCCATCTGTAAAAGAATATACTTCCTGGCCTCCCACGTTATCTAACACTTCGTCAGTGAATGGTGTAGGGAAGGGATCATGTAAGCAGGCATCATTTATCTTCCTAAGATATACACATATCCTAATCGCTCATGTCTTCTTGTCTTGTACCACCATAGGGATAATCCACTATGACACTTCGACAGGTTCTATGATTCCTTCTTCCAGCATTTTGTCAAGCTCAATATTCACTTTTTCCTTGTATTTAGGGTTCAGTCTGTAAGGTCTCTGTTTAACTAGTCTTGCATTTGGATTTAAAGGAATCCTCATCTCTCCCATAGGTCCTTTAATGCCCTTCATATCAGTGAACTTGGTTGGAAACAAGTCCTGATATTCATGCAGTAACTCTGTAATTTTGTCAATGGTGGTAACATCCCAGTAATCTCCAACATTTGCAAACTTTGGTGTCTGCTCTATTCCAATATTGACTTTCTTAATCTTGATTGGTTTTCCAATGAATGGCAGCTCAACTCTTGGTCCTTCCACATCTCTCTGGCCTTCTTTTTCTGCGATGTTCACCTTCCTCGGATCATCGTCTTCATCGGCATTGATGTTGTAACAGCCGTGTAGTTTCTGGAGAGGTGCAGTCCATTCATCCTCTTCTTGTTCCAAAGGAAGGCTATATGCTTCCTCGAATACCTTCTATCTCACAATCTGTAATGCTTGATCTACTGAAGGAAATTGGCTTTCAAATAATAAGGTAGTTAAAAAATTCTGAGTCATACCTTCCCAATCCATAGTGATGAGAAGCAGCTCTGCTTGGAGGTACCAGTTGATAGGGGTGGTGTCCATTGTGTTAATAAATTTGTGCACCCATTGTTCTTGAGGAATGTTGCTCCAGGATTCCTCACAGCTTTGCACATGGTCCTTTGGGCAGCATCGACCTATGTATCGAACTTCATAGCCTTCTACTTGTGTTGAGAACCGGGTTGTCATCAGGGTACGACACTGTACCCAATCTGTAATGTTACTTTTGTGTGACCCCCACCATCTTGTTGGTGTGGCTTTCAGGGCCTCATCCATCACCAATAATCTATGTTGTATTGGTACATTTTCTTCAAAATTCGACACGAAGGTTTCTAAAGGATTTAGACCATCAAAGGTGGGTAAGTTGCTTATTGTTGTGCCAATCCAATAAACTTCTCTGGTTAATATAGCACATATTATTGTAGATACTTCATACATCTTGTTCTACCAATTCTCTAGTGCTTCATCTGAGTCTGATGAACATGCACTCTCACTTCGCCAGCTTAGGTTCCCATCGGCGGTAGGATTAATGTAGTCCTATTGTCTGGATGTTAGCTTATATATGTTTTCTAGTGCATATACATGGTCTTCTTCTCTGATAGGTTCCGTGTATCGTTGGCCTTCATCTGGATGTAAGGGTGCAATGAACCTAAGGCCATCTCTTTCAAAATTCATACGTCTTTTCTTTAAATCAACCACAGTGGAATTATTGAAATCCCAATCAATTCCTAACAGCATGGGGTAAGGACAGTTATCATCAACTATTTCAATTACCTCAAAATCTGCAAATGTTCTTACTTCGTCAATGTCCATAGGGACATGCTCCAATCTGCCGAAAGGGATTATAGCTTGCTGGTTAGCCATCCTAATCCTGATAGGGGAATAGATCAGCTTTGGTTTTCCCATCAGTGCCCAGGTTTTCTTTGTCATGACATTGACCTCCGACCCTAAGTCGAGGACTACATAATCTATCTCATACTCTCATAGTTGAGCATTCAAATGTAATTCCTTATTTGTCCTTCTCTTCTTACCAATTTGGTGTACTGCCCTATTCAGTAAGGGGTCAATCTTTCCTAGCTCATATTGTCTGATTAAATTGTGTAACTCTTGTACAACGCTTTCATCCTGAATCAACTTAATACAAGTATATAAAAATTCCATGAGCTTGCTTACCTCTTTTCCTTCTTTTGGCGAAGCAGACTGATCAAATGCTAGAGGAATTCCATATTCTCTCACTTCTGGTCTTGTCTTCGATGAAGAGCCTTGGTCTCCTCTAAATTATTTTCTAGCTTCCTCAAATATTTGTCGTTCTTTCTTTGCATCAAACATTTGTGTCTTCTATGTAGCTTTCCTGATTCCTGAATCTTTTGTAGTCTTTCCTTGGGTTAGTTTGTCTTCTCTTGTAACAGTGCCTCCTCTTGTTATAACAACAACTCTAGGGTCTTCTCCATGAGGTTCAGCATATATTAGTTTCACTTGTGGGTTCTATTGAGGTCCTTGCCTTTCTTGAAACTTTTCTAGCAGCAAAGGACAATATTCTATAACATGGTCAAATGAGTTGCAGTAGCTGCAAGTGGTACAAGGGTTTTGACAATCCCTTGCAAGGTGTCCTGGTTGTGCGTAGTTATAACATATGATCTATCCTCGGCCTCGACCCATTCCTCCTCTTTGTCCTCTTCCTCTGAATCCACCGCAAGGATTGAAGTTGCCTCTCCCAGGAGAGTTATACTGCGTAGTGTTTCCTTCTTGCTGCACTTCACCTTGAATCTTATATATGTTTCTCGACCTTTCATGCATGAGATTGTAAGCCCTACAATCCCTATCATCATGTCCTGTAGACTTATAGAATGTAAAGTATAATTTTGTAGGTGTTTGAACATACTTTTTCATGTAGTAKCACTCACCAGGGCGATGTTTGTTTCTGCATACCTCGCACCAAGGTAAGGTGACTTGCTTCAAACGGCTCAGAGCTCTAGAAGCCAAGTATTCATTGATTAGGGGAAAGTGTTCCTTGTCATAGCCTTATGATCTGCATATGACACACCAGAGGTCTTCTCTTTTATATTTGCCCTTGTCTTTCTTCATATCTTCGACCTACAGAGACAAACTAGTTAGCTGACTCAAGATCTGACTCATACCTGAGTTGGATTCTCCCATAGGGGTTGATTCTAACTTCATGGCGATCTCCAATGCCTCAGACTACGAATCAATCTTCTGTTGCATTAGGGGAACTCTGATGTGTGGTAAGAGGGCAGCAATGAACCATTCTTTGTTTTGTTCATCTGGGATCTGAAAATTGAATCGGCCTGTTAAGGTTTTGAATCTTTGATCGAATTCCCAAACAGGTTCGACCACCTTCTTCTTGATCTCTTTCAGCTCTGTGATACATTGTGACTCCGACTTGGGCTTCTTGAACTCTGCAATCAGCACATTCTTAATCTAATTTAGTGGCTTAGGCTGTGCAAGTCCTTGGACAAGCTTCATGTACCAGCTCAGTGTGTGATCCCGTAGAGTGGTACTAAACTGGTTTCTTTTGACATCTTCGTCAGTGACATTTTTAATATTCCATACGGCTTCATATAGGAACCAGTGCTGATCAGGATCTTCAGATCCATCCCCCCTAAATATAGGAAGCCTCATATCATCTGCCATGGATCTTCCTAGGGTCCCTGACTGAGTATGTGGTGGATTACTAGTGACAGTGCTCTAGGTACTCTGGTGGCTGGGATTACTCTGATTTATTAATACTACTGAATCAACGGGAGGGATAACAGTACTTACTTCGATGGTCTATGCAGTTTATGAGGTTTCAGGTTCTCCCTGGCAAATCTCTTCAGCTTTTCCTTCCTCTGCCCTAGCAGGTTCTGAATGTTCTTCGTCTGTCAGTTTTGCCTCTTCTCCAATGTAGAAACCCTCCTCCCCGTAGTTCTTCTTAAACAAGTTTTCAAGGTGAACTTCTCGAAAAACTCTCCCACTGCACGTATGTCCAGCTTCTGTGTCGTTGTCGCTGTCTGAATTCTTGAACATTAGCCTTTCTAGATCCGACCAATCTAATGTATCTTCAAGATGTTCTTCTCATGCAATATCATCTTGAGTCTCAACTTCAGGAATTGTAAAAAAAATCTTGTGGGTCCCTTGAATAAGTATCTCTCATCTTGGTTGTATGATTCTACTCTGTCAACAGCAAACTCTGTGATGTACCCTCCAATGGTGCTATCAAACCAGTGATCTATTGCTCGTGATATGGAGTTATCAACGTTTTTTACCTTCTTGATCAACTCCAACGTCCAAACCACAGGAGGTCTACATCAGATCTCGAACTGGGTATCTGCTAATCTAGCTAGCCACTCATATATCTCCTGATGGATTCGCCCAAAGAAAATTTTGTGTATATCAATGAATATATATTTCTACAACCAATCCTCCAAACTAAGATTAGGGTTCTTGTTATGGGCTTCAGCGAAGTCCTTTTCTTGATCCTCTATCCACTTTTGAATATTTGTCTTTGATGGAAACCACCTTGACATTCCCTCAAGAATATTCATGTCCCAAACACATAACCATTTGTTGGCACAGGGGCAGACCCAAGGTTCAACTCCAAGAGCACACCAACAAGCCCTAACTACTGGCCCTTTTGGAAACACCTACAAAACAGATGCAGTCTCAACTGAAGCAGTTATGAGGGGGTTGCAGGACAGAGATGTCTACAACCAAAGGCAAGATCAAGTGGATTTAACACAAGGACAACACAGCATTCATATACTTATCAACTTAGATCTATTCTGCACATCTACTCGTCAAATCTGAAACAGTGATGCAATCACAGTATATCAATGACCGAGATAAAATACCAATCACACACAACACAAGATGTACGTGGTTCACCCTCTCTCTAGGGCTACGTCCATAGAACCGTGTTATAATATATTAAGGTAAAGCATAAAGTTCTTGTCTGCGCTCTTAGCTAGCAGATCTTCTTTCTTCTCCTTTCTTTCTCTCCCCTCCCTACACACCCAGCTGCAGGTTTGATCTTCACACCCTGCTAAAGATCTTACAATACCAGAAGGCTCTCACTCTTAGCACTTCTCTCTCACACAACAAAAATCACTCCTGACAACCATACCACTCGATTGAAAATAATATCGTACCAACCCAAAATAGGTCCTTATGAACTCTATTTATACATTACAATATCTCACCGACATCCTTAGGCCGAAACCTAGGTGTCCAAAACACTAGATACCAAAACCCTAGGTGTCTAAAACCCTAGGTCAACTTGACCTGTATTTCCAGGGCTTCGTCAGCCTGTCTTTCCTTCCTTCTCGCGTGGTGCTCCAAAGCATCCAACGGTGGATTTTCCCGCTTGCTGAGTTTTCCATGATCCTTCTTTCTTGCTTATCTATCATCCTTGATCTCCTCATCCAACAGCTTACTTCACTCTGTCTTTTCTGCTCTTTTTCTCACTTTGACCCAATAATAGTAATTGTGTCTTCCGCGAAGTTCGCATTCTCCCTTTTCTTCCTTTATCTTCGCATACTTCCATAACCAAGGGCCAACACCCCCTACGAAGCGCCCGGCGCACATGACACAAATAGAACTACTAGAGGGATCGTCAGACGTAGTTTTCAAATCTGACACGCCCACACATACACATGCAAAGAATATGACACATACCCAACATTCTCCCACTTGTTGTTTTCTTTGCATCCAAGGGTCCACAGGATTATATAATCAACAATTCAGGGAAGCAATGCCCATTGTTACTCTACACCAGGAGAAATTTTCTATGCTCAGAGACTTTGTCAATGAATCTACAACATTCTTCAAAGTGTCAACCTTTTCCAACAACACCTTCTTTTCCTCAACCATGTCTCTCACAAAGTGATACTGAACATCAATATTCTTTGTCTTTGAATGATAAGTTGGGTTCTTTGCCAAGAATATTGCACTCTGACTGTCACAATCTAATCTCAATGCTTGTTGTACCAACCCAATACCTGAACACAATCTTTGTAACCATATTGCTTCCTTGCTTGCATGAGTGGCTTCCATCTATTCAGCTTTTGTAGTTGAGAGTGCCACTACAGCCTGTCTTTTGCTCATCCAACTGATTGCTCCTTCAAATAGGTTAAACACATACCCACTTGTATATCTTCTTCGATCCAGATCTCCAACCCAATCTGCATCAACAAATCCATGTATGTCCACCACTTTGTCCAACCATGGTCTTCCTTGGTAGCACAATCCATAATTGGTAGTGCAACACAAATACCCGAAGACCCTCTTTACTGTTGTCCAATGCTCCTTCCCTAGTTTTGACATATACCTGCTCAAAAATCCCACTGCATGTGCAATGTCCAGTCTAGTATAGACCATTTCATACATCAAACTACCAACTGCACTGGCATATGGAACATGGGACATGTCCTCTTCTTCTTCTTGTGTCTTGGGACACTGATTTGAAGATAACTTTACACCTATAGGAATAGGAACCTTGATCGGTTTACCTCCATGCATATTAAACATCTACAATATCATCTCAACATATTTTCTTTGATTCAACCAAAGTTTCCTATTTGCACGATCTCTTTTAATTTCCATTCCCAAAATGAAGTTAGCAGCACTGAGATCCTTCATGTCAAATTTGGAGGATAGCTGCAATTTCACCTCCTTGATAACATCCATGTTATTTCCTACCAAGAATATGCCATCAACATACAACACTACATAAATAAAGTGATTACCAACCTGCTTGGAATGTACACAGTGATCAGCCCTGCTTCTCACAAATCCCAATCCAAGGATGTATGTGTCAAACTTTTGGTACCACATCCTAGGTGATTGCTTCATACCATATAGTGACTTATTTAGCTTACAGACTAGCTCTTTCTTTCCCTTCACTACAAATCCTTATGGTTGCTTCATGTAGATTTCTTCTTCCAGATCCCCATGTAGGAATTTTGTCTTCACATCCATCTATTCCACTTCAACATCAAAAGCAGTAGAAATAGATAAAAGAAAACTAATAAAGGTTAACTTAGCAACAGGAGAAAAAATCTCACCAAAGTCAATTCCCTCTACCTGGGAATAACCTTTTGCTACTAACCAAGCTTTGTATTTCTCCACTTTACCTTATGCATTAAAATTCTTCTTAAACAACCATTTTCTACCAACATATTTTCTTCCAGCTGGAAAATCAACTATATCCAATGCTTCATTCTTATCCAAGGCATCCATTTCTTCAACCATGGCCTTCTTCCAGATTTTATTGTCCTCTGAATTTACTGCTTCCCTGACAGTTCTGGGATCATCATCAGTAATAGATAAAGCAAAATTGGAATGGAAATCAGGTGGACTATACCTTTTTGGTTTCCTTATTTCTCTCACATATCTCCTCAATATTGGGGTATGAGGTTCTTCTTCTTCTTCTTTTGCTTCATCTTCTTCAGATGATTCAGATTTTGCATCATCTAACTCAAGCTCTATTTTCTCAGGTTCTTCTAGCCTTGGTAGGAATTCTTGTTTGGAAACATATTTTACCTCTCTGAAAACAACATCTCGACTGTAAATAGTCTTCTTGGTATCTGGGTTCCAAAGCTTATAACCTTTCACACCATATTTATAACCAATAAAGATACACTTTTTAGCCTTTTTATCCAGCTTACTCCTATTTTCCTTTGGAACATGTACAGAAGCATCACAACCAAACACTCTAAGATGTTGAAGAGGGGGTTTCTTTTCAGTCCATACCTCATGTGTAGTTTTATCATCCAACGCTGATGAAGTTGATCGATTGATCAGGTAACATGTTGTACCCATTGCCTCTGCCCAAAATTCATGTCCTAACTCGGCACCAATGAGCATGCTCCTTGATTTTTCCATCAGTGTCATGTTCATCCTTTCTGCAACCCCATTCTATTGAGGAGTGTATGGAGTATTATTTTGCCTTTCTATACCACACTTCTTACAGAATTCTTCGAATTCATTTCTGCAGAATTCTCCACCATTATCTATTCTCAATACCTTTATTTTCTTTTCTGTTTGATTTTCTACCAGGGCCTTAAACTCTTTAAATTTATCAAATACCTCAGATTTATTTCTAAGAAAATAAATCCATGTGTTCCTTTATAAATCATCTATGAATGAAACATAATACATAGATTTACCTACGGATGGAACAGGAACAGGTCCAAACACATCATTGTGTATCAACTCTAAGATCCCATTTTCTCTTGTAGCACCAGATGGGAATCTTACTCGATTTTGTTTACCATATATGCAATGTTCACAGAAATCAAAATCCAGAGTGAAATTAGACATACCTTCAACCATACCTTTATTGTGTAGTGTTCAAAGGCCCTTTTCTCCAATATGCCCCAGTATTTGATGCCACAACATGGTCTTCTTTTCATGGACATTATTGGTCTTTTCTCCTTCATTTCTCTACTCAGGGACAACAGAACTGTTACACCCATTAGTATAAGTTCTTCCCAACAACTTGTATAGAATTCCACACCGAACTCCCCTCATCAACACCATTGCTCCTCGTACCATCTTGCAAGTGCCCTTTCCAAATACAGTATTCACTCCTGCATCATCCAACTTGCTTACAGAGATTAGGCTCCTGGCTAGTTTTGGAATGTGCAGAACCCCGGGGAGAGTTCTAATCCTTCCATCTTTTAGCAGCAACTTAACCCTTCCACGTCCCATGATTTTTGTTGTCGAGTCATCTCCTAGGAATACATCACCACCATCATATTTTTCATATTCAGATAACCACTCCCTGTGAGGAGTCATATGGTATGACGCACCTGAGTCGATAAACCATACATCACGGTCTGCATGTGTACCTGTAGATGCCAGGTAAACATCACCTCCTTCTTCAATGGAGGTTTTCACCTCTATGGAAGAGGTACAATCATATCCCTTTGGTTTTTCAACCTTCTTAGACTTGCAATCTTTCTTATAATGCTTTGTTTTACCAAACTTTCAGCATTTCCTCAAATATTTTCCTGGAGACTTAGATCTACCTGTAGATTTAGATCTCCCCCCCGAAGGCTTACCAAGATTCATGTCTTGGGTAAGACCTCTTACAAATAAAGCATATGTGTTATGACTATCCATGCTTTTCAACCTCATCTCTTCATATAACAAGGATGAAACTACATCCTCGTACTTCAATGTAGATTGAGTGGTACTACCAATTGCTACAACCAGATTATCCCAAGAGTCTGGCGAAGAACATAACAAAGTAATACACTTATCTTCTTCCGCAATTGTAATATTAACAGAGATGAGTTGACTTACCATAGTATTAAAGGCATTTAGATGTTTAGTCACAGAATCTCCATCTTCCATCCTAAGATGATACAGCTTATTTTGAAGAAACAACTTGTTTACCAGGGACTTTGATCTGAGCCATCAAGGGAAAACTATAGTTTTTCAAAAACCTATGAGAAGCTCCATCGACAATCAGTAAAAACTTATATTGGTTATCGGTAATCGGGGAAAAACTACACTTTTTTGGAAACCTTCGAAAAACTCCATCAACGATCAATGAAAACTTCTATTGGCTATCGATGATTGGGGAAAAACTACACTTTCTTATCAACCTCTAAATAAATCCATTGGAAATCGACAAAAACTTCTATCGGTTATCGATATTCAGGGAAAAACTATTCTTTTTCGACAATCTTTGAAAATTTCCATTGCAATCAGTGAAAACTTCTATCGGTTATCATTGATTAGGGGAAAACTACGCTTTTTTGGAAACCTGTGAAAACCTCCATCGACAATCGGTGAAAACTTCATCGATGATCTTGAATTTTATTCACATCACCAAACTCATTCAACTTGGAAATTTTGACCAAACCCACGTTGGATTTGGACCATTGATCTTAAGATCAAACATGATCTAGGTTGTCGATCCGCTAAACTTCACCGAAATCTAAAAAATTTCAGGGACTTCCACTTTTCTTCATTGGCGATCGATGAACCAAATTTTGTTCCCACTTTGTCAAATTTTTCTATACTTTGAAAAAAAAAATGGCGACCCATGAAATTGCCTTGAGTAAACTTGAAAATTTTAACCAACCTGAACTAAATCTCAATCGTTGATCACCAAGTCGAATGCAATTTGGGTCATTGCTTCAAAAAAATACATACCATGACCCATTCGTTCTACCACCATGGAACTACCACTATATAACCTATCGGTCCACATCATAGGTATAGCCCACATAATCATTTGTACATAATTTTTCAAAATTCCTGAAAAATTATAATTTTCAAAAATTTCATAATTTTTCCAAAATTTTCCTTTTTGGCCAAAAATGTTCTTTTATTTTTCCTCCACCATGGGAGCTATAGACTTAGCTTCCCATGGATGAACTTAGCTTTGCAACTATCAATTTCGAATCCCTTTTCTAAATTACATGCATATTCTCCTAGAATTTGGGAATTTTCACTCTAAATTCATTGTTTTCCCAATTTTGACAAGAATTGATACTCTACAACAAAGAATTTGTTAAATTTTCCCTAGTCTTTGGCCCATATGGGTCTGATGTTGAACCAAAATATATGATACCAAACTATAACGTACCCAACTACCTTGTTGGGTCTCGTTACTACTAAAAATGACCAAATATAACTCTGAATCCAATTCTAAATGCAGACAAATACACAACATGACATACAAAGTCATGCAACTATCCATAATAATTAAAATCATGAATTCAATTGATTTAAACATGCACAATAATGTTTAAAACACACAGCAACATTCAACCACATAAAACAAATATTTGAATGCGGCATTTACTCACAACAGGTAATAGTAAATAAGATAAAACTCAAAGTGAAATGCACAACAATTAAACTCAACATTCCACAGAAATAACATAATGAATGTGATAACTTATCTTATTAATAAACATGCAACTTGTTCTAGAGGATGGAATTTCCACCCAACTATAGATTTGGTGCTCCAATTCTCAGTAGCAAGTCACCACCAAGCTGGGGCAATGAATCCACAAGAAACTATGGCTCCTAAGGCTAGCTATTATCCCCTCTCATGAAGCTAATTCCTACAGCCATTCCAATCCACCAACTCTCTTTCCCCTCAACCTGCACAACCTAAGGAATGGGATCCCCTTCTCTTCCACAAATTCTCTCAAGCTATCCAAATTCCCTCCAGGGCTCTAGCACATGGTGGATAGGAAATCTCTCTATTGGGGACTCTAGGAATCTATAGCTACAACAAGAATTCTCACAACAACAATGTACTTGCTCCATTGAAAATTTCTTGAATAGATTATTATGCACGGACCTACAACCTATCTCTCCGTAAAATTTTAGTGCCAAAAATTTGTTATACATGCCTACTATGGTTTCCTTCACGCTTCAACACTCAGAACTCCCTTTTTGCCCAAAAATATGCATGTAAAAACTGCTCTCTTTTTCCATACGAATTTATTTTTCTCCCATGCATGTTGACTTCTCCCAGTTTCCAAGGTTGATTTTACTCAATCCCATGTTGTCAATAACTCTATGAGGTGACTTCACATACCAACCCTCTTACATGTATTCAATTATTGGGGCTTGTAAACACTTAAAAGAAAATGGAAGGTTCATAGTAAAGATAATTTAGGAAGATGGTTTGGAAGGTTCATAGTAAAGATAATTTAGGAAGATGGTTTGGTTTTAATAGGCACATATATTTCCCCCCTCTTGGACCCCCTCTCTTGTGGAAACTTAGCCTCCATGTTTCCATCCATTTCCATCTGTAGCCAGTGATGCAATTTTATTCATTATTTTCAATATATTGTTGGACATATTGTCATTGATGTCAACATTAGATGTGATGATTTGTTGTTACGATGAATTATCATTTACCATAGATGATATTGCCATTGATGTCAACAGTATATCAGTTAGTAGAAGAAGCGAACAGTATGAAGATCAAATCTCATAAGGGAAAACGTAGTACAGAAGCAAATGAATGTCAAAGCTCAGAAGGAAGAGTGCATTGCACAGTATATCAGTTAGCAGAAGATCTCAAACAGTATGCAGAGATCAAAGCTCAGAAGGGAAAATGCAATACAGAAGAAAATGTAGAGATAGGCTGAAGCAATTCATGATTATTGTTGATCACAATAGGATCAACAATGTTCCTATGATAAAATATCAGGAGGCGGAGCGAACAATATACAGAAGATCAAGTGAATAATATCAGAGTGAGAAGCCTCAGCAGTCATCCAATCAGAGTGAGAAGCCTTAGCAGCCGTCCGATCAAGAAATTGACCATATTGACCATCTCATATTACGGACGTCGGTCATATGAGTGACCATGGGCTTTAGGACCATTGGAGGATCGTGACCGTCAGATCTGCAAGTTAGATCAACGACAAGGATGAATTGCGGGGAGTGAAAGAAGAATTAAACAACTCACCTTTTACAATCTCACAATCGGTCTAAATCGGCAGATCTCATAGCTCCAAAGATCTACGACTACGGTTGAACCAACAAACGATGAGATTAAGCCAGATTAAATCGTGACCATCGGATGTGCAATCGCTAGATCAACGGCAGGGATGAATTGCAGAGATTGAAAGGAGAATTAAATATCGCGCTTATTCCAATCCTGAAATTAGTCAGGACCATCCAATCTTATAGCTTCGAAGATCAACGATTGTGGTTGACTCACCAACAGCTCACAAATTCCAATTGTGGAGTTTAGGTGACAAGTTAAATCACTCGCAAGTTGTGGTTCCACAATCATCCTTGATCGTGGATCTGCTTCGAGAATCTTTACAACCGTTGGATCACTTTTGAGTGGAAGGATAGGATAAGCGAGGAAAAAAGGTTGAGATTTCAATTATCTGAATACCTACCATCCGTCAGATCAAACCAAAATTCCCATTAGTCGTCGGATCTCTTTCGAGTGGAAGAATAGGATAAGTGAGATAAGATCTGAGATCTCATTTGTGCGTGAAATTTCGTCAGTCGTTGGATCATTCTAAGTGGAAGGACAGGATAAACTAGCACAGTTGTATCGCAGAAAGATCAAGTCGTCGATCTAAGATCCTAATCAACGAACAACATTTAGTTCAGGTCCAAAGATGAGAGGAGGTTACTATTCAGGGAATTTCACTTCAGAAGTATTGGAAACTTGAAAGTTGAATTACTCAAAGCCCGAAATCTGAAATGAATAAGGACCATCGGATCTGGAGGACATATGATGACCATTGGATCAGGGTTGTTGGTCAGTAGACCACGTCAACAAGGACACGTAGCAGACCATGTATACAAGGACATGTGGCAGATCATGCCAATAGACCACATCAGCAAGGACATATGGGAGATCTACGTTAGCAGGCCACGTCAGCAAGGACATGTGGCAGATCACGTCGGCAAGGACGTGTGGCAGACCACATCAGCAAGAACACGTGGAAGACCACGTCAGCACATACACATGGAATACTCAGATGATGACAAGCATCAAGAGAAAATTGGCTCGTGCCATGTCAACAAGTGACGTAAGCAAGTTATGTCACTCCGGGAGAATTTCTTCGGGAGTTTCACCACCAAGAAATGTCAAAAGTCTCGAAGTCCCAAAGGACAAAGGTATGAAGTTGCTCTCAGTCGTCAATCTGAGATACCCTTCGATACTATCCTGACCATTAGATCAAGGAGATGAACATGTGCCACATCAGAAGATCCACGTCAGCAAGGACACATGGCGCAATCAGACAATGACAAGTGTCAAGTTGATTCATCATTTTGGGTACATGCGAATCATGAATTTGAGTGACATGCAACAGCTACTTATCTCGTGACACATCATCAAGTGATGAAAGCAAGTTACGTCACTACGGAAGTTTTACCACTAACACTTGCCCAAAGTCCCGAAGTCCTGAATGTCAAAGTCCCGAAGTGGACACGAGACGTCTAATATGAAGATCACTTCGGGAGAATTCTCGTTTGTCGATATACTACAGTGGAAAGATAGTGTAAGTGGAAGCGTTAACCAACAGCAAGCGGTCTCCATCGTTTGTGACTTACTCAGCAGGTGACCACTCTGGAGGAAAGAAGGGGTTAAGACTCAAAATCTCTGAAGTCCAGAGACCCAAACGAGATATCGACCATCGATCTGTTGTTTGGTTGCATATTCAACCGTTGATCAAAACACAGTGGAAGGTTAGCATAAGTATAATAGGATGAAGTCGCGGAGTAAATGGTGGCCATCCATCTCATTGCTTGATTAAGTTCTGGTTGTTGGATTAAGCAATGAAGTATAGGTCCAAGGATCTAATCCGACCATTGATCTGGTTCCACGAAGTAAACGTTAACCGTCCAATCTATTCGGCGAAATCCACTCCGGGAGATTTGAAATGTTGGAAGTCCCGAAGACCCGAAAGCCAAAGTGTCGAAGTTACTACAATCATCCATTTCAGGAGATTGAATCATGAGCGTTGAATCGATAAGTGCTCGTCTCGCCTAACGTCTGATTAACGCCATTGGTCATATGGTAAAGAGATTTAAAAAGGAAAAATGAAATGCATCACTTATTTGATAAGCATGTGATTCTATGCCTATGATCATATGAACATGGTTTGAAGGAAGCGCCTATTTATGTTATCACAGAGACAAAGGAAATCGATCCATCCTGTGATCGATTTATGAAAGAAAAGGGGATGTCATGTTTAACGATGAAGACCCTAAACGATGATCTTTGGTGGTCCCAAAGTTGTTAATGGACAAGTTGGTTATTGCACAGGTCGACTCAATGAATTAAACAAGTTTTGAGCATAAGCAAGTATAAATACAACCATTATGGGTTCACTTGGAAGGGTGTGCTTGAAGAAGAAGCATATGGGCTTGTGGAAAAGATAGGCTCGCTGAGAAAGAGCAGTCTGTGGAGAAAATGAAGGGGATACGGACTTGAGGTTCATGCGAATATCAGAGACAAGCATAACTGAAGAAGGCGTTAATATCAAAGGAAATACGAAGTGAAGAAGGTGTGAGTTTTAGAGAGAAGATGAAGTGCAGTGATGAGTGTTGATTGTATACCTCTGATCATGAAACAGAATTGAATCATTAATGAATCACTGCTACTAGAGTTGGTTGAACTCTAGTTGGATAGATTTGGTTCTATCAACAAGTTGGGTCGTGCTTGAGAGCTGGTGCTCTCCGAGGAGTTGGTGCTCCTTACTTCAGTTGGTGCTGGGAAAATCCTTATTATTATATTCACATATATTCATATAAATTATATACAAACATATGGTATCTTTTGTGTCCATTGTGATTATGATTTGATTGTTCTTAATCTATTCAAATATGTTTTAACTACTAACTTGTAAGAAGAAGAAAAGTTATAAAAGTCCACACACTAATTCACTCCCCCCCCCCCTCTTAGTGTGGGCGGTGTGTTCAACATATACATAATTTACATATTACATTGTTGGGCCCACGACTAGACATCATATTTACATTATACATCACTAAATCAGGGATTAAAAATGGGGATGTTACATGTTGTGCTTTAGATTTTGGACCTAAGGATTTCCTCCTATCCCTGGGCATCGACGAAATTCCCCCTATCAATATCAACACCTTTCTTCTAGGGGTTAGTCCTAAGTACCCTAGTCCCCATCAACCTTCTTGATGGGTTACCTTAGACCAATATGAGAGATTCATCATTGCTCTCAGACTTGGTAGGATATCATGTTCTCGACTTCAGCTCATCATTGCACCATTTAAATTCATACATATATCCATGATCCAACCTTACATGCAATTCCTTTGATTTAACTGTCTCAATTTCATCATTCTTAGAGCCCTCATTTTGAGCTTCCCTCTAGCTAGTGCATTTCATATATTCAAAGCTCCTTTCATGTTCCACAGGGCTTCTAAGGTTTTCTCCTTCCCCTTACCCCTTGGGAGGTGGCATCATGTTCTATGTACCTATATCAGTTGAAATCATGATGTTTTCATGTTAGACCTAGTCCTTTTGATCTAGGCATATGTATATGAGATTGTTTATATCATTGCATTGTACTCTAGCACCTTCTTTCCAACCTCGTATTGTACTATATTTAGACCTCATTTTGCCTCACTAGATTGGCCCCTTATTCCTATCACACCATTATATTCATTATTGTGAGATATCTCAACGAGTATCGATATACCCACCTTCTACCTATTGATACATTTGACACTCATCACCTTTTGACTCTATTGTTAATAGGCGGTACTCCTTGACCTCCTTTGTGGGCGACCCTCATTCCTAGAACTCTCATATCCCTCCTTAGTCCTCTTATAGCTTGGTAAAAGAAAAATTTAATGTATTTCAGTCATACAACTTGATTCTAACCTCATACATTAGGGGGCAATTTGTTATCACCCAAAAATTTCTCACTTGTGGCAAATACACAAGTTCATTGAAATACACTACTAAATAACAAGTCTACCACTCATTCCACCTCCATTATACCTCTGGAAACTTTTACACAAAAAACATTCCCAAAATCCTAACGTGGGTAGTGCACTTTTTTCCTTTAATAAGTGTGCTAGCCAATGCAAAAAAGAAAAACCCAAAACCTACATTGGCCCATAAAATCTCTAATTTTGACTATTTTCGCTCGGAATTTTCCAGAAAAGTAAAATAATCGTAAGTGGACATATATAAAACCTAATTATATATTTATCCTTGATTTGGTCAGCCATGTTAGAAAAACAGGACCGCGGAGAAATAAAAAAAAACAAATGCGGAAACAAAACACAGAAGATACACAATACAAGAGAGACACAGATTTGCGTGGTTCACCCAGTGTGGGCTACATCCACCAGATAAATTGCCAGGTCCTTCCTTTATAATTATCTAGCAAATGAAGGGATACAACCTACATCAAAACCCATTGTAACTTCCTCTTCTTTCTCTCGCAGTCTCCTCTCTCATAATACAATACTCGCCATAATGCATAGCCGCAATACTTTTCCCTCATAACAGAGGGTTGACTTCTAGGGAAAAAAACCCTAACATAATTTCTACTGTTAGATTTGTGACCTTATAATGAACGGTCTAGATTTACAATAAAATTGTAATATACATTTACAAGGCAATTTGTCCTTCAGGGGCTTCGCCCCCGAACCCCACAGAGGGGGTACCCCCCCTCTGCACTCCCCCGCGTGGAAGAGTGTACATACTTCTGGGGTGTAAATTCTTCATGGGTTATAAACATGACTGAAAGCAAGGACCTCTGAATCAGGAACATAATCAGGCTCCACAATCAACAATCTCCAACTTGGAGACTGATCTCAACAAATCCACCGCTGTTGTATATGCTGGACTCTGAACCTTCTTGGACCTGGAAAATTTCTCATCTTCATCTTCATTCTTGAAGACCAAATGAAACTGAGCAGGAACTCAGTTTATCTCTGGTTACTCCCTTTGTTAACATGTCTGTAGGATTCTGGCTAGTGTGTATCTTTTCCAACTTCAAATGTCCATCTTCCAAGGCGAATCGTATGAAGTGGTACCTCAACTGTATATGCTTAGTCTTTGAATGGAAGGTTGAGTTCTTTGCAAGATGAATTGCACTCTCACTATCACAGTACAACCTGCTATTCTCTTGCTTCTTTCCCAATTCCTCCATAAACCTTTGTAACCAAATCATCTCTTTACTAGCCTCTGTAGCAGCAACATACTATGCCTCTGTTGTTGAAAGTGCAACAACCTTTTGCATTTTAGAAATCCAACTTACTGTTGTTCCACCTATAGTAAAAACACACCCTATGGTGCTTCTCCTGCTGTCTTTATCACCTGCCATATCTGAATCAACATATCCCTATAGAAAAGTGTCTGAACCTCCAAAACATAATGCATGAGTAGCAGTACCTCTCAAATACCTAAGAATCCACTTTACTACCTCCCAATGTTCTTTACCTGGATTGTTCATATACATGCTCACAACTCCCACTGCATGTGCAATATCTAGTCTTGTGCAAACCATTGCATACATCAAGTTGTCAATTGTTGATGAATAAGGGACCCTGGACATGTATTCTATCTCCTCCTGTGTCTTGGGACACGTTTCCTTAGTTAATTTGAAATGGTTGGCCAAAGGCGTACTAACTGGTTTTTCATTCTGCATTCTAAACCTCTCCAACACCTTCTCTATGTACTCACCCTGAGACAATGTCAATTTGCGATTTTTTCTGTCTATTGTTATTCTCATGCCAAGGATTTTCTTTGTAGCACCCAAATCCTTGATTGCAAGTGAATTGTCTAATTTCTTCTTGAGCATATTTATATCCTGCATATTAGACCCTGCAACAAGCATGTCATCTACATACAATAGCAAGATAATATAGCTTCCATTTTCTATCCTTTTAAAATAAACACAGTGATCGGAATGACATCTACTATAACCATGTTCTGTCATAAACCTGTCAAACTTAAAATACCATTGCCTTGGAGCTTGCTTTAGGCCATACAGGCTCTTCTTCAACCTGCATACCAAATTCTCCTTCCCTTTGACCTCATACCCCTGTGGCTGCTGCATATAAATCTCTTCCTCCAAATCCCCATGGAGAAAATTTGTTTTTACATCTAACTGTTCAAGATGTAAATCTTCTACTGCCACAAGACTTAAAATAGTCCTAATTGAAGTCATTTTAACAACAGGAGAAAATATTTCATCAAAATATATACCTTTATTTTGTGCAAACCCCTTTACAACAAGTCTATCCTTGTACCGCTTTTCTCCTCCATCTTCTTCCTTCAACTTGTAAACCCATTTGTTCTGCAATGCTCTTTTTCCTACAGGCAACTGAACCAAGTCCCAAGTCTGGTTATTTTCCAAGGAATCCATTTCCTCTTTCATGCCTTGCTCCCATTTATTTTTGGTGTCTACCTGCATTGCCTCTTCATAACATTCTAGTTCACCAGAATCAGTCAACAATAAATAATACAATGAAGTGTTGGTTGTGGAGCCTGATTATCTTCTTGATTTAGAGGTCTTTTACTTTCAACTGTGTTTATACCCCATGAAGTATTTACACCCCAGAAGTATGTACACTCTTCCACGCGGGGGAGTGCAGAGGGGGGTACCCCCTCTGCGGGGTCCAAATTGCCTTGTAAAAGTATATTGTAATTTCATTGTAAATCTGGACCGTTCATTATAAGGTCGCAGATCTAACGATAGAGATTATGTTAAGGTTTTTTTCCCGAGAAGGCAACCCTATTTTATGAGGGAAATGTATTGTGGCTATGTAGGTTGGCGAGTATTGTATTCTGAGAGAGGAGACTGTGAGAGAAAGAAGAGGAAGTTACAGCGGGTTTTGTTGTAGGTTGTATCCCTTCATTTTGTTGGATAATAGTAAAGAAAGGACCTGGCAATTTCTCTGGTGGACGTAGCCCACACTGGGTGAACCACGTAAATCTGTGTCTCTCTTGTATTGTGTATCTTCTGTGTTTTGTTTCTGCATTTGTTTTATTTTATTGCTCTGCGGTCCTGTTTTTCTAACATGAAGGAGAGTATCGCTCAGGGGGTATACTTAACCTGGTAGATCTTCTAACAACACTTGCAGGTGTTTGAGGTACCTGTTGCTCCTGTTGTTGTACATTTTGATTTTCAAGTTCCTTTGGAACTTCTTTTTCAGTGATCTCATCAAGCACTGTGTATTCTTGTTTTTCTTCTTCCTGTTTCTTTCCCTGCAACTGATCTTTGTACATGACCTTCTCATTGAATATGACATCTCTACTCCTAATGATTTTGCTATTTTCATAAATCACATAATCGATAACCAAAATCATTAACATCGTATCCAATAAAGGTACACTTCTTGGATTTCGACTCAAGCTTTGTTCTATTTTCTTTATCAATATGGACAAATGCTTCAAAACCGAAAGTTTTCAAAAAAAAATAGTTTACCTTTTTTCCTATCCATTCCTCCTCTAGAATTCTACCATCCAAAGAGCTTGAAGGTCCTTTGTTTATTAAGTAAACAGCAATATCTACAGCATCTGCCCAGAACTGTAAGGGAAAATCGGCATGCAATCTTATACTCCTTGCATGCTCCATGATTGGCATGTTCATCCTTTCTGACACACCATTTTCTTGTGGTGTTCTTGGAACTGTCTTCTCTCCATGAATCCCATGGTATGAACAGTAATCATCAAACTCCTTGCTGCAATATTCACCTCCATTATCTAATCTAAGACACTTCAAACTTTTCCCTATCTCATTCTCAAGTAAAGCTTTCCATTTCTTAAAAGTATCAAAAACATCATATTTTTGTCGAATGCAATAAACCCAAGTTTTTCCAGTTGCATCATCAATAAAAGTAACATAATAATGAGAGCCACCAAGAGATGATACTTGATCTGGTCCCCATACATCTGTATGCACAAGCTCTAACCTTTCATTCTTCTTTTCTTTTTCGACTCTGAGAAATCTGACTCTCTTTTGTTTTCCATAAACACAATGCTCACAGAAGTCCAAATCAATTTGTTTAAGATCTGG
>ML787621.1:484314-504165 GCA_009831015.1 Picea engelmannii
GAACTTAGTTGATTAGTAACCGTATTAAATTCATTTAAATGATCTGCAACAGACCCACCTTCTGACATCTTCATATTAAATAATATCTTCATTAGAAATACCTTATTAGACATCGAGGGTTTTTCATACAGTTTAGCCAATGCATCCATCAGATCCTTCGTTGTCTTTTCTTTCGAAATATTGAAAGCCACCGATGTTGCCAATCTCAACTGTATAGTTCGTAGATCCTTTCTATCAATAATCTCCCATTCTTCGTCCTTCATGGTCGTCAGCTTCTTTGCTACTCTGCCCAATGGTAGGAATAGATCCTTCTGATATAAATAATCTTCCATCTGCATCTTCCATAACTGGTAGTTTTGGTTGTTAAATTTCCCGACCCTAAACTTTCCATATTCCGACATTGCTCCCACTTGAACCAGGAACCCTCTTTTCCTGCGAGTTACCTTTTGCTCTGATACCAGTTGTTAGAAAAACAGGACCGCGGAGCAATAAAATAAAACAAATGCGGAAACAAAACACAGAAGATACACAATACAAGAGAGACATAGATTTACGTGGTTCACCCAGTGTGGGCTACGTCCACCAAAGAATTTGCCAGGTCCTTCCTTTATTATTATCCAGCAAATGAAGGGATACAACCTATAGCAAAACCCATTGTAACTTCCTCTTCTTTCTCTCACAGACTCCTCTCTAAGAATACAATACTTTTTGTAATGCATAGCCGCAATACTTTTCCTTCATAATAGAGGGTTGCCTTCTAGGGCAAAAAACCCTAACATAATTTCTACCGTTAGATCTGCGACCTTATAATGAACGGTTCAGATTTACAATGAAATTACAATATACATTTACAAGGCAATTTTTCCTTCGGGCTTCGCCCCCGAATCCCTCTGCACTCCCCCGCGTGGAAGAGTGCACATACTTCTGGGGTGTAAAGTCTTCATGGGGTATAAACATGGCTGAAAGCAAGGACCTCTAAATCAGGAACATAATCAGGCTCCACAACCAACAAGCCAATCATAGTCTATTATGACCATATCAAGAGGGTTTAACCATTATTTTCCTTATAAAAACTAGGAGGTCTCTCCATTTCAAAATCAATCCACACATTGTAAGTGCATCTTGTCGAAATTGCCTTATTACTCAAGAGAAATCCTTTCTCTTGATATATTTTTTTCAAATACAAGCTACTTACATCCAAAGAGAGGGGATCAACACATACTTGGCAAGCAAAGAACCCTTCCCAAGGAGGAGACCATGGATCCATATTCCTCAACAGTTTCTTCCACAAGTAAATTGTATTAATTTATATTGGACATGGAGTAAAATTCACATTCTTTAAAATTGCCTATTTCATTTCATATATGTAGTTTCTTTGCTTTTTGTTTATTTTATATAGTAGACTAGGGTTTAATGTTATGTGGATCCATTTTGGAGTACAATTTTGATTTTTCAACTCTATGTTTGTCTATATCTAATTCACAACCCTTAGATATGAAAATTTTCACACACTTGCTATAGATTTCCACCAACAACAATCTTAGCTCATCGGTCTATTTCCCTGTTGTTCTAGCAAAGAAGAAATTTTAGACCTCTTCTCTTCAAGTTCAATACTCGATGGCTTTAAGATTGGAAAGTCATGGAAATAATAGTAGAAGTTTGGGATAAAAGGTCAAAGGGTCCCTAAGATTTATTTGGGAAACCAAACTCAAAGACACTAAGGTATCATAAAAGAATGGGATAAAGTCAAATATAAAGAATTGGCGGTGGAATGAAAAAGGCTCCATAAATAGCTAGTGGACCTTCAAGACAAAATGAAATAAACGGAGGTAACATAGAAAATGTGGATGGAAGAAATTTGTTTATATGGGAAGCTTTACCATGCATTCATGAAGGAGGAAGAACATTGGAGGATAAAATATCATAGTCTATGGTTGAAGGCAAGACATAAAAAAACAACTTTCTTTCATAGGGAGTCTAGGGCAAGGAAATAAAGAAATAATGCAAATGAAATCAAAAAAATGAATGGTGAGAAAAATTCATCATTTGAAGAGATAAAAAGGGAAGCTTATATGCATTTCATAGGGATTTATATAGAAGAGGAGGAGGAAATCCTAGAATCCACCACCTTAATGTTACAAGTAATCCCATGCAAAATTTACATCTCATTAAATGTGAAGGTTGAAAATGAAATTGAGGAGGAAGATAACATTTTTGCAATATGGGGTCTAGGGAATGACAAATCACCTGGGCATGACAGTTTCATTGTTTATTTTTACTGCAAATGTTGGAAAATAATAAATAAAGACTTGTGTAAAATGTTGAGTTGCAAAAGAAAGAAACATAAAGTAGGTGGGAGCACCAACTCCTCTTTCCTTTCCATTATCCCTAAGGAGACCAGTCCCTTCTCTTTTTCCATATTTCAACAGATATCATTGTGCAATGCTTCATAGAAAATACTCACCAAGATCATTGTGAATAGAATCAAGAAGATTCTACCATGAATAATATTAGAAAATCAAGGGTGATTTATTCAAAAAATATATATTGTGGATAATATGATTTTGGTACAAGAAGTAATCCATTCTAGCAGAAGAAAAAAAGAGAATGAAATGATCTTAAAGATGGACATTGCCAATGCCTTTGATAGGTACATATTTCTTACTTATTTGCAATCTTTAAAAAAATGGATTTTCTGACAACTTTATAAGTTGGATCAAAACTTGTATTAAATGACCATTGATAGCCTCTTTGGTTAATGGTTGAACAACACCCTTCTTCCAAACAAAAGTGGGTTTAAGGCAGGGATACCATATCTCCCCTCTCCTCTAAATTATTATGGTAGATCCTTAAGAAGAAAGTTAGAGCATAAAAGGAAAGTCAATGCTCTTCAAGGGATCTTGATCGTCAAAGGAGCCAAGGAATTAAATCATTCTGAATTTGTAGATGGCACTTTACTATTAGTAGGTGCCTCTGTTGTAATTATAGATTGTTTCAATGAAATTCTAGACATATCTATGAATTCCATTGGACACTACAAGGAGAACACCTTGTAGTGGAGGTTTTTACAGAACCTTCTCGAAAAATTTATCCCTTCTCTGTTTATAGTAGAGGTTGTTAGCAGAGGCGGGCGATCGAAGGTTTTTGCGGATATTTTTTTACCGGCCTACCTATAAGGTACATACGCCCAGGTGTACACATAAAACTAATGCCCTGGTGTTGAAATTGTAAGGCACACCATTATCCATTATAAACAAAAAAATATATAAGCACCAAACAAAGCACCTTGGTGCACGTACACATGATGCCCCAGTGCATATCATTGTCATCTAGTGCACCGAGGTTGGGTAAAGTAAAATAAAAAACAGCAAACTGATTTTCAATATTACACTTCATTTTATGCTTCCAAACTCTCATACAAACACTAGTGCTCACTCTCCTTCCAAGGTCGCCCCGTTTGTAGTGCTCTACAGTCAATTCAATAGCTCCATAGGTAGATTCCACACATTTCTAAATTTTGGAAAATACCCTAAATTTTCATTTCTTCTCTACAGTTGAAACATGCCTCCTCAAACCAGAAGAGCCTATGTAAATTGTTTATTACCTTCTTATTTTCATTTTCATTAGAGTAAAATTTGAAATTGGCCTTAAATTTGGTCGTTTTAGATTTTTTTTTCAATTCCGCGCGGTGCGCTTGAACACTTCAGCTCACCCCAAAAACCGGTGTGTCTTGTTAATATACATGTAGTGCCATCGATGGTGTTGACACTATCAATAACCACATTGGTGTCATTTATAGAAAGGAACCGTGCCTAATTTTGAAAAATAAGCATAGCAGTGTGACTTTCGTGACACCCCATTACCAGTGCGTTATAAAACACAACACACTGCTAAATAAATGTCTCTACTCCAAGAAAATGGGAGCACTAGTACATTCTCTCTAACCAATCACACTCATAATTTACAACATAAACAATTTAACCTAGCGGTGCACCAAAGTCCACACCAGTGTTGTGCACAACATGGCACCGAGCTGAATATTTAACAATTTATAATAGTAGTGCATC
Organism: Picea engelmannii; assembly: GCA_009831015.1. Lineage (NCBI taxonomy): Eukaryota > Viridiplantae > Streptophyta > Pinopsida > Pinales > Pinaceae > Picea > Picea engelmannii. The sequence goes on from ML787621.1 coordinate 488,382, forward strand.
CTATGGGGCATCCATTTACCGGTCTGTCATAAAATGCAATGCACCACTCAAAAACTATCGGTTCTCCAAGAACAATGCAGCCCTGGTGTTTTCTCTTTAACCAACTGCAACACCTAGTTTCCAACATAACAATTTAAACATTGTGGTGTGTCAAAATCCATAAAACACATCGGTGTTGTGCAGAGCATGGCGCTACATGTGGGCGGAAAATATGATGTCGTACTTTGATAGTACGGATAAAATTGGCCATACTGTCGAATTTTCCTTGCATTTTTTGTATTATAAAAAAAAGCACAGATGTTCATCGAATATTAAATGAAAGAGACTATTGTCAAATATCCAATGGTTGACCAGGTCAACCATCGTCGAATATTCGATGGTTAACCAAGTCAATACCGACGTTTGACGAAGTCAATATTTTTGTTCATTAAGCAACGTCTCTCTAGTCAACATTCGTCGGAAGTCCGACGAAAGTGCGATATATAATATAAAAAAAATTGAAATATTAAAGACGTTCGACGTTGTTGCTATACTAGTGACAATTTGAAAAGGTTATACGGGATATTTTTAGGTCAGAGTACAAAAAAAAAAATCGTCAATTGCATTACAAATAGTTAAACTACTGAGGTTGATGTTTTAAGATAATCATCATTGAAAGTTTGGTAAGGAAAAATATTGCATAACATTCCTCCAGGAGGACAAGGCCGAGACTTGAGATCTGCATTGGTCAAGGCTTTGGGTGATCAAAAATGTCATTTCCCTTGTAAAAAATGCAGGGGATATAATAGAAGGAGACTTTTAATAAAAATAGCTAACAAATTGTAGTGAGTATGGACACCTTGAAGGCGGTCATGAATATCATCCCTTGGTAAGTTATTCATTATATGTGTTTATATTGTAGATTGTTTTTGTAAATGTTTATATGTTAAAAGTAGAAGAAAAATAATGTATTATTTTTTCTTTATGGATACTCTACATACACATGAACAAATTGAGAGTAAGTTAATAAGAGAAGAAGTAGACATAAGATGTAGATTTTAATTGGGTTTTAGGGTATGGTTTAGTGGTTAATGGTTTTAAGGTTTAGGGGTACACGGTGTAAGGGGTTAGGGGTTAATATTTTAGCGGTTTAAGGGTTAATAAGGCCAGATTAGGGATTAGTGGTTAAGGGGTTAGGGGTTAAGGTAGGTTTAGGGGGTTTAGGTCCTAGGGAATTTAGAGGTTAATGGGGTTTTAGGGAGTAGGGGTTAGAGGTTTAGGGTTATGGATTAAGGGGTTAGGTCGGGTTAGGGGTTTTAAAACAGAAATCACTAATGGAAAGTGGAGATGCCACACTGGGTGAATGTCGTGTTTTTCAAGAAGAGGACAGTAAAGGAAATATGGAGATTCCTTGTTCATGTTCTAGAACCTTGAAGGTATAGGGTTGAGGGGGGTAGATAAGGGTGGTTTATATTTTGTCATATTTGTTGAATGAATGGTTTATGGGTGTCAAGTGTGTATTTTATCATTAACTTGTTGATCCAAACATGTGTTTTTTCGCTCCACAGTATGTTCATTGTTGAAATATTGTAACTGCAAAGAGTATTCTATTTATTATCCATTTATTATTCATTAGATCAAACCCCTTTTGTGGATTTATCATGTCGGGCATTGTAATTGACCAAATCCCCTTTTGCGGAATGGTCAAACCCTAATTGTAATATGCAAACTAAGAAGTGGGCTCCTAGGAAAATTAAAGTGGTTCTAACCACCCTTAAAGACAAGTTGGCCCTACCAATGAAGAGACACCTCCTTTCAGCACTTGCCAGTTTGTATAAATAAAGGAATCCAACCACTCATTTGTTCACTCACTCAGCTCACTCATCTAGTGTGCAAGTATAGAAGGAAGTTGCAGTTACCATTTGTCGGAAGAAGGAAGAGAGAGGCGCATTGCTTGAGAGAGGATATTCTCTAGTGTTTGGTTTATTGTCTTGGAATTGGATTGGCTATGGTACTTGTTTATTGAATCTATATTAAAGAAGTTTTGCTGGGTTTTCTTCCCCTTGAGGGTTTCCCAGGATAAATGCTTGTGTAGTCGTGTGATTGTGTTTCTCTCAATGATCTTATCTATGCTATGGTTATCTATTAAATTGAAAAGAAACCTAATAATAGCTTAAACCTTAACATGGTATCGGAGCTAAGTTGAAGAGAGCATCTTTCATAGGAAAAAGAAAAATGTCATTGTTGTCATACAAGAAAATTAGGGCTTTTTATTGAAGAGGAATTTCAACCCAAATGTCATCTAGAAAAGTGTGCCCTAGCCTAAGGAACTCATTCACACCTTCAGCGCACCTTTTCAGTGGATAGAACTCCCGAAAAGTAGAAACCCTAGTTTTCACCAGTACCAGGAAACCAGAAGTACCAAAAAACCAGAAGTTGCAGTCCAAAATTTCACAGGTCCAGTTTTAAGGATCAGAAATTGGAATTTTTAGAAACTAACTATACCATCATACTCGCCTCAGTCCAGCGCATCTTTTGGTGAGTTCAATTTTCAGATCCAAGAAAATTGATTTTTCTATTATTTCTATAGCCCAAAGGGCTAGGGTTTCTACTGCAAGAAAGAATGGCTACCAGTATGAGGGTAGAAGACAAGCTAGAAGGATCTGGAAACTTGAGATCTTGGAAGCATAGGTTGCAGATGATTCTAGACGAGAATGATCTCCTAGAACATGTTACAGTGGGTGTACCAGAACCAGAGGAAGAAGAGCAAAAGACCAAGCACAAGAAGAATGAAAAGAAAGCAAAGAGAATCGCATCAAATTTAGTAAAGGATCACTTGATCCCTCATATATACAAACTACAGACAGCAAGTCAAATGTATGAAGCACTCAGCAGGTTATATGAAATCAAAGACAATAGCTGGAATCTTGCCTTAAGAAACCAGCTTCGTAATATGAAGATGGAAAACTCAGAATCTATCTCATCCTATCTTATGAGAGTTTCTCAAATTAGAGATTAGCCTACAGCTATTGGAGATGTCATTAGTGACAAAGAGCTTGTAACCACAACCCTAAATAGGTTTCCAACACTTTGGATTCCTTTTGTACAAGGAGTGTGTGCAAGAAGCAAGTTACCCAAGTTTGATAAGTTATGGGAAGATTGCACACACGAAGAATCTAGACTTAAAGACCAACAGAAGAGATTAATTGTTGATGAAGAGGAAGCTCTTACAGTTCAAAAGAACAGAAGAAGTTCCTTCAGGAAGAACAATAAAGAAGTTAACTCCGTAAGAGTTCCAGATAAGAAGAAAGATATTTCAAAGATCAGATGCTACAACTGTCAAACGTTGGGACACTTTTCTTATGATTTTCCTTAAGGAAAAGGGAAAAGAAAGCATCAAGCACATGTGGCAGAGGAAGAGGAATATCCTCCCTCAAAGAAATATTTAGTATAAATTGAGAAATATGTACTTTAAGTTGAAGATAGTTGATCTGAAGAAAGATAGCAAATGGTGGAGTCCATGGAGCCTCCCCACACAAAAACAAAAGATAAGTATTCATGTTTATTTTTAGTATCTTGTTTACTTTAATACTTTATCATTACAAGTTAGATTTTTGTGAGAATGTTAATTAGCCTCGTTTTATTTCAGTGTCTATGCATATTTATGAAGGAAGTATCAAAGAAGAGGATAAAGAAAGAGATAAAATATTTATTTCAGGTGTGATCACTCATGAGAGTGACAAAGGTATGTGTTTAGCTATGATAGTAAGGKAAAATTTGGTAATTTCATAGCTAGAGTGAAAAAGAGTGAAAAAGTCTTATTCATGATTAGGGTTTTAGATGTGTACATCGTTGAACAAGTTTTGCTTAAGAAAAGATGTGTACTACTCTAATAGAAATCATGATATAGGTTTATTTGATTATTTCTTATTGTTACTGACTGATTGGCTAAGTGACATATCTCAGAAAGCATATTGTAAGTAAGTTTACAGGTCTCGGAAGAAAGAACTTATGCCTTAACTTGCAGAAATTAGACAGCATGAGAAGGACTTATGATATGGTGACAATTAGTAAAGACCAGACATTATCCGGTATTTATATAGGAGCAGGAGGCTCCTAAAGATGCAAAACAGAAATGTTCAAGATGAAGAGAAATATGGATACTCGGATATAGTTGATGAGATGCAGGTAACTGCAGGTTGCTCCAGTACTGTTCTTATAGATGTAGAGGGAGCAGGTTGATCCAATATGAATTCAGAAAGAAAGAAATGTTCGAACTCAAGAAGGCACCCAGGATATTAAGGAAGATACCTTCATAGAGAAGGAATGAGAAATCCCACATGTAGACCTTAATAGAGAAGGAAAAGATAAGAGACCTTCGTAGAGAAGGGGAGTGAGAAATTTTCCAAGGTTGGCCTATGTCCAAGTGTTGAGTTTTGGATATTCTAGGGACATGCTAGAATACCCTCATAGAGAGGGGTGTGACCACCCTCGTAGAGAGGAGTGTGGATGTTTCTCCAAGGGGCAGTGGGTAGATACTCTCCTCTGGCCAAGGATTGAGTAGCATGGAATACAAACCTTGACCATGTGGAATGGTTAGTTGGATCTTGAGGTTTGTGCCGTGATCCTGCGTGGATCATGGAAAGGAAGTCTAGTCTTTCCCAGGCTAGCATCTTAGCTTCTCTAGTTCATGTGGGATGACTAGGAGTGAAGCTATGGTAGTATTCCTCCCCATTGGATGGGTGATATAGATTACTACAAGAGAAGGGAGAACATAAAAGGAATGTCAAAACTCATAGAATATCTTATGTGTGAAGATAAGACATCTTATGTGTGAAGATAAGAAAGAGTATCTTATGCATGAAGATGAAAGAAAGAAAGAGTATCTTCTACACGAAGATAAAGAGAACAAAACTTATTTAATATGGATTCATGGAGAACCAGTCAGTGATCGTGATGCCAGATGACCAAGTGGATTATAGTGATGCTTCTATTATCTAGTTGATGTTGTTACCCAGTGGATGATGTTATCTAGTTGATGGTGTTTCCCAGTTGATGATGTTATCCAGTGGATGTTGTTACCCAGTTGATGATGTTATCCAGTTGATGTTGTTATCCAGTTGATGTTGTTTCCCTCTCTCTCTCTCCTGATGATGTTGTAGAATACCCTTCTTGTTAAGGGGGAGTGTTGAAATATTGTAACTGCAAAGAGTATTATATTTATTATTGATTTATTATTCATTATATCAATCCCCTTTTGTGGATTGATCATGTTGGGCATTGTAATTGGACAAAACCCCTTTTGCGGATTGGTCAAACCTTAATTGTAATATGCAAATTAAGAAGTCGGCCCCCAGGAAAATTAAAGTGGTTCTAACCACCCAGAAAGACAAGTCGGCCCTGCCAGTGAAGAGACACCTCCTTTCAGCACTTGCCAGTTTGTATAAATAAAGGAATCCAACCACTCATTTGTTCACTCACTCAGCTCACTCATCTAGTGCGCAAGTATAGAAGGAAGTTGCAGTTACCAGTTGTTGTAAGAAGGAAGAGAGAGAGGCGCATTTCTTGGGAGAGGATATTCTCTAGTGTTTGGTTTATTGTCTTGGCATTGGATTGGCTATGGTAGTTGGTTATTGAATCTATATTAAAGATTTTTTGTTGGGTTTTCTTCCTCTTTAGGGTTTCCCGAGATAAATGCTTGTGTACTCTTGTGATTATGTTTCTCTCAGTGATCCTATCTATGCTATGGTTATCTAGTAAATTGAAAAGAAACCTAATAATAGCTTAAATCTTAACACTCATGACAGGAAATGCATCGAGTGTTGGTCCCAACAAAAAGGAGATTCCATATGTGAATTGTGCTATCATGTTTCATGACTTTTTATTTGTCTATTTTTGTATTAATCAACATTAAAACATATATATTCTTGCTATCATTATCCTCCACTAATAATCTGAATTGGAAATGTAGTCATAATTATTTTTTGCTTCATCCAATTTGGTATTAGAGCTTCATTAAAAAAGTAGCATGGGGTTATTTTCATTGTTTTACTTGCATAGGGCTATGTTTGAGAAATATTTGTAGAGTTGCTAATTCCTCTTTTGATATTGGTATTGATGCTCTATTTGAAAATTATTTGTAGAGTTGTTAATTCCTCTTTTGATATTGGTAATCGTTTCATTTTTAAAAGTTTTGAAGATCGGTTCCAGTTCCTAGTAACGTTGTCATTTTTTTTAAACAAAAATCACTAATGGAAGGTGGAAATGCCGCACTGGTTGAATGTTGTATTTGTTAGGAAGAGGATAGTAAAGGAAATATGGAGATTCCATGTTCTTGTTCTCGCACCTTGAAATTACAGGGTTGAGGGGGATAGATAAAGGTGGTTTATATTTTGTCAGGGTTGAGGGGGGATAGATAAGAATATGACATAATGATTAAGGTGAAATAAGAATAGGTTGTTTTTGCTTGTTCTGACTATATATATGAATATGATTCACCATATGCTATTATTCAATACGAGAGTTAATATTGGTTGTGTTGACAAGTATTGACGCTCTGTTTGAGAAGTATTTGCATAGTTGCTAATTCCTCTTTTGATATTGGTATCGACGCTCTGTTTGAGAAGTATTTTGCAAAATTGGTAATTCATTTTTAAAAGTTTTGAAGATCAATTCCAGTTCCTAGTAACGTCGTCATTTTTTTAAAAATAGAAATTACTAATGGAAAGTGGAGATGCCACACTGGCTGAATGTTGTATTTGTTATGAAGAGGACAGTAAAGAAAATACGAAGATTCTATGTTCCTGTTTTGGCATCTTGAAGGTACAGGGTTGAGGGGGATAGATTATAAGGATGGTTTATATTTTGTCAGGGTTGAGGGGGGAGTACAGGGTTGAGGGGGATAGATTATAAGGATGGTTTATATTTTGTCAGGGTTGAGGGGGGATATAAGATAAGAATATTACATAATGATGACTATATATATATATATATATATATATATATCACAAAGTGTCTGTCTTTCTACATGTGAAGAGAAGGTAACATTTTTCTTATATGTTTTCAGCATATTCATAGACATCTTGATAAATTGCACAAGCTTCATCATTTATTTGTTGTCTTTGTTTCTCGCTCTCACCTAAGTTTTCTTTGTCTTTGTCTTCATTGTCTTTGTTTTCCTATATTATATTTGTAAACGTTTGTATTGTTTTAATATTTGTTATATACATTAATATTACTTGATTGTTTGTAATTATAAAGGAACAATGCCCTAGGTAATTGCCCATGAAGGAAGATGTGGTTGTACAAGCGCTTGTTTAGGAACATGGAGTGAATATTGAAGATCAAGTTAATGATCCTATGGAAGAAGATGATGATGCTAATAAAACAGTTGAAGAAGATGGGACACGTACATTGATTCGAGAGAGATTTAATAATGTTAGAATGGATGATGATGACGACCAGCTTGATGGTGTTTTTGATATACTTGTACTTCAAAAGGCAATTCAACCTCTTTATGAAGGCTCCAAAACAAGTCTTCTCTATGCTATATTGTTGTTGGTGAACTTAAAGGTTATGAATGGTTTGTTAAACACTTGTGTCACACAAATGCTAAGGTATGTAATATATTTTGTCACACTTAGTACATGATGATAAAGGTTTTCTTTGTTTCTCTATTTTTATTGTTAGTTGATCATCTGTAAAATTTGGATGCAATATGGACGATCAATATTATTTATATTAACTAGTATTGATTTTTTATGTTGTAGATTGTTAGGTGAATTTTTGTTACCACCGTCAAATGTTTTATGTCGCACATACCAAGATTTACATGCCATTATGAAATATATTGGAATGGAGTATCAAGCTATTCACGCATGTCCTGATGATCATATTCTATACTATGGAGAAAATGCGTCGAAAAAAGAATGCCCGAAATGTCAAATTAGTAGATATTTAAGGGATCAAGTAACAAAAAAGGTGTCTCGCAAGGTTCTTCATTATATTCCCATAATTCCACGTTTGTGGCGATTGTTCAGGTGCAAAAGCATAGGGAAGTTTATGGATTACCACGCAAAGAACAGAAGTAAAGATGGTGTTCTTCGAATGCCTACGGATGGATCTGCATTTAAGAAGATAGAGGAAATATGGCCACATTTTAAAGATGAACCTCATAATATTAGGCTTTCATTGGCAGCTGACGGTGTCAATCCATTTGGAGAGATCGGATCTACTTACTCGGTGTGGCCTGTTTTTCTTAGCAACAATAACATTCCTCCATGGATGTCAATAAAGAGGGAGCACATAATTTTGGCAATGACTGTTCCAGGTATTTGTTTAGAATATTTTTTGTTAATATGGTAACATCTCATTTGTCTTGTTTATTTCATAATTATGTCTTATATTTTTTTGTTTACTCATATATGTTCAATTATGTCTTATAATTATGTTTGATATTTTTTTATTTACTCATATATGTAGTAATTATGTATTGTATGTTCAATCAATTAGGTAAGTACCAAGTCAAAGATATGAATGTATATATCGAGCCTCTTATCGATGAGTTACTAGAGTTATGGAAGGGCATCACTATGTATGATATCTCTAGACCAATAGGTGCGCAAAGGGAATTTAAATTCCATGCAATGCTTGAATGGACAATTCATGATGCCCCAGGGCTAACACATTTTTGTGGTATGTTATAACGTTACACTGCACTTTCATAGTGTTTAATTTTATGAAGTTCATATCATGCATGTTTTTTATATAATCCCTTCATTAAACATACTTCAAATAATTGATATAAAATTTAATCCATATCTTGCAGGTCTTCAAACAAAGGGTAAATTTCCATGTCCAGTTTGTGGTCCTAAGATGAAGTCTCGTCATTCAAGAAGTTTAGGAAAGGAGGTGTTTGATGAGTATAAGAACTTCCTCTCTAAGAACCATAGGTATCGAAGTATCAAGAAACATTGTTTCAATGGGAAAGAATAGAGTGGATTAAAACCACGAAGAATGGCATCTCATCTATGGCAGTTGCAATATAATAGAAATCGTCAAGGTATATTGGATCAAATCATCTATGTATCATACATGAAATGTTTGGAATATTTTATATTTTTATTGCATTTTGTTCATTGTACCAATTTACAACTATTGTTGTAATATTTTTAATTTACATGGTTCACCTTGAAGGTCGTCATGCAAGCATTAAGAATGTGGTGCTTCCACGAGGAATGAAAATTTATCACGTACAATTCGGTAGGCTCCCCTACTATGAGCACCTAGAAATTTTTCATTTGTTTTATACAATGCACATTGGGAAGAATGTAACAGAAACATTATGGCAAATATTAGATGGGAGTGAAAAATAATTTTTTTTCAAGATTTGTAATGACATTAAGGAGGCCAATCATGCAATGCAAAGTGTGATTCATTCAAATAGCGATGCAGACGACCAAAATATACGCTCCCTTCCATGGTTATTGACAGAGCAGCAAAGCAAGGATGTAAAAGAGGTTATTGAAAAAATTAAATTTCCCACTGGAATTTCTTCAAACATAAAGAATATCCTAATAAAGAAAGGTGAATTAGGGGGGGTAAAAACTCATTATTGGCATACTTTGATTAAGGTAATTATTTTGGTGTATATATTCCTATATTGGTGAAACATCTTGTTTGTGTTTTTTTTCTACTAATTTGGGAATAAATAATGATTCATTTTTTATGTTACAGTATGTTCGACCTCTATCTCTCCTAGATAACTTTGACAACAATGTCAAACAAGTTATATATGATCTTGGCAAATACATGAGGTAAGTGGTGATTTATATGTAAAGCATAATTTGTTCAATTCGTTGTACAACTTATATTTGACTGCATGTATTTTACTTGTAATGTAGTACTATATAATTTTTTGTTGAAACCTGTGATTTTCTTGCATAATTTGTAGATGGTTTCCATCTAAATAAATATGAAAAGAAGATATAAAGTATTGGAGGTTACAAATTCCTCATCTAATGTGTGAAATGCAAAAGTATCTACCTCCAACATTTTTCAATGCACAAGAACACTACTCGTACACCAAGTTGAGGAGATTGAAAAGTGTGGACCTATACACACAAGGTCAATGTGGATGGTTGAGAGGTACTTGAAATCATTGAAGGCTTTGGTTAGACAAAGAGCACGTCCTGAGGGTTCTATGGTATAAGGATATATGGTATATCAAACCATGGTTTATATTACTCAATATCTTCCTAAAATAGTTGCAAGTATTAATGTGGATCACATTTGAGATGTAAACTCCATCAACAAATTTGAAGGGGAGCAGCTATTGGGGAAAGGTAAAATGAGGAAAGTGACATGTAAGTAGATGATGGGGATTTATAATACATTTGACTCTCTTTTTTTAATGTATATTGTACTTATTTAATTTTTAGTCTTCCTGCATAATACATTATTATGAAAGTATACCATGGTAACTGATTATATGTAAATTGTTTCATTTTAATACAGTTGGTCAAGACTGAGATGCAATACATTTATAAATTGCAAACAATCTTGATTGGATGAAGGTATGGATTGAACGATGTATACAATCTAATAATGGTAGGTTATCATGGTATGGTGTGGCTACATTCGTCAAAGAAGTTGAACGTAAAGGAGATACCAATCTTACACAGAGGGAAATTGATTTAGCATATGGTTTAAAAGATAAATAGGCAAGCATATTCACCCATACTATTTAGGTTTTTTGAATATTATATTGTTGTATATGGCATGTTTTTTTCCTTATAAATTTGCATAATTTCCATGTATAAATATTTTTATCAATTGACAATGCAGTTTTTACGTGTCTGGCATATTTCAGTTGAAACACCACAAGGCTATGTGGTGCAATGGTCACAAATTTTGCATCAAAAAGTTGGATGAAAATATGAAAACTTCTGATAATGGGATAACTACAGTATTTCAGGTTACTAATGTTTCCTCTAGAAGTGACAAACATCAAGACGTCTTTGAAAATCGATACTATGGGTTTTTGGATGATATACCTGAGTGTGACTTTAAATCCTTCAAATTATTTTTAATCGGCGTCAAATGGTACAAGCTACGAATGAATGAACATGATCCTGATATAATGGTTAATCAACATACTAACGGATTTACCATGGTTAATACAAGGAATGTTGAGTCGGGATCATAGCCTTATGTTCTTCCAAGCCAATGTGAACAAGTATTTTACTCGGAGGTTCCAGCTAGAGGGGATTGGTCATATGTTCTTAGATATGATCCAAGAGGAAGTTTGGTAAAGTATAATGTAGCGGAAGAAGATGATGTAGAGGAGCAGTTAGTTCATGTGTCAGGCGAAGACATTGTAGAAGTTCAAGGAGATGTTCTAGCAATGTTCTGGATGAAGAAGATATCGGCGATGTTTTAGATGAAGAACTTTAAGAAGTCAAACCAAATGTAGGAGAAAATGTTCTTGATGATGATATAGACCATGATATGATTGGAAATGACGGCATTGATGATGATGTTGATATGGTCAATCCTTACAACATCAATTTTGAAGTGGATGACATAGATGTTGAGTTGGATGAAGAAGAATATTAATGATATCAAAATGTTGAAATGCAGGAAGTATGTATTTATATGTTTTTAGTTGATTTTTTCTCTTTCATTTACCTTAAATTTTCGTTTTCTTAGTTTCTATGCTTGATTCTTATTATGTTGCTTTCAAATATTTTATAGTATATAAATTGGGTATTGGGGAATTGAGAGTGATGTGAGGGGGGGAGGGGTCATATGAGACTCCACCTTCACGTGGTTGTCCTTGTTCAATAGAGAATATATTATTCTTGAAACCAAGAGAACCTCATTCAAGTTTATACCATCATCTCCAATTTTAACTTTGGTTCGTCTAACAATTTTCAAGGTTGTCAATTAATTACCAATTAGTGGAAATTATTCTTTAATTTGACCCCACGCAGAGTGACATGTGAATGGAGCCAACATTGAATGTTTTTGAGTTTGTCCTTGTATGCACTGAAATTTGGCATGGTTATAGTAGATGCATGCCTTGACGGAATGGGAGTGTTTCGAGACTCAAATACGACTCACACAAAGAATTTGACAATCAAACGACAAAATTAAAACCTAACTGTGAAGGAGATGAAATTATCCATCATTGTATTTGTCATCATCATTATCAATATTGAATTGCAACGAGGCCATTTCAATCAACATGTTCATCGTTCCTATAGCATCTTCGTCAAAACTTTCCAGAAACAACGACCAGGGAAAGGGGCCAACATTGAATTTTTTCAAACTATGCTTCTCCAAGTCAGGAACATGGTATGAGGAGGAACTATAAATGTCTTAAGGCATACAATATGCTTTTAGGACTCCCAAACCATGCACAGGGTCTAAAACCACCATATAGGCCCTGTAAATGAAATCTTTGGGCTATGTGTACTCATGATAATGGCCCCATCCTCTAGAAATATTCATCATTATTGATAATATTCTTTTGTCACTTATGTTGGTCCAACACTTATGGTATTGTGAATAATTTAAATTCTAGTTGAATTCCAAAAGCCAGAGATAGAAAGACGAAGTTGCATTGAGATAAAGGAAATGAAGTAAATTATGGAATAAATTATTGAAGAGTACGACTAGAGATTCCAATATCTATTTCACAGATCAACATACAAAATCTATGACACCTAACATAATGAAAGGTAAATTATCAGTGGACCCCTACCCCTAACTAATATCCTCCTCTTGCAGGAAGGATAATACTTTCAAAGGAATGTTTTGGTGCAAGCCATCATAATCAAGCCAATGGCTAGATACCTTGGAGACATAGGTGCATAGGTCACACCTAATGCTACTTTCAATGCAACTCTAGGGATAACACAACTTTAGAACCAACTATCTACCTTAATCAAGTCAATAAAATTTGTGGTACACCATGTGTAACACAAAATGCGGTTTTGCTAATGAGTCCTACCATTGGGCAAGGGGTTACACCTAACCCTACTATGAGTTCCTTCCCTAGGAGATCTTCAAGTGATTCATGTGAAATTTATAAAACTTATGCACACCTACCCAAGGTGTGCCCCGTCCTCTAGAAATATTCAACATTGTTGATAACATTGTTTTGTCACTTATGTTGGTCCAACACTTATGGTATTGTGAATAATTTACTTTCTAGTTGAATTCCAAAATCCAAAGATAGAACAACAAAGTTGCATTAAGCTAAAGGAAATGAAGTAAATTATGGGAGAAACTGTTGAAGAGTATGACTAAAGATTCCAATATCTATTTCACGGATCAACATACAAAATCTATGACACCTATCATAATGAAAAGTTTATCACTGGAACCATACCCATGACTAAGATCCTCCTCTTTCCGGAAATATAATACTTTCAAAGGAATGTTTTGGTGCAAGCCGTCATAATCAATTCAATGGCTAGGTACCTTGGTAACATAGGTGCAGCTAGGTCACACCTAATGCTACTTTCAATGCAACTCTAGAGATAACACAACTTTATAACCAACTATCTAACTTAATCAAGTCAAGAAAAATTGTGGTGCACCATGTGTAAGACAAAAGGCCATTTGTCTAATGAGTCCTACCATAGGGAAAGGGGTTACACCTAACCCTACACTTAGTTCCTTCCCTAGGATATCTTCAAGTTATTCATGTGAAATTTATAAAACTTATGCACACCTACCCAAGGTGTGTCCCATCCTCTAGAAATATTCATCATTATTGATAACATTCTTTTGTCGCTTATGTTGGTCCAACACTTATAATATTGTGAATAATTTACTTTCATAGTTGAATTCCAAAAACCAAAAATAGAACAACAAAGTTGCATTGAGCTAAAGGAAATGAAGTAAAATATGGGAGAAATTATTGAAGAGTACGAGTAGAGATTCCAATATCTATTTCACATATCAAGGTAAAAAATATATGACACCTAGCATAATGAAAGGTTTATCAATGTACCCCTACCCCTGACAAATATCCTCATCTTGCAGGAAAGATAATACTTTCAAAGGAATGTTTTGGTGCAAGCCATCGTAATAAAGTCAATGGTTAGGTACCTAATGCTACTTTCAATGCAAATCTAGGTATAACACAACTTTAGAACCAACTATCTACCTTAATTAAGTCAAGAAAAAATGTGGTGCACAATGTGTAAGAAAAAATTCCATTTGTCTAATGAGTCTTATAATAGGGAAAGGGGTTACACCTAACCCTACACTGAGTTCCTTCCCTAGGAGATCTTCATGTGATTCATGTGAAATTTATAAAACTTACACACACCTACCCAAGGTGTTCCCTATCCTCTAGAAATATTAATCATTATTGATAACATTCTTTTGTCACTTATGTTGGTCCAACACTTATGGTATTCTGAACTACAAAGTTGTGCATGCCTTCCATGACTTCTTTCAAAGTGGAGGAAAGTGGTAATGATAATACTAGTGTCGATATCTGTAAGGGAGGAGGTTATATAGGTGTTTGAGGGGTAGGATGAATAAGAATTGTTAAATGTTACAATTTTTATGAGATAGGTTATATTTACAATCATTTTCTCCACCCAAAAAGGCTTAGGTGTGGCCACTACCAAGCCACCACTCACACTACTAAATATTGTCTAGAACTTCTAGAGAAATGGGAAGATCAATTATGCCAGAGGAATTCCAAATTGGTTATTTCTGAGCCTAAACCCATGGGGGATGATGGGGATACCAACTTGAACATGGTAATAAGAGGTGGATCAATATATGTGATGATCAAAGACCTAGTATGATAGGGAAAATTGGAAAAGGCACCCCTATTGTACTTGACTTTGGTGTTGCTTAGCATAAGTAATATTTCAAGGAGGAATTTGTTGCCGCCAAATAAAATGATACTTTCTTTGCCCCTATGAATACATTAATCCCATGATTTTGGAAGTGGCCACTTTCCTCCTCTAAGAAAGGGAAGGATGCCAATGAATAAGGGTCATTGGAATCCACCATGATTTTCTTAGGGAATTTTTCCAACTATTAGACAATGAGATTTTGTTTTGAAGGTTGTGAATTTTCATTAAGAAGCTACTTGAAGGAGGCAAAGAAAAAATCAACACCCCTATTCTTGAAATACATACAGAAAAGGAGAGGGAGAAGAAGAAGGCATGAGATGACCGAGAGTTTTGAATCATCATAGACATTTTTACCTACAATTTTAGAGATGTTATGTTATGATTGGCATTCAACATAAACATTCCTCCAAAAAATGTTTGGAGGAGATGGGAATCCTTGATTCCCTAGCATAGGTGATTTTAGGGGCGAAATTTCGCCCATGGGCGAAATTTAGAGGTTTGGAATTTTAGTTGGGCGAATTGTTTACATAGAGAGGTTTTTTTGGTTTACCTATATATAGCCCCAAATTTGTTTTCAAATATATATATATANAACCCTTAGCCCACATATATTTGTGAGGGAAGAGCATGGAAATCGATTTTCGCCCCTTAAAATTCGAACCAGATCCTCCCATTCGCCTCAATTTTCTGGTAATGATAATGATTCAGAGGTTTTTCGCCCCCATTTTCTGGTAATGGAAACGATTCAGAGGTTTTAAAATTTGTTAACATGGGCCCAATACTTGATCAGCCGGGTTAAAATTTCTGGAGGGCCCAATGATGGTAATTTACATTGTGTGGTAGTGTACTCTATGAAGTCCCAGATTTTGATACGCCATTCATATTCTATCTTCTTTTGTGATTCATGTGTTATTCTA
>ML787621.1:516684-559751 GCA_009831015.1 Picea engelmannii
TGACTAAAATATTCGCCAAAAAATTATATATACATTTTATATTATTGATAAAATAGCCCTCAATTTTTCCTATGTATCATGGGGATTCGCCCATTTATTATACATATAAATTTAGGGGGGGTTCTTAAAATCACCCCTGTTCCCTAGGCTAGTTTAGTAATTAATTCAACTAAGCCTCGCCAACTAGTAAAATATTTCTCCCATCAGTAAGCTAGAGGATGTTCAAGTTAATTTTGTAAGAGTCAAAATAATGGTATATTTTGAAGCAACTGAAATCCTAGATGATAAAATATACATATTCAACACTATTGGGAATTGAATGGGCCTTTAACAACAATGGTATTAACAATATGAATAAATGAATATGTCATTCAAAGTAGAAGGCATGTGGGTCATGTATCCCATTAAACCCTATCGAGGCCCAATATATAATGAATCAAATGAAGATAATATGAATAGGTTTGTGATAAACCGGATCTATAATCTAACTACTAGGAAAAGACAATAGAAGAGATTGTAGCATTATTTAGGGAGTATGTTGACATATTCCCTATAAATTTCATTGAGATGAAATGAATGAAAGGAGAGTTAAGATAAATGAAAATAGAACTAAAGTCGAACACCAAGCCTATTAGGAGAAGAACTTACATATTTAATTCTAGAATCAAATTGAAGGTAAAAGAAGAAATAGGTCATATGTTGGCAACTAAGATCATATTCCTATAAGATGAATTGGATTAGGTTAGTCTAGTTGTGATTTAGTAAAAGAAGATAGGAGAATGAGAAATTCAAGTATGTCTCAATTTTAGAGGACTCAAAACCACTTGCATCATGATGTACTTACAACACCCTTTAGTTGTGAGGTACTACATCATGTTGTGGGAAAGGTGGCATAGTACTTTATAGGTGGATTCTCAAGATATATTTAGGCACACTTTTCCAATGAATACAAAAATAAGATGAAGAATGCCCCCGTTGTGTTCTCGCATATTGTCCTTGCAACATTTTGGAAATACTTACATAAATTTTTGGAGATATACTTAGATGAATTGAAAATGTACAACCTATTAAAATATCTTGTTTCAATGATTCCCCTGATGTTTGAAATGTGTTGGCAACTGTAAATTTCTCTATATTTTAAGAAGTGCATATCCCCCGCCTTTGGAATTCTACTAAGACATGTTATTTTTAATTACAATATACGATTTGATCCCTCTAAGATCATTGTCATTGCTAACTTAGAGTCACCCACTAATGTTCATATCTTGTGATCGACACTTGGGAGAACTAGTATTATAACCATTTCATCATAGGTTATGACCATTTTTGAAGAATGAGGTGTATATTAATGTTATATTTATGTTATAAAATATATAAATTATATGTGTATAACATATGTGTTATAACATATAAAACATATGTTATATCATATAACATATGTTGTATGTTATAATAATCCCATTCCAACATACCCGCGACATAGAGACCCCACAATAGAGAGACCCTGCGACAGAGAACGATCACACTGTCAAACCCTAGACCCTACAAACCCTAGACAATAAACCCGTGCAGATAAGAGACAGAGTGACCCCATCAAGGAGCCATAGAGACAGGCCGACAGGAGCCATAGAGACAGACCGAGAGCGTCGACAACGACATATCAGGAGCCCACCTAGACCAAAAATGGAGTCCAATCGGTAAATGTTTCATTTGCTTGCTCTCTTTTATTAGTAGTTCCTTCTTGCTCTCTTGCTATGAGTAATTTTTGTTTTAACTTGTGATCAAGGAAGGGCCAAAATGAAAGAAAGGAAAAAACCTTGAATCTCGTTGCCTTCATTTCATTTCATGACCTAGTTCACCACGATGCTCTACATCCTATAATGGGATGATTCATTCGTTCTTTAGATTGTAATGTCTAAATTCCCTTGTCTGTAGTGATACCCAATATCAAAATCCAATTGTAGGAAAGTTTTGGTGAGGATAACCACAATTTTTTAATTATATGTTTAAGCTTGGCTTTGTGGTTAAGATAATGTGAAGCTTCAACATTTTGTTTGAATGTGCATTCGTTGTGGTCTTGGCATTAAAACCCCTTTGATAAGTGTGTCTTGGCATTAAAACCCTCCTTGTTAAGGTATTTTATAGCTATAGTGTGATGGTGATTTAGCATGAATTGTCACTAAAAACAAGACTTCAATCAATTGTTATTAATATTGCATGGATGGATGTAGGATATCATTGAAAACTTTGCCTCTTTGGGGGTTTGAAGTGCTAGCTATGACAGGTTTAGGATTGCCTTCTTGACAACATTTGATCCTTCTTTCTTGTAGAAGGTAATTATGCTAAGAATGATGGAAGAGCCACTGTATTTGTGCCTTGGGTTCATTAACATTATACATTAACAATAGGTTATTGGGTATATGGGTTTTGTAGCTCGTGCTTTGTTAATTGTTGTCATGATAGTTCCCACT
Source organism: Picea engelmannii (assembly GCA_009831015.1). Taxonomy (NCBI): domain Eukaryota; kingdom Viridiplantae; phylum Streptophyta; class Pinopsida; order Pinales; family Pinaceae; genus Picea; species Picea engelmannii. Next base: position 519,156 of record ML787621.1, read on the forward strand.
TGCACTATAGGAGAATTTGATACATAGAAAGAAACAAAAGATTTTAGAAATATTTTTAATAGAAAGAAATGAAAAATCATGAGGTAACAAACATAAATACACTAAATTCAGCCAAGAAATAAAAAAACATCGAAGTTTGTAGAGAGAGTTGTCATCATGCTCACGCCATATGGTAAGAAAGCATGAAATCATTTGTTTCTAAACACCATTTGGCAAGACAAATTCTAAGATTTCCAAAGTATTATTTGTAAGCATCCCTACAACTTCTTGTTCCAAGCATCACTCAAGAGGAAATGATCTTGACTGGTAAAGCAAGACAAAGCAAGTCTTTTAGTTGCCATGCAACCTCCTAAATCTCTAGAAAGAATATACTAAGCATGTTCTAACTATTCCAATGTTATAGTGTATCTCTATGCTCAAGCAAACCCATGAAAACCTCTATAGTGAGGTGACCTAGTTAAAATATGAGTAGGATCTACAACTTTGAGACTGGGGAGGAGAGACTTTTAGAGCTACTAAGAAAGCAGTATATATGCATTGCTTGTGTATGATAATAATTCAGTGAAACAAAGGGGGAAAATAACTCTACCTATAACACCCATTTAATGGAAATAAGAAATTCATTGGTTTCCCTTCATGAGGCTTATGAGGATGAAGATTATGTCCATCTAGTAATAGATATGTGCAGAAGTGGGGATTTGTTTGACATAATAATTAATAGGAAGAAAACAATACCCTTCCTTCAAGCAAAGGCTCATTAGGTAGGTGGGAAAATTACCATGACTATAGCCTCTTGATATGTAAATGATAGGGATATGGCCCATCCACTTCACCAACACAGACCTTAGGTGAAATTAAAATTTTGTTCTTTGTCAATGCTAAGACTATGCTTCTTCAATTGTCGTTCTTTGACCATAATGAATGCTCTATTTTCAAATTTGGTCTTGGTGTTTCTATGTTGGTTTTCTTAGAGATAATGTCAATGCTCAACAATCCAAGAGAATAGAATGGATCTGTTTTTAATTGCCAACAATGAAGCCAATAATATTCTTATTATAGTTCTATATGTCTATATGAGTTAACAAAAAATAAATATAGGCTATAATAGAGAAAAACAAAAGGAGATCATTTATGTATCAAAACTCCAATGCATCCACATTCCAATGCATTAAGAAAAGGGTTGATTACACTAAAGACAATGGGCATTGTAATATCCACTATCCATCGTGACCAATAGAAAAGACAAACTCAACTGCATACATACACTCCAAGCAACATCTCCTTTGTCCATGAATTGATATTGACATGTGTTCAAACAATTGGCATGAATATCAACATTTCTCACTAAAGATAAAGTGGTGTGGATAAATACTTTATTATGTAGGTGGTTGAAAACACATTGAACCAATAAAAAGAGGATGACTGCAGATGACAACATAATAGTGATTCAGAGTGCATAGAATAAGAGGTCATTGGTTGTGGGTGCTACTACTCACCACACATCTAATTAAAGGTTTGGGGAATTTCCCAATTCTTCCTTGGATGTAATGGAACAAGTTGCAACTCAAGATCTAGAAGTATTAATAACAGCAAAAGTCTTACCCTTTATAGACCACTAACAAATTATATTAATCGATCATTTTTTTCTACATAATGATATAATTGTACATCAATATCTCAAAATAATATAAACAAAAACTACACAACATGTCTTAATATTATAATTTGTTTCTTATTTAAGAAAAAAATACAAAAAAATTATATTCAATCACCTTTTCCTTTTCCATAGACAGTGGGAAAAAAAACAAGCCTCACTATCATGGACGTGTCATGGGTGGGCTCGCCACTCAATTAGTTGTGATGAGATGGAGCGTTCTAAGTGGCATAAATCCTATCAATCGTCGTAGAGTATCGGAAACTATTAGTTGCAAACTATTAGAAAGTATGCCATGGTGTGTGTTTAAGTCTATCATAACAACTTCCATGAAGAAAGGGACGATTTCCATTTCGAGGTTTCCTATACCAAAAACAAGGGGTTGTAATTGGGAGATGGAATATGTGATTTGCACATCTTTGAGTATATACGGAATTTTATATTAAGGTTTTCTTGTGACATTTTGAAAGTGATGTAATAATTTCCTTTGTGCTTTGAATAATGTTTATATTAATAAAATATTGATGTGATATATTACATTTCACACATTTCAATTGATTCTTTTCCTTTGATGCCCCTTCACCATCCCATCCAAGTTTTCATATTGTCTTCATCGTTATATATTTCTTGTTCTTTTCTTATCAAACAATGTGACTTGTTATTTTTTTCTTGTTCTTATATTATCTAGTATGACACATTGATGACGGGATGACTCCAAATGTGTGGTTTTATAGGCTTGAAAGACAAAATCCTATTAAAGAGGGAAAAGGATCAAGACACACAATTATCATTTATTCACAAGTTACATGAGTAAGTGTGGAAGATCAGAGTTCTTATTTTCAGCCTAACGAGGATATTTCAGCGAGGAGAAACCAACAAGAAGGAAGCAATCATCATCAGCCAAGATCATACAACAATAACCAGCAGAGGTCGCACATGTGGATAGAAAAGCAGTCAAGAAGGGTTGCACGTGTGAATTGTTGAGGAGCATCATGCTGCATGGGTTCCAAGATAACAACATAAAGGTTTCCAGGTCGCACGTGTGAGCAGGATAGTCCACACGTGCAAATTTGTATGGGTCATACAGAGCAGGATATACAACAAGTCAAGGTAGCAGATTGAGGTGATTTTGTTCTTCAGATTTTTTTGTTTCATTGTAATTTTCTCAAAGCCATTTTCCCGTGAGGGAGCTCTTGTAGGTTCTGAAAATATTTGAATGAAGAACTGGTTTAGAAGAGTAGAAAACAATTATCGTGTACTGTGTGTTTTTCTTTTCTAGTTTCCACTACATAAAGAGTTAATAATTCCAATAGATTAATTAGATATGATCTATTTTCTTAGTTTGTTGGTCTTAAGAAATTAATAAAAGTCGATCTTATGAGTATTGATATTGTGGGCATCATTTAGAAATTGCAAAAATTTGGGATGTTGAATTTTTTTCATCCTTCATTTCCATGTTGGATCTCAAATTGTGTGCATCAAAGTTCTCAATGATGCCCTGATCGAAGTGACATATATTCCATTATATATTCCCAACTATCTTTTGAGATTGACGAAGGTGATGATTGTATTCTCTTTACAAAATCAAATTTGGGGCTTAATTGGGCTCATGAAATTAAATTGTTCACTATCAAGGTGAGTTTTGAGAATCATGGTTAAAGTGGACGTGAACATGGAGGTTGGAGTGCCATAATAAAGATAACCAATTCACTAGCCAATGCTATAGAAATAACAATTATTGTAGGCTTGAAAGAAATATATGAGGATGTGTGGATGGTGGCGAACTGGGTAAGTAATATTGGTGGGAAGTTACAGTGTTTACCTCTAAATATGTAGCTCTTGAAAACATCAAGGTCAAGCAATGGTGGGGTTTTGTAATTTTTTATTCGAAGTTTTCAGCTTGCCTCTAATTCTTTATGGTAGTTACACTAAGATAGCTCAGCTACTTGAGTGTATCATTAAAAATTTATGCACCATCATGTCCTATTGCAAATTATTTAGTCCCACAAATTTCCATTTTTCTTAATCATCAAGTCACCTGATCGAATCCCAACAAGTTAATGGTATATACTATGTATGCATCTACGGTAAATATTTCTCTAATATTTATCCAAATATCATTGTCTTTTCACACATTTTGATGCTTTTAGATGGATGGTTTGAGATGATGATTGTGTATTTATATATGTGCAAAGTCTGGTAATTTACCTTTCCATGCTAACCACCACCACCACACCACCTTCGAGTATTTTCATGCATAGTTAGAGGTCCAAGGATTGAAACTTGTTACTCTCCTTCGTTGCAGGAAGGTAAGCGGAACGTCTCCATTATTTGTGAACAATTTGTGCTTGTTCCTTGAATATGACATCATAATTGTTGTTCAAGTGTCAACAACATGAGCAAAGTTGAAGCAAATTGTGTTTGCAAGTGTAGAGCCACGAGGAAAACATTTTTTCTTCTTCATTCCTCATTTTCTTTTAAATATCGACTTAGAAACATACAACACCAACACCGCACATTATGTTTGACTTATTTACATCTCAATTTTAAATTGTGACTTGTGGTGGATCATCCTACAATTTTCATTTTACAAAAAATTGTGACTTTGTTTATCATTGACTCTTGAAGTGATTCAGGTGTAGATATATTACCAGAATGAATAAGATGATCTAGCTTATATTCTTCTTTTTATTGATTTGCTTCAAGTTAAAGAGATAAAGAACGTTGCATTAATCTAATCTCATCTCATCTAATTTAAACTTTTATTTTGCAGGGATAGTAAGGAGAGTGGCGGGTGGTTTTGTGTTTATCCATGTAATTTTCAAACAACAACTACTAAGTAGTGAAGTTTTTTATGTTTTAGTGTTTCTATCCATGAACCACTTCATATGTTTGAAAACAAGTTCCTAATTGCATATGGATAGAATTGAAAATCAATTAAAGGCAATATATGTATTGAAGGGAAACAACATGCATGAAATACTTGAAAATTTTGACAGAGATTACCAGTGGTTGTCTAAAACAGATAATGAAATTGGAAAATCAAATGAAGTTCCTCTTCCTTTTCCTCATCTCAACACCAAGGACCCAGATTGTTTTTCAAATTGTTATGTAACTGCTTTGGTCTAAGTTTTCTAAGTTTTATATACAAGGAAATTCTTATAGTGATAGCAATCAAATAACCAAGTGGTGGGGTGAGGCAGTAAGATGATGGCGAGTATAAATAGAATGGGACGTCTATTACCTGAAATTTACATTTATTACCTAATATTTGAGAGTGAAAATCCATTATAGATTCCATTTGGAGCTATACAACTATGAATGTTAGTGCATTGAAATTTGTAAGGCGGTGCACTAACAAAGCAGAAGTATTAATGCACTGGCAGTAACAAAGCATAAGGGATCGAGAGTAGGATCTAGATCAGATCAAAAATATTAATGCACATCGCCACCCCAACAATAACACTTCGAAGTTGAAAGCCAATAGCATGGCAGAAAAATAAACACTTGTTTTATTTTATTTTAATCTCCATAAAATTACTATTAAGATTTCCCTAGGTTCGACATTGGAAATCAGATTTTTTTTAAAGTCAAACATAAAACTAATAACTGGTCAATGACAAACTCATTTTTATAGTCCTAGGAGGGACTAATAACAAAAATACTTAGTAATTGATCGTAGGGACTAATAATAAAAAGACTTAGTAACTAATAACGTTAAATAAGAACAAGGATGTTTAGGTTAAACAAAACAATTTAGTAAAGAAAAATTAAAAAAAAAAAAATTCAAAATGGTGTTTTATTATCATATGAACTCATTTTTCTTTGAACTTGGGTGAATGGCGATAACATAAATCCATCTTAACTCTGGATCTATCATGTGTCGTCAACTCCATTTTAAGGATGGAAGGAATTACACATCTCCCTCATATCGGGATATAAAAAGCACTTATTGATGGAATAAGAAATTGTTTGCTTTCAATTACTTTATATATATATATATATTCAGTGGAAAAAAACTAGTAATTTTATTCATAGTGATGAGATTACAGTCTTAGATGCCCTTGGCATTCTAGTAGCTATATGGTTGATATAAATAGCTTTCGTTGTCCAAAAGGTGTATCTACAAAAAAATTATCATACTTTCATGACCAAAAAGTTTCAAAGATTGAACATATCATTCAAGAGTGACTATCTTGGTGTTTACATACAAAAAATCTGCATATGTGCCAAAATATTATCAAAAAAATATATCAAACCCAAATCTGAATAAGAAGGAAACACAACTGCATTGATATTTTATGTTATTTAGAGAGAGTACCAAGAGTGGTGAAGAGATTTTATGGAGCCCTGTACGCTCTTTTCCCATATTTTCCATGTCCCTTTATCCAGTGCCAGTCCATCCTTAGAGAGTTGGCTTGCTTCTGATTTCTTGTTCCTCAACACATGAGTGAAAGAGATATGAGAGAAAGTTGTGGTGTTATATTTTGCTTCTTCGAAAATCGACCTTAGTGTGTAGTTGTGAAGTATTTGAGTCCCATTCATGACATTTATTGTAATCAAAGAATCTTCATAATTGTTTATGTGATGAATTCCATTTTCATCAACCAACAACAATAGCAAGTTGAGAGTCATGAGCTCACTGGAGATGTTTGTGGCCTCCCCAAATCCCACCGAAAAAGAAAAGGTGGTGTCCTCTAAGAGATATAGTATTCCCCCTACTCCTCCTACAAGTGGGGTTCCTTGGGATGCACCATCAAAAAATGCCCAGGGAGATATTTCTGAATTTATGATTCTTGGCAATGTGTTTGTGGATCTGGGAAGGTTTTTTGTTGTGGGAAGGAGTCCAGGATTGATAGGCTTGATAGGGCACATCTAATAGCAGAGGGCTCGAGGTCATCAAATATGGCATGGTTTCTAGCAAGCCAAATCCCCCAGCAAAGGATAAGGGGGAGGGATCTGATGTTTTTGGAACTATGGTCCTCCATCCAAGATTTAAGGACTGCAAAGAAAGTGCTTCCAAACCAGATTGGTGAAAAACCCAACCTCTATCTGAGTTCCTCCCAAACCAAAGAGGTGAAGGAGCAAGATAGAAAAAGGTGTGAGCTAGTTTCTTCTTCCTTTTTGCGAAGTCAACATCTACTTGGACCCATAAAACTTATTTTTAGGAGATTATCCCAAGTGGGGGATTTATTTTACAGAAGAAGCCACATAAATAGTTTTTCTTTTGTCGGGCAAATCAGTTTCCAAAGGGGCTTCCCCCACCAATGGAGGGACCCCATCCACATCCAAGGCTAAGGCTAAATAACCAAGATGGGGAGAATAATTCCCTTTTGGGTTGAAAGACTAGATTAGTTGGACTTCCTAGTCTGTAAGATGAACCATCAAGCTAATGAGAGAATTTGATTAGGTCATCCACATCGGTCCATGAATTTATTCGAAGCCAATCTCCTACCATATCAACCATATAGTTTGTCTGGTAGTGAAATCCCTTTGGGAGATTTAATTGAGATGGAAGAAACCTTGTTGATGTAGGATGTCAAGAATTGGATATGGCAACAAGTGATTGTTTTTTAATCTGAACCAATGATCCTTACCTATTAGGACTCTATCTCCATTTCCTATCTTTCAAATCAACCAATTTTTGATGACGGGGAAGGAGTTAATTGTGGATTTCCAAATTATTGAGCCATGATCAGATTTTTGTGGTTTTCTTATCCAATATCTCAGGGAGTCTGTAGAGAAGTAATTTTCTTTTGTTGTCCTCTGCCAGAGTCCAGAACCTTCTACTAGGCTCCAAGCATTTTTTGCGGTCAATGCTTTTGCAAAGAGAAAAATACTTTTGAGGCCCCAACCTCCTTGATCTTTTGGCTTGGCTAGAGATTTCCATGAGGCTAAAACCAGAGACCGTTTGTCCTCCTTTCTAGCCCAAAGAAATTTGAATTCTAGTTAGCTTATTTTGTTAATATTCCTTTTGGCACCCAAGAAAGAGAGGTCCAATGTACTGCAATTTCCTCAATGAATGATTTTATCAGAACAAATTTGTCTTCTCTGTATAACTAGTGGTTGCACCATGAGTGAATTATTTTTTCCACCTTAGCAATAATCCAAATCCATCCCCCCTTCCTATAGCCATTTGCTTTTAGATTAAATCCTAGATACTTCAAGCTAGAGGTGGAGTCCTTTATCTGTGTTCCCAAAATATGTGATACTTGGTTGTTTTCATGGTCACTTAGACCCCATGTAAGGAGGGAATATTTCCCCAGGTTGATTTTCATTTCGATAGCCAAACATAATGTGTGAAGAATGTAGTTTAGCTGGTCAACAAAGTATAGGTTGTCTTCATAGAAAATTAAAATATCATCTACAAACGAGATATGTGAAATGGAGTAGGAGGCACTTATGTGTATACCTTTAAAGTGCCCCTTGGTGATAGAATCCCTGATCAATCTGTTGAGGCTTTCAACAATCAATAGAAAGAGGAGTGGAGATAGCAGGAAACCTTGTCTTAGACCACGTTTTGCCTATGGAAGCAAGTGATTTTTTTTTAATCCGACCCAAGGATCCTTACCTATTCGGACTCTGGCTCCATTTCTTATCTTTCAAATCAACTAATTGTTGATGAGGGGGGAGGAGTTAACTATGGATTTCCAAATCATTGAGCCATGATCGAATTTTTGTGGTTTTCTTATCCAATATGTTAAGGAGTCAGTATGGAAGTACTTTTCTTTTGTTTTCCTCTGCCAAAGTCTAAAACCTTCTACTAGGCTTCAGGCATTTTTTGCAGCCAATGTTTTTGCAAATAGAAAAATATTTTTGAGGCCCCAACCTCCTTGATCTTTTGGCTTGGCTAGAGATTTCCAGGAGGCTAAAACCAAAGACCATTTGTCCTTCTTTCTAGCCCAAATAAATTTGAATGCTAGCTAGCTTATTTTGTTAATATTCCTTTTGGCACCCAAGCAAGAGAGGTCCAAGGTACTGGAATTGCCTCAATGGATGATTTTATCAGAACAAGCCTTCTCTGGATAACTAGTGGTTGCACTAGGAGTGAATTTTTTTTTCCACATTAGCAATAAGCCAAATCTAGTCCCCCTTCATATAGCCATTTTCTTTTAGATTAAATCCTAGATACTTCAAGACATAGGTGGAGTCATTTACCTGTGTTCCAAAAATATGTGATACTTGGTTGTTTTCATTGTCACTTAGACCCCATGTAAGGAGGGGATATTTCCCCAGGTTGATTTTCATTTCGGTAGCCAAACATAATGTGTGAAGAATGTATTTTAGTTGGTCAACAAAGTATTGGTGCTCTTCACAGAAAATTAGAAACATGATATGTGAAATGGAGTAGGAGGCACTGATGTGTATACCTTTAAAGCGCCCCTTGGTGATAGAATCCCTGATCAATTTGTTGAGGCTTTCAACAACCAGTAGAAAGAGGAGTGGATATAGCATGCAACCTTGTCTTATACCACGTTTTTCCTTGAAGAAGGAAGCGACTAAGCCATTTATCAACAGGGCAAAGGTGGTGTTGCAAATGCAATTCATGATCCAGGTGACAAAGGAGTGTGAGAAGCCTAGATGGATGAGTAGAAGGCACAAATATAGCCAAATAGCTCGGTCAAAGGCCTTTGCTAGATCCACCTTGTAGGTAATTGCCTTTTGATTTCCCATGTGTATGGAGTGTAGCTCCTCTTGAGAAATCCCAATTACCTGGTGTATTTGTCTTCCTTGAATAAAGCCGAATTGTTCAATCGAGATATTATATGAGAGAATGTCCTTAAGTCTCAAGGCTATGAGCTTGGAGATGATTTTGTAGATGTTGTTACAAATAGAAATTGGTCTAAAGTACTCAAAGGATTGGGGATTTTCTTATTTTGGAATGAGGGCGATGAAAGTGGCATTAAAAGGGGAAAGGACTTGACCTGTGGATCGAGAGTATTCCACTGTTCTAAGAAGATCATCCCCTAGGAAGTCAAAATAACCAAAATAAAAGTCAATCGTCATTCCATCTAGGCCAAGACTCTTATCTTTCTGAAAGCTCTAAATAACCCTGCAAAGTTCCTTTTCAGAGATCTCGTCCATTAGGTTCTCATTTCCTTATTGATCCACAAAACTAGGAAAGAGATTGGCCACTCAAAGGATGGAGTCAATGGTATCCATATTCCTAGATTTAAATAGGTTTTGGAAGTGAGAAATGTATGTAGTTGAAATGTTTTCAAAGGAGGTGGCTTTCGACCCATCACTTCTATGAATAGACCAGATAGTGTTTTTTCCTTCCTGTCATTTCCCCTTGGTTCTACGAATTTCATGTTCTCGTCCCCAGCCTTCAACCACAAAGCTCTGCTTTTTAGTCTCTGTTCCTTTTATCTATTTAGGAGGATTTTGTTCTTGGATTGTTCTAGGTTTTGGATCAATTGCTTCTATTCTTTAGTGAAAGGGTAGTCCACCTCCTTCTCTTGCCACTCCTTCAATTGTTTTTCAATCTCAAGAAGCTCTTTATTTTCTTGTTTATTTTTCTCATTGTTCCAATGGATGGATACTTCCTTTACTTTTCTCAAATTTGAAAGGAATTGGAGAGGGGCAGATTCTGATAGGGAAGGGTTATAGGGGATCCAAGAGGATCTTATCAAATATAAGTAAGAGGGATGTTCAAGCCATATTGGATTGAATTTGAAGGGTCTTGGCAGATTTTGTAGATTTGGTGCCATCTCCAAAATAACTGGACAATGATCTTATATGCCCCTGGAGGAAACCCGTTGTCTAAAATGAATATTTCCTTCAAGGAAGTCCTTAGGTAAATAAATTTGTCAAGTTGTTTTGCTACTCTTGCATCCCCAATGTGCATGTTTCTTCAGGTGGGGGTATACTTAATAGGTTGAATGTAAAACAATCTTGCTTCTTCAAGATTGTGTATAAAATAATCTACAAGAGGGTATATGTGGGATATCGATCTCCAGATTTTACTTGCTCCCAGGGTGAAATTTAGATCTCCCCCAATTATAATGTTTCTCGAAGAGATGAGCGACAATTTAAAGAAAATATTCCATCAGTCTTTTCGATCCGAAAACGAACTGTATATATTGAAATAGAGGAAGTGTAAGTCTAGATCAACAAAGAAGAAGAGGGTACCTAAACCCGAAGGTATATCCCGGGAGTTTCATAAGAGGAGGGATTTCTTTCTCCAACCTATTATGAGTCCTCCAGATTTCTTGTTTGCGTCCAAAGCCAGAAAATTCTAGCATGAGTAAGAATATGAGAGTAGTTTGATGGAATTCGCGTTGGACATTGTTAATTCCTGAAGTAGCATTACTTTAGGGTTATTGTCGTCGATCATCCTACAAAGGGCCAGTTTTTTCGCAGGGTTGGCCAACCCTCTGCAATTATGAGAGAGGATGATCATGGGTAGATGCTCTAATATCCCTTAGAAGGGATTTTTGTTTCCCATACATGATCTCAAAGTTTGCTTACTTTTTGGCTAGCGAAAGGAAATATTTCTACCCACATTGTATTGTTTTTGCTTCCTCCTCTGAGTGGGATCCCAAACCACCCATAGTCCTAAGTAGCTTCGACTTTGAAGAGCAGGAATGCGAGAGGAGGAAGTAATTTGGGGCCTAGGGATTTGGGGGAGAGGGCCCTCAAGGGACCTCAAAGAGGGAGAGGTGGGGGTGAGTTATGGGGCTACTGGGGGGTTAAGAGGGATCAGGGAGTCCATGCAGGGGCCTAAGATGCCTGAAAGTCCAATAAGGAAGGAAANGGGGGGGTGTTCCTATCCTATTGAGACAACTCTATGTCCAAAGCTAAGCCCTCAACAAAAGAATCTGAAGGAAAGGAAGGAAAAGACAAGAGATATTTCTTACCTGAGAGATTGTCAGGAGGGTCATTGGAGAGCTGAGATTTCCCATTGAAGTCTGTTGCATCTGTTATAACCTTGTCCTCGATAGGGTTTATAGATCCAAGAGGAGCCTCAATTGGTTCCATTGTGTGACTGGGTGAGATTACAACACGATCTGCCTCTACTCTTTTAACCCATTTCCTTCTCTTTTCCACTCGAGGGCATTCTTTTGCCAGGTGACCATTGGAGTGGCAACATCTGCATCTTAATGGAATGCCTTCGTAGTCCAGTTCTTGTTTGTATGTGAGGTCATTGTGTTGGATAGTGATGTTATCTACTAAGCCACCCGACAACTTTAGGCCCACTAGGATTATCACCATGGCCATATATCCCAAAGTATTGTAGGAAATATCCACTTCATAAAAAAAATCTATAGAAGTGCCCACCTCCATGAAAACATTGTTCGACCAAAAGATCAGGGGAAGGCCCAGGAGGTAGACCCAAATAGGTGTTATCTCCAGTCTCTTTGAGGTGGCGTTGAAATCCATCGACCGTTGTTTCAAGAAGAGGGCCTAGGCACCATGATTCCATCTGTTAGTGAGGACTTTGTTGACATCTTCTTTTGACCGAAATATCCACGCCATCCATCCCTTGGTGAGAACTAAAATGATGGGTTCATACCCCACCAGTCTTGCGAAAGTAAAATTTGTCCATTTCTGAAGAGAATCCATCGAGAGCTACTTACTTGCAAACCTACCAACCAAGGATTTTCTCTACATCTTGGAAATTTTGTTGAGTTTTACACCATCACCGAGAACTAAGTTTATATTACCTTCCTTATGTTTTAAGCATTTTTTATTCCTTCTCGTTGTGTCCGGCAAGTTGGATTTTGGTACATAAGTAGAGGTAGGTGGGATACTTCTTTCGATCATATGTTCCTCAAAGAGACTACTTTCGATAAAAATTGCTTCTTTGGAGGTCGTCAGAGGTGGCGAACAACTAATTTCCTTGGGCAATGTCTAACATTTGAGGCCACCACCTTCATCATTCGTGATTGAGGGAAGATCTTATGGGAAGGTACCATCCGGGGGAGGATCCAAGTCTTCCGCAATGGAGATGACTCGAGCCTAGAGTGAGGAATGTATTTTGTGTGGGGAGGGGTGAAGGGCAGTACAATATTCATGGTGTGTAGGACTACCAGGGACAACAAGCTGTGAAAATGGCGGAGATTCTTCCATCTCCCGTAGGACATCATGAAGGACTTTGATGGTTCCTTCCTCGAGAGGTTTTTGGAGGATATCCCAACCGCCAGTGACTAGAGGGGAGGCCCAAATTGTAGATCCCATGAGTGGATCTTTAGAGTGGTCAAGGAGTTCTTCCTCCTCTGCCATCGTCGGAGAAGGGAGTACGAGAGATTCAGTAGGTGTCGTCTGGAGGAAGCTGCAGAACCTACATATTGCGGGGATCCAAAGAACCTGCAAGAATCCTAGAAAAGCCATCAGACTGACATTTTCCATTGTGGTTCACGACGCGAAGCTCGCTACGTCCAGAGTAATCCCCCCCGAAATCCGAAGAACATAGGAGGGTCAAGTATTTCGAGAATATTTGGCTCACAAAGAGCAACATGTCGCATAGATGAGACTTGAACCTTGGTGGGGAGGAGAAAACTCCCCACCCCAACCAATTGAGCTACAACCACTTGACATATATATATATATATATATATATAAGAAGATATACAAATATTTTACTTAAAGTGAACATTGAAATATTTTATTTATGGTCGACATTGAAATTTTTTGTTGTTGTTATTTATTAATTATAATATGAACTCATTTTGCTTTGAACTTGGGTGAATGGCTATAACATACCAACATAAATCCATCTTAACTCCATATTTATCATGCGTCATCAACTCCATTTTAAGCATGGAAGTAATTACACATCTCTCTCATACTGAGATGTAAAAAACACTTATTGACGGAATAACAAATTATTTACTTTCAATTACTTTATACACACACATATATATGTGTATAAAGATATAAAAATAGTTTACTAAAAGTAAACATTGAAATATTTTATTTCTGATTGACATTGATTTTTTTTTAAATGCCACGTGTCAACTTCATGTTGAGCACAAAAGGAATTACACATCTCCCTCGTAGTGGGATGTAGAAAGCGTGTCTCTCGATGCAATTATAAATTGATTAAATTTGACAAATTTCATATAGTTTGTTAATTAAAAAATATCTTACTTTGAAAATATAATCTTGTTATATGGAAAACAATTTTCAAGCTTTATAAGTTAATGGTTTTTTATTCGCTAAGAGCTTGTCTTTCTGGGATGTAAAAAATAGATTAAGAGCCCAATACTGAAATACATTTGGCAAGACCAAAAACCTAGCCCTTACAAACCACCAATGAATAATTTTTTAGAATAATAATGATGAATGAATCCACATTTACAACGAATACTAAGTGTATTTATTATCAATTAACAACTAGATTATGATACATTTTACCACCTTCAAATAAATTTAGAATTTTAAATTCAAACAAGTTTAACTTTTCACTTACTTCTTAACCTATAAAACCATGCCCACATAAATCAACGTAGTATTTTGTCACATTTTTAATTGAAAGCCATCCTAATTCATAGGCCATATATAGACTTGATGGGCTAATCTGGTCGAGGACATGATCTCCAAAATTGATTATCCATGGAAGTTTCCTCCTGTCTTTGTTATTGGTTTTTCTATGTAGTTGGTCGAAATCTATGTCGGTCTACATAGTTTTGCTTCATGATTCAGGTCTATTGTCTTCCTTTCAGTTGGGACGTGTACATGCAATTTCTAGGTATGTTCCTGGTATTATTGGGTTTCTATGCCACCGTTATGATGATCACTCTTTTCAGACAAGGAGAAGTTTTTTATTCTCTATTTTCAACATTTCGAGCTCCAGTTCCTTTTGTTGGAACAATACATGTGATGATGATCCATATATATGTATCTCTTTTGCTTCATGTTTATTGTAAGGCGACATACTTTATGTAATTATTCTACCTTGGTTGAACTCTCCATCCACTATGGATGAGAAGACTAGCAGACTAAATACATGGCCATGGCCACATGTATTATTCAAAATGTAAATTTTCTTTCTTCTTGAAATAAAATTTAGGCTTTTTTCTTGGGGAAAAAATTTGAAAACCATCCTAATAAAGTATTTTGTTGTATTTTTAATTTGTGGGCTAAATAAAGTAGTTCAAAGTTTTCCAACTCTTTTCATTTAGGTTTTATTTCTAACACCATATAAGGTGATGCTTAACAATTATTTAGACCTCTGCCTAAACCTCTTGAATAAAGATTAAACCTCTTGAATAAAGATTACATTGTTTTACGATGCTTAATTATTATTTAGGCCTCTACCTAAACCTATTAAATAAAAGTTACATTGTTTTATTTTTTAGATTATTTTCATGCTCAATTTTAAGATATTTAATCTCATAATAATATTTAAAATTAATTTATTATTATTATTATTTTATGTTTTTTAAGATATGTAGATTAAAAACAATATTTTTTAGAGAATTATATTATTAATTTTATTAAAGAAATTGCTAAAGATATTTTATTATCATTAAAAAAAGGTATTGTTTTACATAATTATTTTCCTTTATTAATATTGTTATTTAGTTAATTATAATTCTAAATATTAAGAATATTTTCTTATCATTAAAAGAAGATATTGTTTTACATAATTATTTTCTTTTATTAATATTATTATTTAATTAATTATAATTTTAATAAAAATATGTATCATTTTCTTGTATTTTCATTCTTCATACAATTAGTGAAACATGAGTATCAACATTCTTAGGATGTCCACGTTATAATTTTATTTATTTTTTTCTAAAAGTTAAAAATATTCTCCAATGGTATTCTTGATTTTAGAGCATTTAAAAACACTATCCATAAAGTAGTTATAAAAAAATTTAAATATATCCATAAAGTAGTTATAAAAAAATTAAAATAATATTTAAAGTATTTTTAGATTTCAACCTGAGTCGCTTACATTTCAACATTTTTCCTATACTTTTCTTGAAATTGAGAATGATTTTATCATCACTCTCAACTATTTTAGAGATCAACTCTTTCATAGCTCTCATTTTGGACAGTTTAGGGCCTATTCTCACCAAAAATTAAGCCATCACATAACTCAAGATTATTATAGCTCTCTTTTCTATAATAACGAGCCCAAATCATATGATCACTTCATTTTATCTCATTTGGTCTATTATGAGGTACATGGTAGACTTGTCTGTTATCGCTTGGTTTGTTCCATTTGATTTGCAAGGCCAACTCCATTTGATTTGCAAGGTCAACAACTAGGACAAACAAGTGGCAACTTAGAAGACAAACCACTGTCACCTCAGTTTGTCTTCCCACTCTTGAGGGTGAAACTAATCACCACTACGGGGCTTCCCTACACAAGATTGTTACACTATGGGCTATGGACACCACTACAATATGGAAATCTAACTCTATATCTGCACTGAAATCCGAGAGAGGACAGTCTAGAGACAAGAAGAATATGATTTCTCTGTTTGTATGTGAGTGCGTTTTAGGACAACGTTCTGTTTTAAACAATTGTTGGGAGGTGCTCAATATAATGTAGCTACAAAGTTTTATAGTTTCCTTTTTCACATGACCAGGAAAATATAGATTCATCAAAGCGTGGCCTTCAGGTTAGATAAATGAATTTGCTACCAATCGCCAGACTTCAGTTTTCAGCATGTAAATGGAGTTATCATCATAAGAAAGTATGTATTTCCAAGGAGCAAGCAACCAAGATTTAGAGTTGATATATTGTATGAAATATGGACCAAACACAAACAGGACCCCTACAGAAATAATTTGTCAGAAAACAGACCATACATGACATATCAAACAAATCTGTTGCTATAGGCTCTAATTGCAGACTTAGAAAATACATCAGAATGTTATATCACGTATAGAAACAAGATTCATCTCAACACATGGTAAATAATAGTCATGCAATAACATCTTTTGACATATCACGCAAACAACAATAAAGAGGAAGCCCTTACAAACGTTCGAACTCAGGCAAATACACATAAATTTGTCAATTATCCCACTATATCCCTACCATCTGAGTTTAAGAATCTTGGGTAAGTCCTTGTGTGAGATAGTACAAGTCCTTAGAAATGATCAATATTGTGATGAAATCTACCATTCAAAAGATGCTTTGTTTCAATCATAAATCAATTCAAATTATGCTTTCCCTTGAATTTCTAAATGAGATTGAAACACAAATCCCTCTAAAGCTGATACAATACTCAGATTAAAGGAACTTCTAGCTCACAAAGAACACACATACAAACCTCTGAATGAATAAATATTCTGCAGATAAGGGAGTTTTCGCTCACGAATTTTGTCAAACAGTTTGCATGGTAGTCCTATTCTGCAGATAAGGGAGATTTCGCTCACAAATTTTGTCAAACAGTTTGCATGGTAGTCCTATTCTCCTTTGTTCATGCCCAGAATAATAAGAAAATTTATCACTGCAACTCAGATAAATAGAGCAGAGTTCACGTAAGCAATGCTGGTACGTATTTTAGTGTCACATGTAAACTGATACACAAGTATGAATGATTTCATTCACTAATAATTTCAAACAGTTTGCAGACAATCTTTGCATATCATTTATATAGTTGTTACAACACCCAAGAGGGAGTATATGTATGTGTTATTTTCAATGTGTGACATGAGAGGCATCCTCCCAACAATTCGGTGGTATGAGATACCAGCTGCTGTTAGTCCAACCCACAGAATTGTATGTAAAAAATTGTAGACCAACACCCCTTTTCCTTCTGGATATGATGATTTTGGAGCTGTCCTTGGCAGCAAAAAGCCCTTCCAGTCTACACGTTGAACTCAGTCTTGCTACCTATTAAACGTGGAGTTGAAGCCATGAATTTGTGGCTGAGAAAAGAAAGTTACCCATGCTTTATCTTTGCTGGGCGAATGGGGTTTTGAGGATTAGAAAGAGGGAGGTAGTCTTGCTGAGGAAAAGGGTGCACACCAACTGAAGCATTCGAGCTGGAAGTGACCCTCTTCCTGATTTTACACAAAACCCAAAAACCCTCGTCACAATACGTTGCTAAAGCAGACAAAGACAAGACCATATAACCCTACGTGTTTTTCACAATGCATTGAGAGAAAAATACAAAAGGGAAATTATTTCTAACGACAAGATTCTCTTAAAATAGAACCATGTTACCCCCAAAAAAAAAAATGCAACCACATAACAAATGATGAAGAAGTTCCAACAAAGATAGATTCATATAGTATAAAACCCCAACCTCTACAATGTTTTAGAAGACCAACCATACATTGTTTGCAGCAAAAACGAGAGCCACCCGTCTCTATTCCTTCAACCCCTCAACTTGAAGCATAGGGGTGCATAAATAGCCAAAAGGACAAGGCTGTAACAACTACTTTGCAACGACTATTTTTCTCAAGGAGAGGGTGCCCAACTTCTAGAGAGGTCTTAGTCTCTCTTCTAAAAGTTGGTCCCACCACATGGTGCCCCTTCAACATCATTTCTCATCGAACATATTAGGCTAATATGATGAGGGGTGCGCCTTTTTCTTCCTTGCTCTAAAACTCAAATTACATAAAAATAAAAATAAAATCTTTTGTGGGCTTCAAACTGTGCACCTTTTTTCCTTGGTTAATAATTTGGTGGGGCCTAGGAGATATGCGCCCTCTTTTTGCCTTGTCATAAAGTCCATTCAAATGTGTTACATTATGGTGGGACCCCTATGAAAAGAGTGACGTCTTTTTCCTAGCTGAAATAAATCACTTAAATTATTCTATGTGGGGCCCAAGAGGGCGCCCCCTTTTCTAGCTAAGGAATCAAACAAACATGAAACTCATCAATGTGGGCCCCATGGAAATGCACCCCTCTCTTCCTTTTGCTAGTGGGTAGCTCATTAATCATGGTTAGATTGACTCACTTAGCATAAAACAATGTTTAATTTTCTCCACGTGTGTGCCAATGAGGGTACATTTCAATAAAGTGTTGTACCATGATCATATAAGTGTTTCTTCTAGTAAGCTCCACCAAAGCCAAAGTTATAACATAAAGGGGATCATGGGATGCATGAGTGTTAGACTAAGCTAGCCATGAGCCACATATAATAATGAGAAGGAGCATCCCATAACCATCAACTAATGCTAGGAGAATTGAGACTCTCTCAACCGAAGATCTCCATGGTGCACAACTGAAGACATCTTTTACCAACATCCAAACATTTTGAAGGTTAAGATCATGATGTCGCACTCCAAAAATCTGAGTTATCACATATGTATCATTATGCAATATATGTGGTAACATTTCCTATTTAAGATCCTCACACTTTCAATCTTGGACTCATTACCAAGACCATTAGTGTGTTTTTTTCTTCATTAAAGAGATTGATCACTCTCAGTGGAAGTTGTTACATACCCCCAAATCTAGCTATATTGGAAACCTTTTGTCTCACCACTCGTTATCTTGATAGATAGAAAATGACATATGACACTATTGACTTTCAAAAGAGTACTAAGCTTTGTTGAGAATAAAGATTCATTATAGTGCATTACTTGCTTCTTTTCAACCTCAATGAAATATTACTCTTCTTATTTTTCTTCATAAGCCTTTGAAAATCTCATTCTTCTTTATCTCTAATAAAATACTTCATTTAATATATATCTATGAATTTTTTATTTTAAAAAAATGCAACAAACAAAATACCTAAAATATGAACAATGAGCGCCTAACTTTAACCAAAAATACATGTTTTCCTAACCAATGCCCCTTCATTTTTCTCGACACCTTAACCCAAGTCTTGGTGTCCTTATCTCCCTCTTTCCTTTATACATTCATTTTTTCCCCCAAAGTTTCACTATGTTTACTCACTCGTAAATATTAAATTAAATTATTTATTTAAAAATATAAATGAATTAAGATATGTAATTTGTGTTACTTAATGAATTATAAAATTGATAAAAATACATAAATCAAAATAATAATAATAAATTATAATGAATCTTTTAATTGAATTAATATATGAATATAATAAATTTTAATATAGATGGTCATCATATTCATGAAGTTATCGGAGTGGCACAAGAAGGACTTCATAGCCTCAGAACTTCGAGGTCCAAAGGGGCCATACTGAAAATTGATCTCCCAAAAGCTTTTGACCGAGTAAGCTGCTCATTCATCGGGTTGCTTCTTACTCATTTGGGGTTTGAGGTTCCCTTCATCAATTGGATAATGGCCTGCATCTCCTCTGTCTCCTTTGTTGTTCTGATAACTGGGGCAACCTCTCCATTCTTCACCTCAAAAAGGGGACTGAGGCAGGGATGCCCCCTCTCTCCACTTATCTTCCTCCTGGTAGCAGAAGGATTAAGCAGGGCCATTGGATCGGCCTCCTCCATGGGAGACTTTATGGGGATTCAAGCTTCTCCAGACTTTAGAATTACTCATCTACTATTTGTAGATGATGTACCAATTTTTTGTAGTGGCAGGCTTAGGGATGCAGAAAAACTAGTTGATATTCTCCAACTCTTTCGGGATGCTACAGGGATGGTTATAAATTCTCAAAAATCCTCTTTATCCCTAATTGGATTGGAAGTTGCAACAACGACCTACTATAGAACTATTTTCCCCTTCCCATTACAGGACCTCCAACTGGGGATAAAATATTTGGGCTTCCAGCTCAAGGAAAACAAATATCTCTCAGGGGACTGGCAGTGGCTTTTGGCGAAACTCGAAAAGAGACTAAATATCTGGAGTTTTCGGTGGCTCTCAAGGGCAAGCAGATTGACATTGACAAAAGTGGTCCTTGAGGCCATTCCAGTTTACCAGATGTCTCTCTCCTGGATTCCCAAAGGAATATTGGAAAAACTCCGACGATTATGCTTCTGATTCATTTGATCAGGACCGAAGGATCACTTTACCATGCCATGGGAAAAATGGGAATCTTTGGCTCGTCCAAAAGCGCTGGGAGGTTGGGGTCTGAAGAACATTTTTATTTTCTCAAAAGCCTTAGCAGCAAAATCTTGTTGGAGGCTCTTCACTACTACCAGCTTATGGACACAATTGGTAACTCACAAATATATTCGTTGGCCCTTGAACAAGTTTTGAGGATCCTTGGTCATGTTTGACCTATTTTTGGCACTTCAACACGCTGTCGAAGGCGGAGCGCAAGTCAAAGCAGAGATTGCGGGATCTTGGCCCCTTTTTAGGGAATTTTGGGTTTTGGGCTTATGTAACGGGTATGGGGATGTCGACCCATGGGTTTACCCATGTTTAGGCCCTCTTTGTAATGTATAAATAGAAGTCTAGGCAATGTAAGAGAAGGTGGGAGAAGAGGTTTTTGGTGCTATGCTAAGTGCAAGCGATGATTGCAAATGCTTTGTGCATACTGTGTAAGATTTGCAAGGCTAAGTGCAGGTGATTGTAAGAGACTGCGAAGAGGCTTTGTGTTGTAACTCAGGGAAGGAGGATCTAGTGGAGTGCGCCCAGATCTCCTGTCCTCTGCAGAGTAAGATATCATGGCTCTGTGCATGTAGAAGATTGACAGAAAGAAATAAAGAAGAAGAATTGGTGGACATAGCCCCAGGGTGGGGGTGAACCACGTATATCCCGTGTTTTGGTTGCTTTGTGCTTTATGGTTGTTTTCATGTTTATGTGGTTAAATTCTTAGTGCACTGATATATGCTTAGAAGAATCTAAGATGGTATCTTAGTGCTGAATAATGTGAATGAATGCTAGATATGATCTATGTTGGTATGCTTAGTGCTTGAATCTATTGGATCTATGTGAATACTGTGTTGATCTATTATTAGGGTTTATCTGCATTGTAAGCTAAAGACGAATATTGATGAACTATAACTGCTAAGTGCTCTATTAAGGTGTTACAATCACAGATCTGTGTCCCAGCTAAGGTTGCAAACATCTGAGTCATGCAACCACCCCTGCCTCTACCTCAGATGAGACTTCATCTCCTTCACAGGTGTTGTCGAAAGGGCCGGTAGTTAGGGTTTTGTTGGTGCGTTGTTGTAAGTGTTGAACCCTGGGTTTGCCCTTGTGCCAACAAATGGTTCTGTTTTTGGAACCTGAAACTGTGATTGTTGGGAACTATAGAAAAGAGAAAGCTTTGTACGTAGATCTGTTTTCGTAGTGCGCAGTATTCTACTTGATCTGTGAAGCTCTGTGCCAAGAAGAAAAGTCAGATCTGAAGAAAAGAGGTAAGACCTGAAAGTTTTGTGCTCTGATAAAAGTAAAGTAAGAAGTTTTGGTTAAAGAGGTAAGATCTTAAAGCTTTGTGCTCTGATAAAGGTAAGAACAGTGAAATTTTTTTATAGAAAAGGTAAGATAAGTGGAAATTTTTGTTTCAAAAGTATGGATCTAGGTATGTTTGATAAATTTTATCCTAGCTTGAAAAGTAGGGCACAACTAGATGAAAGAAGGTTTGATATGAGTAGATCTGACAAAAATAGTGAAAGATATGTTATTCCTATGCATAAAAAGAATGTTTGGACTAACAAATGGATGCAAGATCCTAGAAAGAATTTTTTGCAGGTTAGCTACTATGATCCTAGTGCCCAGTACAGGAAAGACTGGGGATCGTTTCAAAGAAAAAGAAGATTAACCCTTTGTTACAGTTGCAGAAGACCGGGACATCTTGCTAAGGAATGCCCTGGTAGAAGACCTAGTTGTCTTTGTTGTAAATCTATGGATCATGAAGTTTTAGATTGCCCTAGAATGATTGCTAAGCTTGACAGAATGAATATGAGACAAGAAAACCCTGAGGAAGGTCATGAAATTGAGACCATGACAGAAGCCCAGAAAAAATCAGAGAATGTCTTGCTACAAATGAAAGAAACCCTAAATGATCAAAAGAATGTCAACTTGTTAGAGATCTTCAAAGGAAAAGAGCACACAGAAGCAAGAATATGAGACTTTGACATTGATTGTGTTCTAGATGAAGAAACACAGGTAAATATCATGACAGAAAGAACTTGGGAAACTTTAGGAAAGCCTGTTATGATTCCTTCATTGGGAGGAATATGATTACTTAGAGGAAAGTTGATAACCCTATGTGGAAGACTCACCTAGATATCTATGAGTGCTCATGGAACTTCGACAAAGGAATATTTTGAGGTTGTTAAATTTACTGAGAACAATGCCCCATTTTCTATATTACTAGGAAAACCTTGGATTGAAACGGATCAGGCCAGAAGGAAAGAAGAGGAAGTATCAGAGAAGAAGAAGCAAGAATTAAAAGATTTCATGACTAGGAGGATAGCACACTTGATTGAAGAACAGGAGAACAGATCGAAGCTACTTAGAACCAGAAACTTGGATGTTGAAGTTGAAAGAACACAAGCAAACTCACAAATGAATAGAAAACCTACCCCAGATAGAGAAGGAGTATTTCTCTATAACCCTATGAAAGAATCTCAACATCGCGAAGTTACTATGCCAAAAGAATATAAGAATCAGAATGGAAAGAGGAATATCGAGACGAAGATCATCGGGAAGAAGGCTAGAAAGCTCGGTAAGAAGAGAGCAAAGATATAAAAGTTACATAAGGTTCCAGAGGGGACTTCGCAGAAGGAAGGTTTGCAAGACTGGAACTTCGTCGGGATACCAGAACAACACAACATGGCACTTCGCCATGGCGAAGCAATATAGTCGTTGAAGGCATTATAACCGTTAGACCGACACCCCGAATGGTTAGAACAAAATTTATGGCCAGAAATCTCGCCATCAGACCATTGGGACCGCGTCGCAACAGACAGAACCGCATTGATGAAGACCTCTTGTCCGTTGGAGAGATCTGTTACACCGTTGCCTACTTAGTGCGTCGACTGTTGCACTGAAAACACTTTTGCGAATTGTATCCTAGTCAACAACTCATTGCTACCGCGTTGTTCACTGAGATTGACACATGTTCTATTGCATTATTGACCTAAGTTATCCGATCTTGAGCATGCATGTCGGACGAGCTCAACGCCGTAGATAAAATCGTCGAAGAAGTTTTGATCGACCTCATGGCTGAGAAAGTGATGTCCGCAGGTATTCAAGCTTCCTCGACGAGAGGAGTGCAAGCCTCTCCGTTGACTGCTCGCAGATCCGAACCATCCCGACCGGTAGAAGAGAAGAGAACCAAGCACTGAGATGACTTGACAAACGTGAAGCTAATCCTGACCATCTTACCCGACTACATCCCGCCTCTAGCCGACGTGGTGAGTTGTGATAGTGTCCTGAGGGACTTTGATTACACCTTGGTTACTGCGTACCTCCCGAAGGGGATAAGTGTAGTTAGATCGCAGTAGGATAAGATCGCGACGTTGAATTTCAACGACTTCAACCTAGGAGACCGCAAGAACCATAGTATGCTTGCTCCTTACAAATACTTGACCAGGACGAAGGGGAAGAACTCGAAAATAATCCCCTAGCCATGGACTATGAACCTCGCGCAGTCCACCCACTTGAATGTGATGAAAATTCCACATTTTGGAAGGCACCAAGAGGTTAATGCATGTGTTAAGATCCTGCTATCGTGCTACCATGGCGGCTACCTATGGCTAGACCGACGCATCACAGTCGATCCAACGTTGATCCATAGGATCACCGAATTGAGCATGCAGGGACCCGACCCGCAGGACTTCTACCTAGGGAAGGCTACAGATCGCGCATTGGCACAGAAGATCAAAGACACATATGGTGATGTAGAAAAGGGAACATGAGGCTACAAGGTAGCTTCCATCTAGAATGGCGCAGTGCACTTGGCCTGCCAACTGATAGCAGAAAAGCTCGTGAGAAAGAACAGATCCACACAGGTCATAGGATTCGTTGTTGACCTCGCCGGGAAATGTCTAGAAGGACTCCAGATGAACTGGGCAAAGTACTTGGTCAACTAGCTGGAATTAGAATACCGCGAAGCTCAAGATCAGGGCTATGAGTTCCACTTTAGCTGGCTCCTGATCTTCATCGCATTTACCGCTTGGGAGATGTCGGAAGGTGCGACCTTCTTGGACATTGAGCCATTCGAGCCGCTCGCTGCGAAGTTCACCACGCTCTAGTACTCGAGCGATATGGGAAAACAATGGCAGTCAATT
This sequence comes from Picea engelmannii, assembly GCA_009831015.1. NCBI lineage: Eukaryota > Viridiplantae > Streptophyta > Pinopsida > Pinales > Pinaceae > Picea > Picea engelmannii. Next base: position 543,850 of record ML787621.1, read on the forward strand.
GTGGTCTTTCATACATATTATCTCCAATTGAAGAGGGCTATCGAAGCTGTCCCTCGCATGACGCCAAACACCCTGCATCGGTTCTGACCCCTCATGAAGTTTTGCACAGATCGACACTTCATTCATATCACCCGCACGGATGAGCATAAAGAAGAGCTTCAGTCATACTACAAGCTCACAGAGGAGGACCTCGAAGAGCTAACAAAGGACTGGTCTGCAGAGTTCCTCATCCCCGCTGACCCCGCAAAAATGTCAGACCCTGAACTAATCGGCAGCCCTGAGACCACTAATGAAGCAAAGGATATTCCTGGACCCAACAGAAGGAAGAAGACTGAATAGGTCAAAAACTTGAGCAGCACATCGGAAGAAACTCCTTCAGTATCACCTGGTCGAGGGGGTGATGACGAAGTAGATTAAGAAGAGACCAACAAAAAAGAAGATCAGCAGAAGCAGGGCAAAGCAACACTGTCTAGGGATCTTGTTGATGAGGCTGATCCCTTGAAGAAAAGGAAGGTTTCCCCCACGAAACCCACTTCCCGAAAGAAATCCAGAGCCACCTTGACTAAGATGCAGACTGTGCTCATTGTAGATGACTTCAACTTCATCATCGTAGTTGTAGTCGATGCCTCACAAGACATCTTGCAGAAACATGAAGCCAAGCAGGAGGAGATGTACAATAGAATCGAGTTGAACTCAGAGGGGTACAACAGACCCTTCAATCCAGCCACACAGTATCCACTACGCCCTTGCCATCAGAAGAACCAAAGTTGGGAGATGAGCCTGCCCAACTCCACAGACTAGCTGATGCGACCAAAGCTCACCTTTGTTGAGCACAAGATGAGAAAGATCAGGCCACAACGGCCCTGAAACAAGCCCAAGAAGAAATGGTAGAGCAACGTCGGGTTGCACAAAAGGAGAAGGATGACCTTCAAACCAAGTTTGAAGAGGAGAAAGCACAGCTCTAGTAAGAAAAAGAGCAGTTGCTCACAAAACAGCTTGGATTTAAAGAAGCAGTCGACAAAGCACTTCGCTTTGTGACAGGCTTAGAGACAAAGGCAGAAGACCGAGTGGAGAATCAAGTAGCGCAGCTCGTGAAAGCTATCCAGCAGCTTCAACAAAGAATAGCAGACTTAGAGCTCCGAACAGTGCCCAACACTCTGTAGGATGTGCGATATCAAAGAGAAGCAACTGCTTGAAGCACAGTTGAGAGAATCAAGGCCCTCACCATGGAATGTAAACAACTAAGTGATTGCAGTGCCCAGACTTATGAGCGACTCACTAAGTATCCTGAACTGAAGGCACTTGAGTCACAACTCCATGAGGCAAAGCAACAAGCAAAAACAGTACAGGCGCAGTTGAAGCCCCTGTCAGTCGTTGAGAGGATGAAGCAATCCCAAGAACAGTGCACTGCTTAATAGCAGGTCCACACCATTCAGAGAAAATTCATGGAAGTGACTTAGAGTCTCCAACTAATACAGGATGAGGCTTTCCAACTGTTCACGAAGATTGAAGGCCGAGGAGCAGAACTAGAACAAGTCGTCATTGCAGTTGAACAACGCTTAGAGGGACCTGTCAATGAAGCAGTTATCCAAGAGTTCGTCGAGCAGGAGGTTGTGGCGCAACAACAAGTCGAAGCAACTCGAGCCAAGCTCGAGGCTTTTGAAGCAGAGCTACCCAGACCAGAGTGACTCGAGACGAGTCACAGGTGAGTGTTGGGGGCCTATTGGCTGTTGACCAAGTTTTGAGGATCCTTGGTCATGTTTGACCTATTTTTGGGACTTCGACAGGCTGTCGAAGGCGGAGCGCAAGTCGAAGCGGAGATCGCAGGATCTCGGCCCCTTTTTAGGGCTTTTTGGGTTTGGGGCTTATGTAACTGGTATGGGGATGTCGACCCATGGGTTTACCCATGTTTAGGCCCTCTTTGTAATGTATAAATAGAAGTCTAGGCGATGTAAGAGAAGGTGGGAGAAGAGGTTTTTGGTGCTATGCTAAGTGCAAGCGATGATTGTAAATGCTTTGTGCATATTGTGTGAGATTTGCAAGGCTAAGTACAAGTGATTGTAAGAGACTGCAAAGAGGCTTTGTGTTGTAACTCAGGGAAGGAGGATCTAGCGGAGTGCACGCAAATCTCATGTCCTCTGTAGAGTAAGATATCATGGCTCTGTGCATGTAGAATATTGACAGAAAGAAATAAAGAAGAAGAGTTGGTGGACATAGCCTCAGGGTGGGGGTGAACCACGTATATCCCGTGTTGTGTTTGTTTTGTGTTTTATGGTTATTCTCTTGTTTATGTGGTTAAATGCTTAGTGCACTGATATATGCTTAGAAGAATCTAAGATGGTAGCTTAGTGTTGAATAATGTGAATGAATGCTAGATCTGATCTATGTTGGTACGCTTAGTACTTGAATCTATTGGATATATGTGAATACTGCATTGATCTATTATTAGGGTTTATCTACGTTGTAAGCTAAAGACGAATATTGATGAACTATAACTGCTAAGTGCTCTGTTATGGTGTTATAATCACAGATCTATGTCCCAGCTAAGGTTGCAGACACTTGAGTCCTGCAACCACCCTTGCCTCTACCTCGGGTGAGACTTCATCTACTTCGCAGGTGTTGTCGAAACGACCGATAGTTAGGGTTTTGTTGGTGCGTTGAACTCTGGGTCTGCCCCTATGCCAACAATATTAAACCAGACTCGATGGGAGATTGAATTCGAAGGATTGACAAGAGCTTATCAAGATGCTCCATCATTTGGAAGGCAATGGTTAAATCCTTCCATGTGATTAGTGATGGTCTGGCTTGGAAAGTAGGTAGGGGGGATCAAGTCTGCATTGGAATAGATCCGTGGCCTAGTAGTGGAAACTCTCATATTCTACCATAGGCCATACTAGATCACTTACACCATCAAGGCTTCCACAAACTAAATCAAATTGTTGACCCAGGATCCACAAACATTTGGCAACAAGGGTGGTACAACTTTGCTTCTCTTGAGCTGGAGGGAGAACTCAAACTTCATTGGGACAACTACCTTTTTGCTCTCCAACAAGGTCACATTAGGCTCCTGGATAGGGACGAAGAACTAGTCTGGAAAAAAGCTCCACGTGGGGTATACACTCCCAATTTGAGATACACAACACTTAATGTCGACCTCTTCCAAAGAGAACTGTGTTGGCGGTGGAGCGGACTATGGAAATTCAAAGCCCCTTTAAAAACAAATATCTTCATGTGGTTCGCGCTGGTAAACAAAGTTCCCACCTGGGATAAGATGAGAAAGCGCCAAATCGAAGGGCCTGGATGGTGCCCTCTTTGCAAAGCGGAAAATGAATCCATTGACCATATCCTCATCTTTTGCCCGTTCACTTTGAAAGCATGGAGAGAAGCTTCCCTGCTCCTGAGACAACCTTGTGTTTGGAATGGGCCCTCACTGGAACCTACTTGGAAAAATTGGCTACAAGACTCTACTCACAAGAATCTAAAAGCCCTGCCTCTTATTATAAGCTGGGGAATCTGGCTGGCCAGGAACTCGGTTATTTTTCAAGACAAGGCATCAGTTCTTGAAATAATTGCAGCCAAAAGTCTCAATCCTTGAGCACTTTCCCCAGGAAAAGAACTTGCCAACCATTCGAGCTTCACAGCCCGAACTCATAGACCCATCTGTGCCTTGGGATTTGTTTGATGGTGCTTCACAAAATCTCCTTTGTTGGGGGGGGGGGGGGTCCTACATATTTCTAAATCTCATTCTTTCAAAATAAAAATGGGGTTGGGCAAAGGTACAAATAACTACGTTGAACTCATGGCACTGCTTCTATTAGTCAAATTTGCTATTGAACAAGGGCTTCACACCATTCAACTCTTTGGTGACTCGATGAATGTCATAAATTGGGTCCAGAAAATTCAGTCCTGCCACAATATTTTGTTGGAGCCCATTTTGGAAGAGATTTCTACTATATTGGTTTCCTTTGACACCTTTGTAATACGACATGTTTACAGGAACAAAAACTAAATAGCAAATGCATTGTGAAAAGAAGGAATCTCCCTTCCTTATGGTCATTGGCACTTTTCATAGTCAAACGGGGACTCAACACATAATTACTACCATCTACCCTTCATAGAAGACCCAACCCAAGCATTAACCATTTTTCACTTCTACAAGTTATTGTATAGTTTGGAACTAGTTAGACCCTTTTTGTATAAACACTTTAAAAACTATATTGTGCATTATAAGCCAATGTGGTAGGTATTGTAAAAAATTGCTCTACACAACCTGTGATAGTCTAGAATCTATGAAGAACTCTGTATGATCGTATCAGAGCTCCTTAGTCTTTTTGGGTTAAATCCCTCATACTTTTATCTTCTTCTTTTTTAATGTGCTCCACTAGCACCTACAAAATGTAATTTTGTCTCTCCGGATGAATAAAATTACGTTTTTTTTCCGAGGAAAAAAATAAATAATAACTTTTAATATATTATAATTTTTATTGCATGAAGATAAGGGTATTTTATAATTTATTATAGATGAAATATATAGGTAATTTAATGATGAGATTGATTCATCTTAACTTCAATTTTCTAAATACACATATATAGGTTGGTGGAATCAACAATTAGTTGGGCCCACGTGATACATGGATAAGGGTCGTGTTATCTGATTGTTACCACTATAACCTCTAGGCATGCCAATGCGACCCCTATAATCTCCAGGCATGGTTATTTACCTTCTACCACTATAACCTCCATGCATGACAACACAGACCCTATAATCTCTAGGCATGCCAACGCGGCCAAGCATGGTTATCCGACTACTATCACTATAACCTCCAGGCATGCCAACACAGCCCCTATAATCTCTAGGCATGCCAACGCAACCCCTCACACGACACACAAGGTAAGTCAAGGGTTTCAAACCATTGACTTCACATAACATAGTGCCTTAAGAGTACACTCCATCACAGACTATTCTACACCCCACGAGCATATAAATTTATATTTTAATCTTTGTTTTGTAAGGACATAAAAATTTGTTATCTTATTTCATTTTTATTTTTTGAGATACTTAATAAATTTAGAGTTAAGACAAATTTACTATGATTGTACTTAGATAAGTGAGGTGCATTTTACAATCCAATATTGAGAAGAGTGTAATACCCATACCATGTTATCTAAATATTTAATAATAATTTTTTTAATGTAAACTTAATAATGTTTTTCACACACACATATCAATTATTTAAAAAGGAGGAATCTTAAAGGAAAAATTGGAACTAGAATATATTATATTAAAATGAGTGTAGTAGAGCTATTAATGAGCATGCAAAAATATTTGTTGTGATAATTTAAATAAAACTTGCAACTTTCACAAGCTACATAAGAATATATCCCAACAATAATAATAATAATAATCTATTTTTAAGGTCATGGCCAAGCCAGACACCAAATTCGTGTATGAGACCCCCGCTATTAATGAACATGCAAAAATAGTTGTTGTGATCATTTAAACAAAACTTGCAACTTTCACAAGCTACATAAGAATATATCTCAACTATAATAATAATAATAATCTATTTTTAAGGTCATGGCCAAGCCAGACACCAAATTGGTGTATAAGACCCCCTCCACCTAACGATTTTACTGGTAAAGTCTACGGAGGTATACATACCATACCACCCTCTAGATTTGAACATATGACCTTTTAGGAGGAAACACATGTTATTAACCATTAGGCCCACTCATGCTTTAACACATGTATACTTCTTAAAAAAGACACTCAAAATACAAACAATTTTAAAAAACATAGAATCTAGCTAAACACGTGCTGCTTGGTGGCTTCCTCCTATCCTCCCATGGAATGGAGAGAGTTTTGTTGGTGGCTTCCTCCTGTCATCCCATGGAATGGAGAAATGTTTGTTGATCCACTTCCACGACCTCTTTGAATTGATGAACATACTCCTCTTCTTTGGGATCTCTCTAAGTTGAGTTGATGGAATTCAATTATTTGAAGCAATAGAGAGGGAGTCCTTGCACAAGTTTAGGACCAAATTTTGGATCATACTGCATTCCACTTTAAGTATATCCAATTTTTTTCATTTGTTGAACAATGAGGTTCATGAAATTTGTATTATGAGTATCACAATGTTGTTCATCATCATGGACATTAATGGATATCAAACAAAGAGCTATATTGTTACCTTGAAGGGTCTCTTCATGTTGATGAATGATTCTTCATATCTCTTGAAGATCCTTGGAATCCATATAGACTAAACCTTTCTTAAGTATACTTGCAGGTAACGGGGTTGAGTAGAGGTTGAATTGACCAGAGCAAGCTCCAAAGTTTTGAGTGAGACCTGAAGTCATCTCTTTTATAGATCAGACCCAAAGATAGTTGTAACTTCAGCTTAGAGGACCCAACGAATTGGAATGAAGAGAGAGGACCAAGGGGTAGGGGGAAGACATCCCCAACCCCAACTGTAACACACCCACGACGGGGCATAAATAAAAAATATATATATTTTTCCTCAATTAGTTGAATCCTCCATCCATGGTCTCTAATCCTGGTCAATGAACCTTCAAAATTCTCGAGCTGAAGCAGCTCTTCGGTTCCCTAATGGAATCTAAGAAATCGATCCATGGGTCTTTGTGAGACTTCACCTGTGCGAACTAGCACCAAGCGCAAGCCCCCTTCTCGTGACCACAAGCCTAACTAAAAGGCGCGTCATGAAATTGTGTATCGGGTCCTTGCGTGTGAGTCACCTCGACTCTATCAATCTTCGATCTCCCGACAGGGACCTAACACTTGCTAGCTCCTCCTTCATATGACCACTGGCTGTGACCCGGGCTCAACCTCAAGCGCTTATCGGGAATTCACGTTTCACGAAGTTAGAGGGTCACTCACCTCCCTTCTCCTGATATATGAAATGTCGATATCTCCTCGTCGTAGATCAATGGTCCCGATTCATCCACGATCTGACGGTCCAGATCGCGTCGGGATTTCGCGTATCGAAACTCCCGATATCCGAAATACTGATTTCCTGATCGGAGAATCCTCTAGGCGCTATCTCCTCCCACTAAGCTCCTTTGATTAAGACATTGGGAAATAACCTAGGGCCCAACTGCCAAGCGCTTCAGGACTTCGTGTTTCGTGTCTCCATAGGGCAGTTCACTTCTCCTCTCTAAAGTTCAATATGCGAACTCCCTCCAAGACCCAATCTACGGTCCACACTCTCCCTTTGATCGACGGTTGCGATCAAATCGCGAGTTCTCACGACTCCTATCTCTAACTTCCCGAGTTGCGAGTTAGCGAAACGTTGATCTCTTTCCACGCGTCCCTTCTCAATGGACGGCTAGGATCTTTTCGCGAACTCGGACTTCACGATTTTTCTCTCTTGTGCAACTCCAAAAAGGTTAAATCTTGTGCACTTTCCTCTAGATCCAACGGCTATTGGTCCACACACTCAGACCTAACCGTTGAGATCTGATGTCCTCTACACTCGTTCCTCATCGTTTAGACTCTGATCTGACGGTCCATGTGGGTCCCAATAGATCCTGGGATCTACGACCCATATCACATCGCGATTTCAGATTTTGGAATTCAAAGGATTCGTCCCTTTCATGATGATTATCAACATTCATCGGACCTATGAAGGTTGAAGAAGTCGAGGCGCTAACGCCTGCGTTCCTTCCTCAAATCTAACGGTTGTGATAGACCTCAGATCTTCCCAAACGGAACTCATTCGTTCAACTTCCAAACAAAAGGATACTCCCTTTCGATACTTGAATTCCTCGCTATCCCTCCTGAGCTTCGTCAGTTATGAAGTATTTAAGAGCGTTATGCTCTTTCTCCTAGACTTAACACTTAGAAGAATTTTTGCGTACCCCTTACGCTCATTCATCAAGTCTAAAACTTAAGTAGTTCTCGGTTTCTTCTTGCCTTGCAGATAGCTTGTGCATATCTTCACTACCTCTCCTGAGCGTAACAGACTTTGTCCTTCAAGGGACTCATAACGACTAGGAGGGTCGACATGCGTTCATGAAACTGTGTCCAAGGTCAACGGACATACAGTTCGTGATTCTAGCTTAAGCCACCACAGGATGCAAGCATTTGCGAGTATGAAACATGTCCTATCCATATGATTTCCTACTTGCCTAATTTCACATTCAGGCAGATACAAAGAATGAAATACAATATAAATCATTAAGCAAACATAGCCATCCCTGCAACATTCATAGTATATCCAACTTTAATTCACCGTACCACTTAAATACACAAGATATGTGATTACTTGTCTATTACAGGTGGTATCCAACTAACTGACTGTGGGTGTTCATCCTTCCACCCTACCATAGGCTCATAGGCATTCATTCTTAGCACTCTGGCCACCCTCATGCCAAGCCATGATATCACCAAGGAACTCTCGCAGTTCTCAAGGATTCTTTCTATGTTCAGCTTCTGCTTGGGTTCTGTTTTCTACAACTTTCAAAGATTTCTCTCTGTTATGGCCTTGACGAGGTTTATCAGATGCTCACTCAGCATCAAGCTCATGGCCTTCTATTCATTATCCCCTGGAGAGATCCGCACATCTCCCTTACGAGCTTGCACTCTCGTCTGGTTGTTTGTGTGTATCCATCTTACCTTCCTTATTTTTGGAAGGTTCCTGACCTATCACGTTCCTTCTGTCAGAAGGAAGCTCAAGTCTGCAGGTCTCTGTGGTACTTTGGGCTGACATTCGATAGATCGACCATGCTTCCATTCATGAGGGTGGTTGATAATTCAACCACTGGTCCTTTCTTCATTAACTGATTTCTCTCCTTGGGATCTGAAGGAGGTTTGTCATCCCCATCAAGGGAAATTTAGGGTTATTTGGTATAATGAACCCTCTCGTATAGTTTTCACATTCTTCCTCTAGTGATATCATGGCTGGTACTTTCAAGGCTTCACCCCCACAGTCAGTTATTGACAACTCAAACAATAATACATTTACACCGTTCCCATGCCACAACATGGTAATCCTATTTTATGATTAATTACAAGTTGGGGGAAACAGGGTGTTACAATTCCCTCCCCCTTAAAGGAACACCATCCTCGGTGTTCTTTCTTAGAAGCACCTGTTATGCCTTTCTCATTCCACCACTTCAAAAGTCTTGGCCTTTGTCCCTGGTCAGGTCCCTTTTTAGACTCTTAGTCTTTGTCACCTGCCTTCAATAATTCTTGGACAACAAGCACATTAATCACATTTTTATGCGAAAACATCTTACTATTGTTCAAAATTCAAGAGGAAAAAATCATAATCTAGCACAATACTTATCTGTGCAATTCGTGGGGTTGCATCCACATGACTGTCTTGTTATCCATGCTCACTATTTTTCCCAGACATACCCATTGTGTGCATGATCCCAATTAATAGTTTACAAGAACTATCAAGGTCTCCTCTCCCTTGCGGTCACTCACCCTCCAAGCCCAGGCTCAGGCATCCCCTTCTCTGCTATACAGTTCCTCGAGTGATCCATCTTGCCTTGCTAAGGCTTTCTCGCACATGAAGAATTTCAGAGACTTCATCGAGCCTTACAGTCGAGGCATCCCTCAGACTTGCTCTGTCGAGGCGTCCCTCCCACTGGTGTTACCTCAACACAACATATTCCAGGTGATCATGACTTACCATGGGGTTCTCATGTCTCAACAATGGCATCTTTCATGCTTTTCAGCTTGACATCCTTCACCTGTCCTTTCTGGACAGATCTTTTCTTCTCACCTGTATCACAGGCATACCGAAATTCATGATTCATCATAAATTTTAAATTCAAAATTTTCATTGCAAATCTGCCACCCACAAATTTTCCAGTTCCATATTTATTTTCATATTTGTTTCGCATGGAACCAGACTCACAAGCATGGGACTTTCTTCCCCATAGCAGTTTAGCTCAGCAAGAAATTGGTCTTCCTTGTGGGCTTACAACATTGCCATATCTAAGACTCTTTCTTCCTGCAAGTCAACTTTCCTCAGCCAAACAAATTGTTAGTTTCCCATGCACATATATTTTGTTATATATTTATAACGTCGTCACAAACAATTTCAGAGTTGTGCATACCAACAATCAAATTCACTTTCTCAAAAAGGAAAATACTATTCCCTGCAATTTGGCTCAACGGGCAATTGGTCTTCTTTATGGGCTTACATCACTGCCATATCCATGACCCTTTGCTTCCTGCAATTCATTCTTTCCATGGCCAAACAAATTGTTAGTCTCTCATGCATCCATGTATATATATATTCAAAACCATGCATACTAACAGTTCATCACATTTGTATAAACATGAAAAGGGGATCACATTCCTTTTCTATGCCTCATTTCAACATACCAAACTTTTCAAAACATAATTCAACATTTTAAAGGATTTAACAAATGTGTCGGTATTCACGGCCACATTCATACTCAATGCGCTCTTGCATTGATTTCAAGTTTGTCAAACTTTATGATAGGTTCTTGGCCATGGTGTGTTGGAATTTAACCAACCTCTTCACCACATGGCTTATTCGTTTTCATTCACTCTTACAGCAGGACCATGCTTCCTGCTATAGGCTGATCACGATCCCAAATTAGTACACATGAAACTCAAAAGCTTCACATGAATGCCTTTAAGCATTCTTCCTTCATTAATAACTAGGGTGCCAACACTTATGGCCACCCAATTTGTTTTCCTTCCACGCTTACATAATGTCAGTAAAACATTGGAAGGTCGTCCTTCCTTACTGAAAATTCCATTGTCTTCCCTCTTATGCAATATGCATTCCATGCAACATGCTAATGATGAGCGCCTTTATTCCCATAGAGCCAGTCCTCGCGACCACAGTCTAATGTAGAATGTTAAACTCTACCTTCCTTGACTGGCTTGGAGGACTCTGTTTTTCTTTCCATGCGATCGAGAGTGGTGACCTTAGCTCTATTCTTTTCAAGAGCTACCTTTTCAACTCCCGTGTCCGGGTGCTATGATCTTGGCTAAACCCCTTGTCCGCAAATCGACGGTGAAGATCCGTTTTCCCCCAGATCCAATGGCTGCAAGGGATTGCAAAATCTCAACTAGTCCAAGGTTTAGTTCTCCTTTCGATCTCTGCAATAGATGTGGGTCGTCGATCTTATCGAACGACTGGCGTTTGATCCTTTAACTCCAGTGGATCTTGAAATCGATCTGACGACTGAGATCGATTTCCTCACGATGAATGACCCGCATTCATCTCCTCTGTCAGGTTCTCGATTAACCTGATTCAATCAGGGTTTTCTTTCGCGATCTTCATGATCTCGATCTGTAGTTGATCGAAGGGATTTCTACGATTTCTTAGTAAAGGTTTTTGACCCCCCGTTATTTTTTTCAACATAGATCATTTGGTTCAAATGTTATTGCATCATACAATTAATCTTCACTGCCAGAGGTTCACACCTCCATCACTCGGGTTCTCCCTTCCGAATCATACCCTACTTGGGTATCCATGGCATACAACTGCCCTTTTAAAATTTTGTGCTTAGCATTAGACAATAAAATATTTCAGAAAGGATTCTTACCCAATCTTTTCATACCTGTTCTTGGCTGTTAGCACCCTCTTTCTGATTTTTACCTCATCAGCAGTGCTTTTAGGGGGATTCTTATAGTCAGCCTTCCCATGGTCATCCTCTACTTGAGGTTGCCCATCATTGGTAATCGTCTTCCTCAACAGTTCTAATTCATTTCTATACACAACATGCATCATTAGTTGTAATATCAATTAAAATGCATGTATCATAACATCCAAATTCATAACCTCTTCAAAATGTCCTAGTATATATTTATGCACTTCATCACATTATCTTCAAGGGTCTCCATGAATGCAATACATATAGTTCTCAACTGTTCCTACAATAATACATCATCATCACTATGATGTCAAAACATTTACTTTCATCAGTAAATCGGCTTTCTCATTCCAGAGGAAACATAACACATATCAAGAAGGGAGTTAGGGAATCTTCCCTTCTTCCAATTCTTTCTACACCGCCTAAGACTTTTCAGCCCAGCTGAGTTATCTCTAAAGGCTTCACTGCCTTTTCTTAACATGGCTTTAACCAAGCCTATTCAATCAAACATACTCTTGTATCCATTCATTAGTCTTATATTCATTACATGATGCTTTCAAAATGTAATCCAGGATTCTTATATATAGATAGGCTTTGCAGCCCATTGCCCAACCTTCAACAATTATTAGGGTTGTGACTTTGTTCTTCTAAAATAGTCCTTACAAAGTTTCTTCGCAGGGAACTCCCACCGCATGCAACTTCTTTATTGCACGTCCACCACTACCTGTGATGGACTCAGCCTCGAGTTAGCTTTAGCTGTTTACCAAATATTCCTTAAGAAATATAAACATGCGTCTTGGTCATGTACCCAAATTATGTATCCATACATATTCTGGTTTGTTAAATTACTTCCATGATGTACTTAATCTCATAATCATCAGCCCGTGTGTAGCCGCCATAGGTATAATTCATAGCCTACATACATCTCTACTTTAAAATCAATCAACTCATGATTGTTTACAATCGTTCTCATGTGACCTTCAAGGCAGAATCAATTGCCTCTTATTATGACAACAAAGCATCCTTGCTCGTCCACTCTTTCTTCTATTTACACTAATCTTTCTGGAGGGAATGGAACACATTCCCCTTAAGCTATCATTCAAAACATAACTTTCATGACTCTTCATAATGGAGTCAACCATGCAACCATGGTATTCTTCTACAATTCATTCAATCTTGGCAAGTGCTAAGCTTGCCTCACATTTCACTTATCAGGGCAACCATATTGGGCATTTAGTATACTTATACTCTTACATCATACATGTGCATCACTCGCACATTTGATATCATTCGTATCTAACTGATATTAATATCATGCTTCATATCAAGAAGCTTCTCAATGCATTAGATCCATGTATTCAAGCATACACACAAAACTAAGTATTCATCATACTAGCTTAGTTTTATCATTAGTGTTCTTTAGTTAGAGATTTCAGTCGCTTACATGACTAATCTCATAGTTATAACTCATACTGGTGTTGCCTTCTCTTTATAGCAATGACCAACCAGGGTCGCTCTCCCTTTTATACTATAGCAGCTGGCAAGAAAACTTTCTTGCCTCAACTTCTATAGGACTTTACTCATCTCACCTTTCCTCTGGTCATGAGGAGTTATATACTCCGAGTTTAATATAAAGCAATAATTATACTGCCAAGGATCCTACCCAATTCTATCAGATTCCTTTAAGCCCATAAAGGTATTAACCATTATATAATCAACCATCATCAGTGCCTGAGGTTCCAACTACCCATGCTTAGAGGCAGTGTCACGAACGTCAGGGCATCCGCCTTTCGGGCTTCAACTACCCTTGACAAAGCCCTGCCACCTTCAGCTATCCACATTCAACTCTTATTATAAATGTTAATTAGCATATCCCTACTCAGGTAAGAGTAGTTATCACTTGACAAGGGCAAAATAAATTCTTCTGTTGAAATTCAACAAGAATTCCCAAAATCACAGGTTCAATTTATAGTCCTTTTTCCTCAAGGAGTAAATGTAGATAACAATACCTCTTTATGCGACTCTCGCATGAGACCAAGCAGGATAAGTGTTGTAACCATGCTCCGATACCAATTTTTAACACACCCACGATGGGGCATAAATAAATAAAAAATTATTTTTCCTCAATTAGTCGAATCCTCCATCCATGGTCTCTAATCCTGGTCAATGGACCTTCAAAATTCCTGAGCTGAAGCAGCTCTTGATCCAGGTGGATCCAAAAACGCTAAAAAATACTCAAATGCAAAAAAAGAGGATCTAGGAATGACCCAGAAGTCTCAGAAGGGTCCCTAGGCTCAGAAAAATGCTTAAAAATGAAAGTTCTCAGAATTGGATGAAACCAACGCCATTATGTCCAGCTCGTTCTCTCGATTCCGACCGTATATTTATTTTCTCAAACGGAGCTCGTATGAAGAAGTTATGACACTCTGAAGTTTTTCGAAAACAGCGACAAAAAGTCAACAGGTCGTACTGATGACGTCGACAGTACGGATGTTGACGTCAGCATGACATGTGGCAACCTGAGAACGTGACATGTGGCAGGCCGTACAGAGGATGACGTCGGCATGGCCATATAGGTGATGACGTTAGCAGTACGGATGATGACGTCAACATGACAAGTGGCAAGGCGTACAAGGGACACGTGGCAGGGCCGTATGGATGATGACATCAACAGGGCGTGTGGCATCAACCAATGAGAGGCTGACACATGGCCCAATCAGAAGACGCCACGTGTCCCCTTCTAGAAGCCCAACAGTTGGCAGATTCAGCCAAATCTGGAGGAGGTTTGCTAAATGTAGTGAACTAGTTAGCGACTCTGCTTATTTAGTCGGGCATGCAAACCAAGGTAGGGGAGGTTGGCAAACGCTGCATTGGAATTCGTGCCAGGAAATGTCCCAGGTGACCTGCTCAGAAATAGGTCGACTTTATACTCAAAAGTTGCAGAATTTCGAGAGGATCCCGAATATGCTCTATGTTTCTTCATCAGAGTAGCCGAACAACAAAGTGCCTTCAAAAGAGGAGTGGCACACTTTTCAAGACTATACGGATCTCACAGACAAAATCTGCATTGGAATTCGTGCCAGGAGGTGTCCTAGGCGACCTGCTCATAAATAGGTCGACTTTATACTTAAAAGTTGCATAATTGCGAGGGGATTTCAAATATGCTATCTGTTTCATCATCAGAGTAGCCGAACATAAAAGTGCATCTAGAACCCATTTGAGCGAGCCAAGCATACTCGAGTTTACAGTAAAAAGTTGCAGAATGATGTTTTCCAGCCACCTATGATGTTTGTTTCTGCCCAGAATTGCAGATCTGAAAGTTGGTTTTTGAGAGCTCTTATGTAGCCTTTTCTTTATAATTTTTAAGCATTTGAGATTAATTAAAGAGCGGTTGCACTATTGGAGTGGACCCGGAGACGTAGCTAAGAAGTCTGGTGAACTCCGTTACCAAATCTTGTTCATAGATGGTTTGCTTACATGTTTATGTGCTCATATGCTTAATAGATCTTCTTTGATTTTGCATTACAAAGATGGTTAATAGTTAAAAATTCACATGCAAATAATGGTTAAAGGATCTTGAATTTTAGATCAAGTAAAATTTTCAGATCAAGTTGGTATCAGAGTGAGGTTAACTATTGCTTTGTGAGTTGATGTTAACAAGATCCAAGCTTCAACGTGGTGAAGGAGAACTTGAAGAGTTTGATCCAGAGATTGGTTCAAGAAGATGAAGGATGTCTTCACCAAAAGGAGAAGAAGCAGTTTCTTCTATCCCTTCTGAAGAGGAATTTTTGAAAGCTTTCATGAGAATGCAAACAATGGTAGAGGAGCTCTATCAAGATCGAAAGAAAGGTGAACAAGGTGGACCATCTCATACAAAAGGTAAAAAAGAAGGAGGTGGTGAGGAACCCCCTAAAACTCCACCAACTTCTCCATCTCTTCTTAATGGTTCTATTCCTTCTCCATTTGATAAGCAAAAAACAAAAGTTGATCCTAATATGCATCATTTAAAGCTTGATATTAAGTTTGATTTACCTATGTACAATGGAGAACTTAATGCTGAAAAATTGGACAATTGCATCTGTCAAATTGAAGTTTATTGTAGGATTCAAAAGTTTACTGAAGATGCTGTTAAAATTCAGTTGGCTTCTCTTCGATTTGGAGGGACTGCTCTCATTTGGTGGGAGAGCAGATCTCAAGAGGATCTTGCCACAAAAGGAAAAATCGTTTCCTCTTGGTATGAGTTCACTTCAGCACTTAAAAAACAATTTTATCCATTAGGGTATATGCAGCAAGCTATG
>ML787621.1:559801-571346 GCA_009831015.1 Picea engelmannii
AAACTCTTCTCAAATATATAGGAGGATTGCATACTTATTTACGTCATATGATATTGATGTTTAATCCGACTAATCTTGACGAGGTGTGTGTTCAAGCAACTCACATTGAGTCAAAAGGGAAGAGTGTTCATGATGTTTCTTCAACTGAATTCGTCCAGGCAAAAGAAGGCAAGGAAAAACGGAAAATTAAACATGCAGCTACAATGAAGAAGGGTGATGAGAGACCTACATCCTTGCATTGTCAAAAGCAAGGGCATGAAGAGGCAAAGTGTTGGAAGCTACATCCTGAAATGAAACCAAAGTGGTTTAAGGATCGGAAGAGGAAGCAAACATCCACGGTTATCGTTGAGGATCTTGGATCAGATTCTGAGGACGAAACAAAGATAACAATCGTAGGTGTGAAAGGTAAATTTATTGTTGATAATGATGTTAACATTGGTTCTTCATGTGCTTCTACTTCTAAAAATGATGACAATTCTAAGGACAGAAAGAGGAATGCATTGTTTCATATAAGAGTGATTACAAAACAAACAAAGGTTGACACACTCATAGATAGTGGATCTCAAGTTAATCTTTTTCAGAAGAAGTAGTTAACAAATTGGGATTAACAACGAAACCACACAAGAAACCTTATCCATTAGGTTGGGTATGCAAAGATAAAAGATTACAAGTAACACAACAATGTGATCTAAAGTTTGCAATTACATCTAAGTTTGTAGATGAGGTTGAATTTGATGTGGTCCCACTAGATATATGTGGAATTGTGTTGGGTAATCCGTACTTATATGATCGAAAAGCGATCTTCTATCAAGAACATAATCAATATCATTTGTTTAAAGAAGGAATTGAGTACATAGTGCATTCACATTCATTCAAAAATGACAAATCATTGGGCACTACACAACAATTAAAAAGGGTTGTTAATGCAAGTAGGAATTTGGCACTTATGTCTATACAATGTAAGGAAGAAAAGAATCCTAAGCATGAAAAAGAAGTGTCATCTCACTACAATGCACTTGTTTTGGTTGATAGTGTTTCTATGGTTAAAAGTCAGTATGGTTCAGGTACAATCTCTTTCACATGTTCAATGTTTATATTCAGCTTATTACTCATCAGCAGTGTGTGGTTGGGTTCAACAATGTTGAATGAAGATGTGATTAAGAATGTGATTAATGTACTTAACAATGTCAGTGAAGTGTTGATTGTTGTATTGCTGAGTCAGATGTACAGGTTCCAGGAGGAATGGATACGTGATACAGGACAAGTGAGACAAACATGTCCTCACTTATTTTCGGAATGATTTCATGCTTTTTGTGGTCCAAAAGCTTCTCAGTGGGGAGGTATGATCCAGGTGGATCCAAAACCACTCGAAAATACTCAAATGCAAAAAATGAGGATCTAGGAATGACCCAGAAGTCTCAGAAGGGTCCCTAGGCTCAGAAAAATGCTTAAAAATAAAAGTTCTCAGAATTGGATGAAACAAACGCCATTGTGTCCGGCTCGTTCTCCCGATTCTGACCATATATTTATTTTCTCAAACAGAGCTTGTATGAAGAAGTTATGACACTCTGAAGTTTTTCGAAAACAACGACAAAAAGTCAACAGGCCGTACTGATGACGTCAGCAATACGGATGCTGACGTCAACAGTACGGATGTTGACTTTAGCATGACACATGGCAACCTGAGAATGTGACATGTGGCAGGTCGTACAGAGGATGACGTCAACAGGACACGTGGCAGGCCATACAGGTGACACGTGGCAGGGTCGTACAGGTGATGACGTCAGCAGTACGGATGATGACGCCAGCATGACACGTGACAGGTCGTATAGGTGACACGTGGCAGGGCCGTATGGATGATGATGTCAGCAGGGCGTGTGGCATAAGCCAATGAGATGCTGACACGTGGCCCAATCAGAAGGCGCCACGTGTCCCCTTCTAGAAGCCCAGCAGTTGGCGGATTCAGCCAAATCTGGAGGAGGTTCGCTAAATGTAGCGAACTAGTTAGTGGCTCTGCTTATTTAGCTGGGCACGCAAACCGATGCAGGAGAGGTTGGCAGACGTTGCATTGGAATCCGTGCCAGGAAATTTCCCAGGTGACCTGCTCAGAAATAGGTCAACTTTATACTCAAAAGTTGCAAAATTTCGAGAGGATCTCGAATATGCTATCTGTTTCTTCATCATAGTAGTCAAATAACAAAGTTCTTTTAGAAGAGGAGTGGCACGCTTTTCGAGACTATACGGATCTGACAGACAAAATCTGCATTGGAATTCGTGCGAGGAGGTGTCCCAAGCGACCTACTCAGAAATAGCTCGACTTTATACTTAAAAGTTGCAGAATTGCGAGGGGATTTGAAATATGTTATCTGTTTCATCATCAGAGTAGCCGAACAGAAAAGTGCCTTCAGAGCCCATTTGAGTGAGCCAAGCATACTCGAGTTTACAGTCAAAAGTTGCAGAATGACGTTTTCCAGCCACTTATGATGTCTGCTTTTGCCCAGAATTCCAGATCTGAAAGTTGGTTTTTGAGAGCTCTTATGTAGCCTTTTCTTTATAATTTTTAAGCATTTGAGATTAATTAAAGAGCGGTTGCACTGTTGGAGTGGACCCGGAGACGTAGCCAGGAAGTCTGGTGAACTCCGTTACCAAATCTTGTTCATAGATGGTTTGCTTACATGTTTATGTGCTCATATGCTTGATAGATCTTCTTTGATTTTGCATTACAAAGATGGTTAACGGTTAAAAATTCACATGCAAATAATGGTTAAAAGATCTTGAATTTTAGATCAAGTAAAATTTTCAGATAAGCTCTTCGGTTCCCTACTGGAATCTCCAAGAAATCGATCCACGGGTCCTTGCGAGACTTCACCCGTGCAAACTATCATGAGGCGCAAGCCCCCTCCTCGTGACCACAAGCCTAACTAAAAGGCGTGTCATGAAATCGCGTATCAGGTCCTTGCGTGTGAGTCACCTCGACTCTCTCGATCTTCGATCTCCCGACAGGGACCTAACACTTGCTAGCTCCTCCTTCATATGACCACCGACTATGACCCGGGCTCAACCTCAAGTGCTTATCGGGAATTTGCGTTTCGCGAAGTTGGAGGGTCACTCACCTCCCTTCTCCCGATATCCGAAATGTCGATATCTGCTCGCCACAGATCAATGGTCCCGATTCTTCCATGATCTGACGATCCAGATCGCGTCGGGATTTCGTGTATCAGAACTCCCGATATCCGAAATATCGATTTCCCGACCGGAGAATCCTCTAGGCGCTAGCTCCTCCCGCTAGGCTCCTTTGATTGAGACGTTGGGCGATAACCTAGGGCCCAACTACCAAGCGCTTCAGGACTTCGTGTTTCGTGTCTCCCGAGGGCAGTTCACTTCTCCTTTCTGAAGTCCGATATGCGAACTCCCTCCAAGACCCAATCTATGGTCCACACTCTCCCTTTGATCGATGACTGCGATCAAATCGTGAGTTCTCACGACTCCTATCTCTGACTTCCCGAGTTGCGAGTCAGTGAAACGCTAATCTCTCACCACGCGTCCCTTCTCAATGGACGGCTAGGATCCTTTCGCGAACTCGGACTTCATGAGTTCGCTCTCTTGTGAAACTCCAAAAAGGTTAAATCTCGTGCACTTTCCTCTAGATCCAATGGTTGTTGGTCCACATGCTCAGACCTAACCGCTGCGATCCGATCTCCTCTACGCTTGTTCCTCGTCGTCTGGACTCTGATCTGACGGTCCAGGTGGGTCCCGATAGATCCCAGGATCTACGACCTAGATCACATCACGAATTCGGATTTCAGAATTCAAAGGATCCGTCCCTTTCACGATGATTATCAACATTCATCGGACCTATGAAGGCTAAAGAAGTCGAGGTGCTAACGCTTGCGTTCCTTCCTCACATCTAATGGCTGTGACATACCTCAGATCTTCCCGAACGGATCTCGTCTGTTCAACTTCCAAATGAAAGGATACTCCCTTTCAATACTTGAATTCCTCGCTATCCCTCCTGAGCTTCATCAGTTATGAAGGATTTAAGAGCGTTACGCTCTTTCTCCCGGAGTTAACACTTAGAAGAATTTTTGCGTACCCCTTGTGCTCATTCATCAAGTCTAGAACTTAAGTGGTTCTCGGTTTCTGCTTGCCTTGTAGATAGCTTGTGCATATCTGCACTACCTCTCCTGAGCGTAACAAACTCCATCCTTCAAGGGACTCAGAACCACTGGGAGGGTCGACATGCGTTCATGAAACTGAGTCCAAGGTCAACAGACATACAGTTCATGATTCTAGCTTAAGCCACCACAGGACGCAAGCATTTATGAGTATGAAACATGTCCTATCCATATGATTTCCTACTTGCCTAATTTCACATTCAGGCAGATATAAAGAAGGAAATACAGTATAAATCATTAAGCAAACATAACCATCCCTGCAACATTCATAATATATCCAACTTTAACTCACCGTACCACTTAAATACATAAGATATGCGATTACTTATCTATTACAGGTGGTATCCAACTAACCAACTGTGGGTGTTCGTCCTTCCACCCTACCATAGGTTCAGAGGCATTCATTCTTAGCACTCTGGCCACCCCCGTGCCAAGCCATGATATCACCAAGGAACTCTCACAGTTCTCAAGGATTCTTTCTCTATTCAACTTCTGCTTGGGTTCTGTTTTCTACAACTTTCAAAGATTTCTCTCTGTTATGGCCTCGACGAGGTTTATCAGATGCTCACTCAGCATCAAGCTCGCGACCTTCTATTCATTATCCCCTGGAGAGCTCCGCGCATCTCCATTACGAGCTTGCACTCTAGTCTGGTTGTCCGTGTGTATCTATCTTACCTTTCTTCTTTTTGGAAGGTTCCCGACCTATCACATTCCTTTTGTCAGAAGGAAGCTCGACTCTGCAGGTCTCTGTGGTACTTCGGGCTGACATTTGACAGCTCGACCATGCTTCTATTCATGGGGGTGGTTTATAATTCAACCACTGGTCCTTTCTTCATTACTTGATTTCTCTCCTTGGGATTCGAAGGAGGTTTGCCATCCTCATCAAGAGAAATTTGGGGTTATTTGGTATAATGAACCCTCTTGTATAGTTTTCACATTCTTCCTCTAGTGATATCATGGCCAGTACTTTCAAGGCTTCACCCCCACAGTCAGTTATTGGCAACTCAAACAATAATACATTTACAATGTTCCCATGCCACAACATGGTAATCATATTTTATGATTAATTACAAGCTGGGGGAAACAGGGTGTTACACCAACCCACAAAACTAGACATAGGGAAACAAAAATTGGAACTGTAGTCAAGAGGTAGGGGCTTGAAGAAACCTGAGAACTGCACCCTAGAAACCAAACCACTTAAACAACATCCATAACAAAGAAATAATTCTTATTGGACTTGCTTGATAACCATAATACTTCCAGTAACTCCTGAAGCAAGGGATAGAATATTGTGAAGGATGGGCTCCAATGGCCACCACTAGGAATTTTAGTCGAGGAAGGTGACATAGAACAATCTCGAGCCATGAAACGAGAGAATTAGATAGAAGCTGAATCACAAACTCAAATTCTTGAATCAGACCACATCTCCCAATATCCCACCTCACATAGGAAGTGCCATGATGTATGGAACAAAAACCAGAGAAGGAATTAAATCCCACATGCAATATACGAGAGCTTACGTCCTTCTAAGTCCTTTCCATGCACTTGAAGGCAAGATTAAGAAATGTTGAGACATTGGCTTATTAATTGAAATGCTATGTGGTTTTAATTCCAAGTAGGTCATAAACATTAGGGGATGAAAGATAAACTATGCCCCCCCAAACATAACCAAAACCCCTTAAGCTAGGTAAGTTGCTTCGTTTGCTAAGCGATCAACCTAATTGTTAAGGTCTCTTAACAGATGATAGTATGAGACTTTGGTTGGATTGTTGTGTTTCATAGTTGTTTGATTGACCAAAGCTTTGATGATAACTCTAGAATCTCCACTATGATCATAAAGTCTATATTGGAGCTAATTGCAAGAAGTAAACCTTAAAGTAGTGTGTAAGTTGATTATTTTATAAGATGCCGAGTCCAAGAMAAAGGTTAATTCCTTTATTCTATGAAAATAAAAAATGACCCATGCTTGCCACAATCTTAAAAGACTTAACAACATTTTTGATTATTTTTATTAATTGAGAATATTAATTATCAGTTATATAATATTAAAAAAAATATAAAACATATTAGCGTAAATTCTTTTTTATTCATTTTTTTAATTCTCTTAATATTTAAAAAATTTAAAATTAAAATAAATTTCTATTAGTTAAAAAAAACCAAAAAGTGATACAACATGTTAAAAACACAATAATGAATTAGTTACTATATCTTCGCTTCCTCCTTTATAAAACTCTGTGTAAATGTAAATGTGAATTGCCTTATATTTGGTCTCGAATTGCTCTACATAAAATCTTTTTCTCTACCAAATCAATTCCTGTATGTGTTAAACGTTCTAATACCTCAGCGTTGAACATAATCTAGAACATAGATACCTCTATCTGTCGAGGGTTTCGTTGAATTTCTAATTTTTGTTTTCTTAATGAAGAATTTATAAAATTTATATTTAGACTCCGTTTTATTTATTCTCAGTCAGGCATCCGTTGAAAGTCTACGTTTGTTTCCGTCCCAACCATTGGGTTTTTCCAGACCATCGCTACGAACACCATAGCTTCAAACTCGAGTATTCTGCTCATCGGATTTTGGCGAGGAAGAATTGCGGGGTGCTTCAGATATGAACATGAACACTGCACACATCTCAGTATCAACATCTCAGAGCACTGTACATAAAATCCATCCCTGATTGCCTCTGCGATTTACAATGGAAACATCTACAGGTCCGAGCCTGAGGGTATTGACGAGGCCCTCTCAGACAACGCTCCCATCTGCATCCGATGCATTGCCTTCATTTCCTTCTACAACAATCCCAATTTCAACTACAACACCGCCATCATTAGCAGGGCAATCCTCCCTACATCCCTTGTCTGGATTTCCATCCCCATCACCTGCAAATGGTGTTGTAGTAGTTGGAGTAGTGGGTAGGAATCAGGATGATGTTACCCAGTTGTTGAACAGGCTCCTAGATGCCCACATTTTTGGCTCTGGGAATCGAGACAGGGACCTCTGGAATGAAGAATCCAGTGAAGAAGCCTTGCAGGATGAGGGTATGGAGGAAGATGGTGTCAAAGGAAATTACAAGATCAATATGGGCTCTGACATGATTCCAAGCAGAAAGGTTGCTGCTTGGATGAAGAAGAGGAGGATAAGTTATTATGCGGATGACGAGAAAGGGATTGTTTATGTACAATTTGCTTGGGGTTCTCCCCATATGGATCTTTTAATGGGGAATTTGAATTCTCAGGAGTATCCGTTTGTTTTGGATCAGCAAGAGACGGATGACTTATGCGGGCTCCTATTCATGTTTTCTGTAAGGTTCCATTCGCTGTTGTTATTTTGTTTTTTTTAATTTTTTGACGCCTGTATACACGTGTATGTATGCATATTTAAAAGAATCTCAGGACCCTTTCTGGTTCTGCTACCCAAAAGATATTAAACTGATTCCTCACGGATAATTGTAGTAGAAGCATTTTGTTCAAGGGCATTAAGCTTAATCAAACTCTTCATAAGTTTTGCTGAGTCACTCGATCTGAATTGCAATTCGATTCTTTTGGGCTGCTTCCTCCCTTTACCCTCTAGCATCTCCAACACACTGCGTGTGAATCAAAGTCATGTTGTTGGGACTGTCTGGATTGGGTTGATTGGGTTGGAGTTTCAATGGGTGGCTCCCTGCTCATGGCGAAGGGCACACCCTCCAGTGCTCCAGGAACTGGCACGGGTGCGCCACATCCAGTTAAACTTTTTGCACCCTCATAATGATCTGCATGTACAGATTGCATATACCAGAGAACTATCATACCAGGAGAAATTCTTTCCCAAGAGCTGTTAACTGCCAAAAATTAGACCTGTTACAGTCCCCAATACTGACTTCTTACAAGTTAGCATCTTCTACGATTATCCATATCCATATATTCTAAGAAGTCTTCTCTTTTACAAAATTTTGGCCAAAAGTCTTGACAATCAGACAGAGGATGAGCAAACTTATCCAGCATTCCTATCAGTAAGGTGATTTAATCAACCATCTCAATGCAGCCACACACTTTTGCATGTGGTTAACTCAAATGGCGCTGACTTTATACATTGTTGTTGCAAATTTTGCATCCAACTCCTCAATCTTTGTCTAAATTTTTCTGATCTGAGCTGTCTACATATGCATGGCTCTTGCTGCTTTTCCCCGTTCTCCATTGGTACGTCCTGATTTTGAAGGTTGTCAAACAGCGACATGCCCAAACAGACTATGTTCCACAGCATGAACACTCCATATATCTGATGGAACCCTTCCTCAACTCCTAAGAGAATTGGCCTTGTTTCTTCCCTCATCTTGCATGCCAGTGCATAAACATTTTTCCTGGATCTGGAGTGTCCAGGATCCTTGAATTCCACTTTGCCCTGCTCACCCATCTTTTCTCCCATCTGCTTTCCTTTCCCAGAGCTTCCAAGGTCCTGCCTCCCTTCTTTAACTCTTTCTACTGACCTGGACCGTCTCTTCAATCACTAACTGTAAAGGGACTCCATTGTGCTGCACTTGCACAAAATGGCGTTACTTCTTCTACTTATATCTACCAATATTTGGGTTGTCAAGAATTTGTCTCTCCATCCTATCATGTCACGTTTTATGCCAGCCATCATTTCTACAAATGGTGCTTTCTCTTCACTTCCTATTGTAACTAAGGAACCTTTACCTGGAAGAGCTCTGATATGCAAAATATATCTACCCTTATGCCCTTGCAAGCTCAAGTGCAAGCAAATCTTCCTCTTTGTTTCCTTGCCAATACTCTTCGACTCACAACTGCCTGGTTCACCATTCTATCAGCTTCTTGATTAAGCTCTCTCTTTACATGAAATTTCTACATTTCAAGTATTCTTCCCAAACGAGATCTGCTTTCCTCTAGCAGTTGCTGCAAGATCCAATCCTCTATTATCCACTTTTTTGCAGTTAAGTTTATTGATAATAAAAGCATGGAATCACCCTCAATGGCCAACCTATTGACTAAGTTCACAGATAGCCAGCCCCCGAATTAAAGTCACAAAGTCAACCACATTATTTGATAACTTTATCTATGCCAATTGAATTAGCATGATATATAATCCTTTGTGATGTCTGATCAATTCCCCCCCTCCTGGTTTAGCTAGGCTGCATTTGGCAGCCTATCTAAGTTGAGCTTATCCCACCCCTCTATGATTCATCTCTGAGATGGGGCTTTAGTGGGACAGCCATCCATAATCTGCCTTTCAAAGTTTAAACCTCATTGGAGTGTATACCATTGGGTTAAAAATGCAGTTTTACTTTGTTGCATAAAGCAGAAGTTCTGTTTGCAGTTTTTCTTTTTGTTTTTAGTTACTTGGAGACCTGACCAACATGTACTCCCAGAACTATCTCTTTGCAGAAACAAAGTACATGCATTTAGGAAATATTTTACACATATGGAGTTCCTGAAATACATAAATATGTTCTGCCTCTTCTTCCTCCCGGTGTTTGTTTGACAAACATATCCCTGAAATTGAAGTTCTTTTCTTGATGTGAACTGCAGTTTATCCAAAAACTGAAATGCTCAAGGTTTTGAATTCTTGAAATCTGAGAAACGTTAATTGTTAGTTAAACCTCAAATTTACAAAATGGCACCAGCTTGGCCAAGCAATGCATTCTGTAAAAATTCCAAGCCTAGATGACTAATATTTATGATCTCAATTAAACAAATAAATTGCTGAATTTAATTAACCAGAAATTAACTTCAGATCATAGCATCAATCACACAATAGCTAGAATGTTAAATAGCGGAAACATAAAACAGTTTCACACATACACGGGCAATTTCTCCTTCAAAATCAGCTTTTCATTCCCTCGAAAAAGCTTACAAGGAAATCTCCACAGTGTGCTAACCAGCAGCTGCACAGTCAACAAATCACTCTGAACTGAGCTGTACGGCCTGCCTGAGAAACAGAAAAACAATTAAACCTGCTGATCTGGCCCTGCTGTACGGTCCAGCCGTACAACTATATGGAACTGCACAGGTCCATAGAGTTGTACAGATCTGTACGAATTCGTACTACTGTACGAATCTTCCTTGTACACCTGATGCTGTACGACTGATCCTCCTTTCTAAACCGATCTGCGCTCTCTCTCTCTCTCTCTCTCCTGGTCGCTCAACCTGCTCAACTATTCAACTATGTCTAAACCCTCTATCTTGACCTATCTTTATACTTTTAGCTGAAACTCTAATCTACCAAAACCCTAATCTATTTTTGAGATTAATCCTAGTCTAAGTCATAAATGCATGAAATACACTTTATTAGACTCAACAACTAAATATAAGACTTTTCACTTTTTTAATAAAATGAATTACAAAATAGAATTACTTTTTGAAAATAACTCGAAGCACTTCCAGCATGTTCACACTAAGGCAGTGCAAAAGTTTTTGTTCAAGCTATATTTCTCAACACTCCCTCTTAGCGAGGAATGAATTATGCACCGATCCAAGTTTGTCTCTAAATGCCTTGAACTTCCCTTTTGCCAAGGGCTTGGTTAGAATATCGATGACCTACTGATTTGTGGGAATATATTGGAGTTTCACTGCTCCCTTCTGAACCCTTTCTCGTATGTAGTGATATTTGATCTCTATGTGTTTGGACCTGTCATGAAATACTAGATTCTTAGAGAGTTTGATACAACTCTGATTATCATAGTGAATGGTTGTAGGTTCCAACTCCTGATCGAGCAATCCCGCAAGTAACTTGCGAAGCTAGACGACCTCACAACTAGTAGTACTGGCTGCGATGTATTCTGCATCTACTGAGCTAGGTATTCTGCTTCATGTTAAACCAGGATATGATCATTGATCCCAAGCTAAAGTAACACCCTGAAGTGCTCTCCCTGTTTGCTACACTTCCTGCCCAATATGAGTTTTATACCCTTACAACTTCACTTCACCATCTCCAAGATATCTTAGACCATACTCCACTGTGCCCCTCAAATATTTGAGGACA
Source organism: Picea engelmannii (assembly GCA_009831015.1). NCBI lineage: Eukaryota > Viridiplantae > Streptophyta > Pinopsida > Pinales > Pinaceae > Picea > Picea engelmannii. Next base: position 570,955 of record ML787621.1, read on the forward strand.
TGTTTTGTTGCTATCCAATGCTCTTGCATTGGCTCCACCATGAACTAACTCAAGGTGTTCATTGCAAAATATATATCTGGCCTGGTGTTGATCAAATACATCAAGGAACCTATTAGTTGCCTACCGATCTTGTAGAGCCACTTGGAACTCACTATTGACTTCCCCTCCAGTGTTGGCACTATGTCCCAAACATCATTCTTCACGATGGAGGTGTACTCCTCCACCATGGCATCCTACCATACCTGCTGGTCTACTGCCTCCTCAAAGATGGAAGGCTCAGAATCTAGAATGCTGCTCATCAATGCCATATAGGCTGGAAACTTCTTTAGAGGTTTGTTCTCTCTAAATGTGCTCCTAGGAGTCTCAACATACTTCTGAGCATCCCTTAATGC
>ML787621.1:627034-637682 GCA_009831015.1 Picea engelmannii
TAATAACCTAATATAAATTATCTTCTTGAGCCGACAAGTCTACTAGGGTTATTAGCCAACTCATTAGGGTTTCTTCTTGCTTCCCGGAGTATTCTATTCTCGTCAGGTTTACACGTGGAGGTAAATACCTCCCGCAGCTACCAAAATATCAACATAGGTTTCATACACAGGTCACAAAAGGGTGGACAACAGAAGTAACAAGAGGTACCAACAACTAAACAAGATCAACAAACAAGTGATACCAATAAAGAGACTGTGGCAACAAGTAGGTGGCACCAGTAAAGAAGCAGAGGCAGCCTAAAAGTGATGGCACCAACAAGAGGAAAATAGCGGTAGGCTGGAAGAAGAGACCCTAGGGGTCCGTGGCAGCTATACCCAGCAAGAGGGACTGAACCAAGGAGGGATGCACCCTATACCCAACAGATCCAAGGAGGGCCACACCATCTAACGACTAGAGAAGATCTGAACATTACTTCAACTAGAAACAAAGAACAGATCTGAACATTACATTTAACAAAAACAAAGAATAGATCTGAACATTACCTTAGCAAAAATAAGGAACAAATTTACCTGATGTGCTTGCTGTTGTCTTCATTTTTGTATGCTCAGAAAAAACTATAATGGTCATGGATCAAACCCTTAGGGGTAGATCTCATCATGATCTTGTGAACAATTTTGCCAAGAAGAACTTTAGGTAGATAACAGAAAACCAACCAGCATACTACTCATCAAGTACAGGGCTGAAACAAAGACATAACTGTCCAATCTAGAGGTTGAAAGAAGCCACTAACAACCCTAATAATTTTGTCCAAAAGTATAGAATTTCTATAGCAGTAGACAAGGCAGATTTAGGGCTGCTACAACAAACCCTGATTAGGTTACTAGCTGCTGTAGAATAGGTTTCATACACATGTCACAAAAGGGTGGACAACAGAAGTAACAAGAGGTACCAACAACTAAACAAGATCAACAAACAAGTGATACCAATAAAGAGACTGTGGCAGCAAGTAGGTGGCACCAGTAAAGAAGTAGAGACAGCCTAAAAGTGACGGCACCAGCAAGAGGAAAATAGCGACACGCTGGAAGAAGAGACCCTAGGGGTCCACAACAGCTATACCTAGCAAGAGGGGCTGAACCAAGGAGGGCCGCACCCTATACCCACCAGATCCAAGGAGGGCCACACCATCTAACAACTAGAGAAGATTGATCCAAGGAGGCCGCACCACTTCACAACAAGAAAAGATTGAAACAAGGAGGCCACACCACTATACCAGCAGATCTAAGGAGGCCACACCCTAAAACTCAGCAAGAGGATTGTTCAAGAAGGTCGTACCCTAAACCAGATTGAACAAGAAGGGAGCCGCAACAAATTTCAGACCAAGACACTTGAAGGAAGAGAATATGAATAATGAGTGAGAGAGTGAGGGAGAGGTCTCTTATTTATAGTTTAGGTGGGTAGGTTAGGGCATTCACTGTGTAACAAATGTCCGGTCTGGTGTGTACTAGATACATCAAGGACCCAATAATCTAACGATATACGGTAGGGTCTTCTGGATCTGAACTTGTAGATTGATCATGTAACTTCTTCAAGTTAGAAATGATAGGTGTAGTCATTGACTTACAGTCCAACATCCCAAATCTGCGAAGCACATCAATGATCAATTGCATACCTGCTTTGTGAGAGAAAGATCTCACCAGGTTTCTGCCACACCTCTAAGCCAAGAAAGTAATGCATAAGACCCAAGTCCTTCATTTCAAATTTTGCTGATAATTCCCTCTTAGTCTGAGCTATCGGATGTTCCTCTCCAGTAAGGAACAAATCATCCACATATAAAACCAAGATAACAGGATGATTCTTCACAATCTTTATATAAAGATTAGGATCTACTATACCCTTGGAGAACCCAAGACTTTGAAGAAAACTTCTTCCATACCAAGCTCTCAGAGCTTGTTTCAATCCATACAAGGCTTTCTTGAGTTTGCAGACATGGGATTCTTTCCCATGGATCATGAAACCCTCAGGTTGCTCAATATAAACCTCTTGCTCAACTTCACCATTAAGAAAGGCAGTCTTAACATCCATTTGGTGAAGTTTCCAATTGAAAATTGAAGCAAGAGAGATGATGATTCTGATAGAGGTATACTTGGAAACAAGAGCAAAGATCTCGTCATAATCAATTCCTTCTTTCTGAGAGAAACCATGAGCCACAAATCCAGCTTTGAATTTTCCAACACAACCATCTGCTGCATGCTTTATTTTGTAAATCCATTTAGAGGTTACTACTGATTTTCCTTGAGGTCTCGGGACCACTTCCCATACATCATTCTTCAATATTGACTCGTACTCTTCTATCATGGCATCTTTCCACACTTTATGTTTGGCAGCCTCATCAAAAGTGAAAAGGTTCTGAGTCAATTACAAGATTCAACTGAGCTATCAAACCTAAGTATTTATCTGGCTTCTTGCTTTCTCTGAAAGTACCTTTAGGTGCTGCATAATTCTCTGCTTCCTTTAAAACTTCTCAACACCAAGTTGACTTCCTTTTGACAAGAGGTTTCTCTAGGGGAAACTCAATAGAATCCCTTATGGGATCCACTGAAGGCTCTCTGGCCTCCTCCCTCTGCTCATTTGAAAGTGGTGAATCTGAAGGTTTCGGAGATGGAGCTTCCTACTCCTCTGTATTGCATGGAAGTTCTCTGGAACGACGAAAAGCGGCTTTCTCATGGAAGGTCACATCTCTACTGACCTTTATGTACTTTTCCCCTGGTACATAGATTCGATATGCTTTTGAGGTCTCACTGTACCCCACAAAAGTGCCCTTCTTTCCAGAGGGATCTAACTTAGTCCTCTTTTCTTTTGGTACATGAATGTAGACAGGACTACCAAAAATTCTCAAATGGTCAACTGAAGGCTTCTTACCGGTGAAGACTTCTTCTGGAGTTTTCTCTTCCAGGGCTTTATGGGGACACTTGTTCTGAATATAGACTGCAGTGCTTGTAGCTTCGACCCAAAGAGACAACGGAAGATTCTAATCATACATCATGGTTCTGGCTGCTTCACAAATTGTCCTGTTCTTTCTTTCTGCAACCCCATTCTGCTGAGGATTATAAGGCACAGTCAACTCCCTCTTAATCCCAGAATCCCGACAAAGATCATCATACTTGAGGGAGTCAAACTCTTTTCCATTGTTCTGAAAACACGGATATGTCTACCTGTTTGATTCTCAACAAGATTCTTAAAATCTTGAAATTTATTGAAAGATTCATCTTTAGTTTTCAGAAAATAAATCCAAGTTTTACGAGAACAATCATCAATAAAAATGATATAATAATGACAACCATTCATGGACGGAGCAGTCATAGGTCCACAAAGATCAGAATGAATAAGATCTAAGATACCATTAGATTTTCTATTACTGTGAGGGTAAGCTTTCTTTGTATTTTTACCAAGAGCACAACCTCTACAAATACTATCATGCTCAAAAGAAAAAATTGACATACTTGTTACCATCTTTTGCAAACCTGGGAGAACATTATAGTTGAGATGTCCAAACCTTTTGTGCAATAGTTTGCAGGGGTTGATCATCTCATGAGCTAATGCTTGAATAACTTGACCAATGACTTTGTAAAGTCTACCTTTTTGAGCTCCGATTGTCATGGTTGAACTCATACCTCCATTAGAGGGCCACATAAGAGCCTTTCCTTTGGAGAAGGCTACTGAGTACCCTTTACTTTCTAGAACTGCAACTGAGATAAGATTTTTCTTTAATCCAGGAACATAAATAATTTCTTCAATATGAAATACATTACCTGACTGAAGCTGAAAGGATGCTGATCCAAATCCTTTGATGGCATAGGTGCCATCATCACCCAATTCTACCTTCACATTGAACTTCTTATCTCGATAGTTCACAAGGTTCTGTTTGAAGCCTGTCATGTGCTTGGAGGCCCCTCTGTCCACTAACCAAACTTCTCTCGATTTGGTGACAGTACCAGAGAGAGCTGAAACAAGATAACTTTCTCTACACTGTTCTTGTTATTTAGTAACAACTCTGGTTCTCCTTCTTTGAGGCTCTTCTTTCTTAGTTGCAACTGAAGCATGGAACCTGCCTTTCTGTTTCTGTTGTGAAGGAGGGTTACTGTAGTCTTTTGCATAATGACCTAGCCTTTTACAGTTAAAGCATCTTACTTTAGCTAAATGAGAGTGAAAGTGAGAGTGCTTACCTTGGGGTTTCTTACCTTTGCCTTTGTGCTGAGAAAACTTCTTCCATTTCTTGGCTTTGACTAAAAGAGCATGGTCTTTCACCGTTGAGGGTTTATTTATGCTTTTAAGTTTACCCTCTTCTTCTAGGCAATCATGCCATAATCTCTCGAAGTTGGGTTGAACTTCTCTTTCATTGACTGATGAGAGAAATGTCTCCAATGAGTTAGGAAGACCATCTACTGCTGTTTGTACAAGGTCATCATCATCCACTGTAACTTCAATTGCTGCAAGCTGATCTCTTGTTTGGGCAATTTTGAAAAAGAAGGTAGAGATAGTTTCATCCTTTCCCATCTTTAATGTATGTAGTTGTTTCTTCAAAATCCTCTTCTGAGTTGGGGCCTTCTTTTCATATAGATTTGGTAGGGCATCAAAGCATTCCTTACTTGTCCTTAGATGAGCAATAGGAGGCATCATGCTGTCTTTAACTGAGTAAAAAATGACCCTCTTGGCTTTGTCCTGCCTCTTCTTATAGGCCGCTCTTCCTGCATTTGAAGTAGGTTCTTCCATCACCTTGGTAACCAACTCATCCAAGTCACTTTCTTCTAGGATATTAAAAACCCTAGCCTTCCAGGCATTGAAGTTTGAAGCCCCTTCAAGCTTATCTTCTGCTTTGACTGAAGATGAAGCCATACTGAAAACAAGATCTGATATAAAACAAGTTTACTGCTGATCTGCAAAACAAACCCTTAGGTGTGGATTTACGCAGGCTCAAAACTCTGCCACAATTGAGCTCTTTTCACGCCCTAAGCTCTGAAACCATGTTAGAATTTTAAGGGCAAACTAGAAACAAAAATATCCTTTTAATTTTCTTCAATATTGTAGTTTTGGATCAACAATATATTCACAAATTCTGATGTAAACCAATAACATAAATAATACAATGGATCTGAACATTACTTTAACAAAAAACAAAGAACAGATCTGAACATTACATTTAGCAAAAAAAAAGAACAGATCTGAACATTACCTTAGCAAAAACAAGGAACAAATTTACTTGATGTGCTTGTTGTTGTCCTCATTTTTGTATGTTCAGAAAAAGCTATAATGGTCATGGATCAAACCCTCGGGTAGATCTCATCATGATCTTGTGAACAATTTTGCCAAGAACTTTAGGTAGATAACAAAAAACCAACCAGCATACCGCTCATCAAGTACAGGGTTGAAACAAAGACATAACTGTCCAATCTAGAGGCTGAAAGAAGCTACTAACAACCCTAATAATTATGTCCAAGAATATAGAATTTCTACAACAGTAGACAAGGCAGATTTAGGGCTGCTACAACAAACCCTGATTAGGTTACTAGCTGCTGTAGAATAGGTTTCATACACAGGTCAGAAAAGGGTGGACAATAGAAGCAACAAGAGGTACCAACAACTAAACAAGATCAACAAACAAGCGATACCAATAAAGAGATTGTGGCAGCAAGTAGGTGGCACCAGTAAAGAAGCAAAGGCAGCCTAAAAGTGACGGCACCAGCAAGAGGAAAATAGCAGCAAGCTGGAAGAAGAGACCCTAGGGGTCCGCGACAGCTATACCCAGTAAGAGGGACTGAACCAAGGAGGGCCGCACCCTATACCTAGCATATCCAAGGAGGGCCGCACCATCTAACAACTAGAGAAGACTGATCCAAGGAGGCCACACCACTTCACAACAAGAAAAGACTGAAACAAGGAGGTCGCACCACTATACCAGCAGATCTAAGGAGGCCGCACCCTAAAACTCAGCAAGAGGACTGTCCAAGAAGGCCGTACCCTAAACCAGACTGAACAAGAAGGGAGCCGCAACAAATTTCAGATCAAGAGACTTGAAGGAAGAGAGTATGAATAATGAGTGAGAGAGTGAGAGAGAGGTCTCTTATTTATAGTTTAGGTGGGTAGGTTAGGGTTTACAAATTAGCCCTAATTTAGGGTTAAATTAAAAACCCAACAATTAAACAAAATTAAATAATTAACATTTTAATCATAAAATATTAATTAGAAAGTCAATAAGTCAAGGTGGCTAGCAAAGACCAACACCACATAAACATTAAGAAGGACGTGGCTCAAGCAAGGGCATGCAACAATAACAAGACAAAGTCAAAGGGGGTTCTTCTTCAATGGAAAAATGTCCACATAAGTCTCATGATAACTTATAAGCTTTTATCATCCCAGCATAAGAGGATGGTCAATAATGTGATCATGTCCTCCTTCTTAATTGCTCCTAGGTCTCATGGACCATCTCGGGAGAGAAGAAGAGCACACATCATCTCGGCTTGGTACTTAACCAAGAACTGCCTGCTCCCAGACCAGGACACCCTAGAACGTGTCTGGGGGCCCTAGATCACCACTAGGGTCTTATCCACCAAGGTACACAACCAAGGATCAATCCAAGCAACGAGCAAGGATTCCTTGGACCACATCCAGGGGCCCTAGAACACATCTAGGGACTTATATCATCAAAATGCTTGGTCCTTGACCAAGAACCCCAACAGTACACTGGGGGCCCTCAATAGGGTCTTTTTCCATGGCTCTAATTGCTTGGTCCCAGACCAAGAACCCCAGGAGTGTATTAGGCCCCCTAGATCTCAGCTAGGATCTTTGCCATCCTTTCAGAGAATGGCTCTTGCAACTGCTTAATTTTAACACGTGGTCTGTGATATATGGATGTCATTGTAATATGTATGATGTATGGTCCTATGGATGTCTATTTATGAGTAATAATGATTTCTCCATTTTGTTTTTGGATTTAAGGTTGTGTTCTAATTTTGTTTTTTCTGACGTTTTGAGCTGATTATTGGCTTCATATTGTCGATAATAAAGAAAATTGTTTTGAATCAAGTTAATGTAAAAGGAGAAGAGAAATGAAATCAGTTTATCAAGAAAATTGGGGATTAGGAAAGGAAATGAAGAGATTTAAGGCAGGGAAAGAAATATCATAAAATGAGGAAGATTGAAGAGGAGATTATTGAAAGAAATATAAAGATTAAAAATGAAAATTGGTAAAAGAGATGTAGGTTTAATGACACGGTTAATGGGGATTAGGAAAGGAAACGAGGAAAAGGGGGTTGAGAAAGGTCTTTCCATAAAAACCAGGTTCAAGGAACACAGGCTGACACTAATCATGGCCGRATTTCGAAATCCTCCATTGCAAAACATTCCCTTCGAACTAAACACCGTATATGTTTTGACCAAATAAAATTCCTTGCTAAAGACCACCTCTATCATACCCGACTTATAGGAGAATCTGTTGAAATTGAAACATGAACAAGGAAGACAACGTAAGACTTAGTCAATCCTAGTCTCCTATCATGAACCAAACCCGAATCCCTCTCCCTATCCATTAACTCTCTTCCCCCTTCCATCTCTTATTTGCCTTGAATTTTCCTTACCCCAAGATTTATTCATCTCTCGCCCCCACCTTCCTTCTAACCCCACGAACCCTGTCGATCAACCTCTATCTCTTTACTCGTTTCTCGTTTTTCAATATTTATATTTCTTTTAATAATGTCTTCTGTTTCTTCTTCATTTTATGTTATTCGTTTCTTTTTCTTCCTTCAATCTTATCATCACTTTTTCTAACCCCGTTTTCCTCATTACCTTTCCTAATCCCCATTAACCCTGTCATCGAGCCTCAATCCCTTTTACTGGTGCTTGTTTTTCATCTTATATTTCTTTCTATAATCTCCTCTTCCATATCCCCTCATTTTATGATGTTTCTTTTTCTGCCTTAAACCTCTTCATTTCCTTTCCTAATCCCCATTTCTTTTAATAATCCAATTTCCTTTCTCTTCTCCTTTTACACTAACTTAATTCCAATTATTTTTTCTTTATCATCAACAACATGGAGCTGACCTTCTCCATTAAAGTTCTCACCCCTTAACAACTATTATTTTATAAATATAAGCATCGATACAATCTATCTTGACAACATGCTTCTTTCTATCCCTGAAGATGAGCAAAGAATCTGGTTAAAACGTCGGAAGAAACAAAATTATAACACAAGCTTAAATCCAAATCCAAAATGGAGAATTAACAAATCTACGAAAGTCTAAATTAATTGATAATAATGATTTATTGATGATAAAATATTTTGTTTTTTGCTTATTTCTTATAGGAAGTCTCCTATGTCCTGACCCTTGTCATTCCACGTCCTCGGATATTAGTCCCCAATAATCCTTAACATAGTAAAGGGCCAATATAATAGCCCTTTTTGAGCAAATCATCTTCAGTCAACATGTTTAAAAGAGTAGCCACATAAGCACAGTGCCCTTGGAGAGTTCTCGGGGAGATGCATTTTGGTCCACACTTCCTCCATTTTCCATTAAATTCTTATGGAGTAATTTGTGAACATTGAACAATGAAACCACCACAATGAGAGTCCATTGTCCAATTAAGTTTATCCTCTAGCTTTGATAAAATCGGAAGGTATATATATTTTTTTGAGTGAGTTCAATTGATCTTTGTAGGTCCCTTCAACTCTTGGTTAATGAAATCCCACTCATCCACCCCTTTGCATCTTGAGACCCAACTCACCTAGGAAGAGTATGTGTGCTAAAGAAGTATCTTGACATCGTACTTTAAAGTATATTGTGATTTGCTCTAGTGAGATGGGAAAGAATCCCCTTAGTCCATGACTATTCACTTACTTCCGTTATGCTTCCTTTTCCAATCAACTGCATTGCACCTCCTCTAGTAAGATCTAACCCATTATAGATCAGTTTCTAACTAGCAGTACAAGTTGGCATACAATTAAGATAGAAAAGAAGCTTAATCTGGTTAGCTCCTACATAGTATTTATTCAGGGGGGTTTACTTCAAATTTGACATGGAGAGATACCTCATCTCTAGGCCTACTTGACCCTTAAGGTATTGGATATAATGGGAATCCTTCGAATACCCAAGCTCCCTAGCTTCATTGGTATACAAATTTTATCCCACTTAACTAGTGAGAAATTTCTCTTTTCAATATTCCCACTTAGAAAATCTTTGTTATTATTTTCTTTGCTTCTTTCATTATTTGAGCTAGAGGTTGCAAAGTTGAGTTCTAGGATATTGGGATTGTAGATGTAACATAGTTGGTCAAGATGATCCTTGCAAAGGGCAATCATCTCATCCAAGTTTAATTTTTATTATAGTTTTTCTAAAAGAAACTCCATTTTCAACTTCTCAACGGTTTGAGTGAGGTGAGAACTCCTAAGTAGATAGAGTGAGCATTGCCATTCCTAATTTGGTATTTTAACATTCTAGCCAATGTTCTTTAGCCTACCAAAGAAATCACAAGATACAACCAATGATGCCAGAGCGTGGAGTGGGAGTGCCATTTCCCAAAAATTCATAGAGTGAAGCATCTTGGGACAATCCAAGAGAAAAGATACCAAATGTGTGCCAACAAGTTTCATCCCTCTAGGGCAATCTTATCAAGTATAAACTAGATCTGAAATGTACTTTATGACAACAGTAATTACAACAGCTTATGGAGGGAGCTTTGTGGTTGCACCTTCGCTCTCATGTCTCCTCAGTCATGACCTCAGGCCGAGGGCCTTAGGTCCGGGCCTCAGTCTGCCCACGTCCTCTTTTTTCGATGACCGAAGGTAAGGCTTATCTAAACTCCGAGGTTCTTATCTGACTGAGGCTGACGCAAGAATCTGACGGACAAAGGATCCGAAGTACCTCCTGTACCACATTTGGATATCATGGAGGATTTGTAGTCAGAGCAATTGGACTGAGTCAAGTCCGTTTCCCTATAGAGATTTCCGTCTACAGGAGGATTACCAGGTGGCACCCGTCAAGCCTGACTCAACTTCCCAAGCCTCGTTCTTCGATGCGAGAGTTAATGCTGACACTGGAGAAAAGACGAATCTACCCTCTCGCACAGATGGAGCTTTAGATAGGGTCTTTTCCCCTGCAGGTGGCGAGAAGGTACAATGTCCCCTCTCACATTCCCCAAAGAATGTCTCGAATCAAGGAAAGGGTCAAGGGTCTTCTACCCAAAACGACTGCTTCTTTGATCAAAAGGCTTCTAAGCATGCTTATCGTGACTCTGGTAAGTGTTTGAAGGAACGAAAGGATGATTTCAAGATGGTAGTGGGGAAGGATATTGAAGTCTCGGAGATTGCGGACCTCGTGGGGAGAACTCTATGTTAGAATATAGAAGATGGTGTGCTTGTTTTACCATTGACGATACCCTCGTCACCCAACCACAGGCCGAAGCCTCCCTCCGAGCACCTTAACCTTGACCTGAGAATTCCTCCGGAAGCAAACCTTAGGCTAGATAGCCAAACAGAGAGTAGCGCATCAATCCCCAAGGATAGCGCATCACAAAAAACTGATCAGATGTTCCAAACCCTAGCCAAGAGATATCCAAGCCAATACTGAAACTAGCTGCTGCTGCAGCTGCACCTGCAAC
>ML787621.1:656572-684523 GCA_009831015.1 Picea engelmannii
ATATATATATGTTCATTTCACATTGTTAGCTTTTGTGTTTTTGGGAGTAATTCTCCTAGTTTCTTAGTTGTTTTGCAACTCATTATCATTTTTGTACAAAGGAGTCATGCTTGCCATCTATATTTAGTGTATTCAATATTTCTATGTTTACTTCTGGTACCTGGGATCGTAATAATTGGTAGTACAACTTTTTGTTTCATATAGTCGATTGTCAACTTGGTGAAGCTTTCTAATTTTTAACCAATTTCTATTCCATCATTAGAGGCTCATGTTTGTTTCCCTGCTTTTTTGAGAAGACCAAAGATGGCTTTTCCAACTCTGGTTTGATGAGCTATTGTTTCTTTGAAGGGATTGAATCAGCACCCTTTCATGGGCTCCATCATTGAAATACTGTCAATTAAGACGAGCGTAACAAATTTTTTCAAAAAGAGGCTGCCAAAATCCCATCATATTTTTTTTCAAATAGGCAATGATTAGGATAAAACCTTGAACCACACAAAAGAAACATAGAAATCTTGTTAAGATTGTTGTCTTTGGCATAGAGATAACAAACCGAGTTTGGGAGAGGCACTAGCACTAGAGTTCAACAAGTAATATTTAGCCATAATGATCTTCAAAGAGGTTACGAATAAGAGAGCACACAAATTTGAGAAAGAGTTACTTCTTGTCGTCAAGAAGAGATAACAAACTGCATTTGAGAACAGCGGCATAGTTAACCAGCTACTAAAATTCTTCCAAATCACAATGAACAAGGATACAATGGGTATTATTTGAAAGATCATTGCAAGAACAATCTAACGGTGCTGATCTCATAGCAAGATGAGCATGGTCTAGTTCGCTCATCACCTGCACATTCACAACCATTGTTTGCTAGGGGTTCCTTTGCCTTTTGTTGAATCCGTCTTTAGTTTAGATGCCATGACCAGGGAATGTTTATTTTATCAAAATCTCCAAGGAATTTCACCTAGCTTCATCTCTCCTTTGAGAAACACTGTAATCATGGGCTGTCAAGTTCATCAAAAATACAGTTCAAAGCATCAAGGACATTTATTCCAGAGGAAGAAGAGTTCATGTGCGAATACACTGAGCTTAATCTGAATATGAATGTGGATGGAGCATCCTCAAACAAGCCCACGTATCTAGGCAACCATTCTACCTCCTGGGTGAAGACTTGCTGACACTATTCAGGCAAGTTGTGAGGCAACTTTGAAGGAAAAAAAATATGCCAATGCACTATACAAACTTCATGGCATGCAGAATTTAGATGTCTGCATTCTTACTAGCCATTTTATATCTAATATTTTCTATATTGGGTAACTTTCTTTCAGAAGTAAATGTCTTTTGTGGTGGTTTTACAGAATTTATCTAAGAATAAAAAGGCAATAGGATTTTGTTATGTCAGGTAACATCCAAGTGACTTGCTGTAATCCCTTGTGATCTGTTCCTCATCTCCGTTGATAATCTTTGAGACCTATTTACGTGGCATTCTTGTAAATCTAACATGGATTATCCTAACTCTCCTTTATTTGATTGTCAACACTAACAAGAGGTCTTCCTAGAAAACTGAAACTAAGCCATCTACACTATAAATTATTCGGCATTCAGGTTTATAAGCATTTAGATATTTGTTTGATCAATTTACATTTAATCTGACTACTATCATTAATTGAACATCAAATTGTGCTGAACCTGAGGATATGTTTTGCAGGAGCTAGCTTCAATACCCATGGTGTTCATCCATGTTGAAGTTTGAACACCTGCACTATTTTATGTAATGTGGCAAGGCAGGCTTCAAACAAAATAGTGCATATTTTCTTGCAAAATCTTTTGTTCCTATGACAGTCTGCATGTCAGATGTCCCTCAAAACTTTTGCAGACAGATCTTTAGGCTGCATTTTGCAGAGAGTTTCTCCAAGAGCTTGCCAGTCAGAGTTTATCTTCAAGAATTTCCTTTTCTAAATTAAAGGAAAGATCTCAATTGACAGGTAACGTTTAAACTTTAAAGCTATGTATAGTTCACTGTAATTTAATAATAGAAATCATGGAGTGCATGTCCTGGGTTTTTTTTGGCAACATCCATTGCAGTGTTCATTTGCTTGGCTCATTGAAGCATGATAAAGTTGCTTCTACTGAGGCATATTCATGATTGCATCTAAATGGCAGGTGGAGACTTGAAGTATGAAGAGGGCGTACTCTTGGCTTTGCATAGGCAAATTGGAACTTTTCAATTCTTGAAATCTCTAAAGCGACACAGAAATTTCAATAATAGCAGCACCAGACTTGTGTTTCAAAGACATACTTTCTCATGCTCAAGCCAGTACTCAAATCTTATGAAAAATCTTATTAGCTGAACCCGAAAGACTAGTTGTGTCAATGTCTTGGGAAATGTTATTTTCTTGATGCACTGTAAGTGGTGCACAAGATATTAAACTTTTATTCTCGGCTCCACTGGCCGAAAACAAGTCCTTTTTTTGGGAAAGATCTAGAGTTTAACAGCCTTGATTGATTGATGTTCAGCTAGTTCAGATCTGTACACATTCCTTTTATGTCTTTTCTAATTATGTGCTGCTGTTTTATTGGAGGATTTTATTGAATTTTCTTATGGCTGCTTCCTTAATTTCTCACCTTTTATCAGCAATTATGAATCTTGGATGGCTAATGTTCATAGGAAATAACAGAGTTTCCATTGTTAGCGATTATTTACTTTGGAAGGTGGTAGACTGGTTAAACAAGAGGGCTGTTTCTATGATCATCGAGGTTTTTAATGATGACAAGTTTCAAGCTCTCATCATCAGCACATACATATTAAGGGGCTCATTGGTAAAGGATTTTGGATGAAGGATATTTTAAATGGGGTAGCAAAACATGATGTTTTTCAGATAGCAATATCATCTAATTAATGACAACCAATGTCACATGAACCTGGATGCAATCGGAATCAGCTGAAGAGTGGTGCGGGTGTGACACTTGTCTCAAAATTAGGAATCGGGGATTCGGAACCCTAACCCTAATTTCTTTTAAAATATATATTTAAAATTTTAATTTTACATTTGAAAATTTGAAAACAAAGAAATGGATTCTCAAATGATTCATAACATCATACTGATACATCATAACATCATAGCGAATTTTAGATTCATACATGTAATCATTGACAACTATTTGCAGATATTCTCATTCTGATTTGTGGGTCTTGTATGATATGCGAGTAGTGACTGGGAAGTCAGAAATGAATGTTTACCAGTTCTCACACTTTTTGCCATATAAAGCAGTAAACTCGTTTTCAACTGACTTTAGACCTGTGATAGTTTGATTGCCACTTAAGAACACACTTTGTGCTTGGGTCCAACTAACATAATAATCTGATTTCTAGTTACTAAAGATGTGGACTGTTGTGCACTTGCAGTGTTTCAGTGTTTGACTGTTGAGATATAGACATTGGAATTATCAAAAGAGAACCTCATAGGTGCAAAAGACTCGAGGCATCGATAGTGGGTATTTTTCTCTTCCTGCATGCATCTCTCTTGAAAGAGAAGTCTTTAAGAGAGAACTCGAGAGTCCAGAGTGCTTATAAGGAGTGACTTTCCTAACACAATTAAGAGAATAAAATATGTATCAGGCTCCTTGAGTATACATATTGGATCAGGTCTCGTGCCATGAAAGTATGCATTGTGTTATGTCTTCCTTTCTTTTCTTATCCGTTCATTCTAGACAATTGCATATGTAGAGGTATTTTTATTTAATTATTTCCTGGGCACACTTTCTTCTCCTTTCGTTTGGAGTTCAAGGAGGTGGCCTTCTGACGATGAGATTGAAAATGGATGATTATTAATAGAACCCTTCAGCCATTTGACCCTGGTTGATTGTTCATTTATGTGCCTTGTGATTTTTATTGGGCAGAAAGCTAAAAATGAGAGGCTTACAGGTTGCTATTTCTGTATTTTGGGATGTAACATACTAGAACACTTGGGATCAATATTGCTGTTTCTTTCGACACTTCCATCGAGATCAATCAGTGATTTCAAATGTACCTGTTGCTACTTTGATACCAATGTTAGAAGCCAGAGAACCTAATGTACTACACAAGGGAGCTCTCCTTTATCCTAATTTGACAGGAAGTGATAATTCGAAACATTTTGTTCCAGTAATTGATTCTCGTTACAAACAACCAGACTAACCAAGTGTTCGTTGATAATTGAAAATACCCAACTATTGTCTAATCAAGAGAAGTGATTAAACATTTGGTAAATTTTGATTGTGAGTAGGTGGGGGTTGTTTCTTAATGACATTCCCTGTTCCTTGTTCTATGGGTTGGCTATTTAGGCATGTATTTAAAATGCCCCAATATGCGGTTGGATGGTGATTGGGCATGAAGATCATTGGTTGTATTTTGGTTCGTGCATGTATATATTTATATATGTTTGCATGCACTTGGAATGTTTCATCGTATTCACAATGAGTTCATTTAACTTTCCTTGTATCGTGCATTCATTGTTTTCTTCCCATTTTGAAGGCGGAAGGTCCATTATTGGTTGTTACCATATTTTTACCTTGTATCTATTATGGCGAGTATCATTCTTGTCAAGAGTGTCCTTCCTCAGTGATTTTCCTAGTCATTGCATTCGACATTTTTTAAAACTTGGTGAACTTGATTGGCTCTGGCTATGGAGTTGTTTCTTTATAAAATTCTTAAAAAATATTAAGAATTGTTTTTCGTTAAACTATATATATATATATATATATTTTTTTTTTTGGAGTTTAAGAAAAAATAATTATATATATATATATGAAATGAGTTACTATACATGTGTGTGTGAATATATGAAGATGGGTTATAATAATAATAATAATCTATTTTTAAGGTCACGACCAAGCCATACATCAAATTGGTGTATGAGACACCCTTGTTTGTGGGAAAAGGGACTCCCCTCCGCCCATCGATTTGACTGGTAAAATCTACGAAGGTATACATACCCTACCCCCCTCTGGATTTGAACTTGTGACCTCTTAAGAGGAAACACATGTTCTTAACCATTAGGCCCACTCAGGCTGTGTGTTGCTCTAGAATGTGGATTTTTGGCCGATATGTCTGTCAAAATGTGTATTTTTGGCAGATATGTCGGCCAAAATGTGTATTTTTGGCAGATATGTCGGTCGGGAAAAGAAAATTAAAGACAAGAAAAAAGGTGAAAATTTTCCAAGTGTTCAAGAAAGCTAGAGAAATTCCATAGTGTTGGCCGAGAATATGGATTCTTCGTCGATAAAGGCTATGTCGGCAATCTAAGTGCATGTCTGGCCTATGTATTGACGAACAAGTGAGGTCATCAACTTTCTAAAAAATGATCAAGTTGGAATGGAAAGGAAAATAATTTGAACTTAATCATTTTGCAAGTAAGATTTTTCATGTTTATATGAGCGAGGACATTGCTCAAAGGGGGCCCAATTTCTTTACTGAGAACAAAAGCTTCAAAGAAGAAGAAAGAAATTAAGGGAAGGTGATGACGTTGGCACAACAATAGCCTGACTTCAAAAGTCCATAACTTGCTCATACGATGTCCAATTGAGGCACCATTTTTTGCGATGTGGAGAGCACACAAAGAGGTTTTTAGTGAGAAAACTTAAAACTTCATTCAAGCATTTATGCAGATTCATGGTTAATGAAGGTTGGCTGACGAAAAATCGCATTGTAATTGTTTTGGCACTTTTGGACTTCAGATTTCGATTCCGTCAATTGCATTGGATTTGTAATCCCGCAAAACATATAATTGGTCTTCTTTGGAGGTGAAAAATCCATTTTGACCCGTGCCCAAAATTACGAGCAAAGACATTTTTTAATAAAAGTTCGGGCCCTATTATTTCTATCGCTTCATTCGAATTTAGTTCAGTCAGTTCCTGCGACATCTGTGTCATATAGGCTCTCAAACTCTCCATTGGAACTGAAGTTACCCATCAATGGAAGAGAAATATTATCCCGTGAAAACAACCAACTGACGTTTGGAGCACTTGATACTGAGTATGTTCCAGGAAGACCAATTATTTTCTGAGATGCAATTCAGAGCCAACCTATGTCTTGTAGATGTTGTAATCAACCCATATAACAATAAATGACACTGCCATGGTCAAGATTAGTCATAGAATCAAAAGGCGCAAAACATACGTGTGGATATGATAAACATAATGAAAGCTGCTAGTGACACAAATACACTCGCCATGATTATTATCATACTCAATCAAGACCACAACATGACATAAATCAAAATCAAAAGGCAATCAAATATCAATCATCTAGTCAAAAGGAAATGCTTAACCATTGAAAATCAAAAGAACCCGACTAATGGGTGCAACGATCAAAGGATCTGAGTTGGAAGTATTTAGGAAGGGCCCCAAGCCCTCTAGTTTGGGGAAGTTGTTGAAGCCTCAACAATTGGCGGCACACTAGATGAATTCGAAATCTCTGCAGAGGGTCTTGTCCTTATTTTTAGGGTCGTTTTGAAATAAATGTGCAGTAGGTACTTGAAAGGTTTCATCGTGGTGGGATCACTAGTGATTCTTGCATGCAGGCTAGTGGAGCTCGTCCACTGTAATAATAAGATGAATGATGATGAAATTTATTTCCTTAAACTACACCGACAATCCAAGTTGGTATCTTTATCATGGGGTTGACATAGGCTTGTGATATAAGAAGGTTTTCACCAAGTGCATGTATATTATTATCTAGTTGTTGCTCCACTACCTGTGAGCGTCCATAGCCTCGATGGAGTCACCACGACATCAAAGATCTTGCTCCACTACAAGTGAACGTCCATACTCCCGAAGGAGATATCTACATATCCCCTAGTCCGATCAAGCTTTCTTTCTTAGTCCTTCCCGGTTTATATAGTATATGCTCAACATCCTGTGGATAAGGAAAGCAGGGGCCTTTCTTTCTTTTTATTTTCATTTACTTTGGCCTGATAGAGGGTGGCTACTAACTATTGGGATTTTCCTAGTATATTTGTACACCTAGTTAAATAAAATTATCCCTTTTGATTTTCAACCTTTAGACTTTGACACTTCACCCTTCATGCGAGCAACTACTTAGTGTGTGGATAGTTCCCCTCTTACATAAAATCTGCTCACCAATGGACATGCAAGGATAACCATTGGTTAATCACTTTATCCAGTCATGGTGCAATCGCTTTCACAATATTCCCAAAACATCATTGATTTATCTTGCCCTCCAGTTCAACTCATAAACCAAGAAAGACATGCAGAATGCTCTTGGCATGTTTCTAGTGCATGGTGTTGCTAGCCTCATAATCCTAAAGTTCTATAGTCCAAGTATTTTCTAGTTTAAATGTTTTTAGAAATTAGTTTATTCTAGTTTGTTAGGATAGGGACACCTAGCTTCTATGTAAATGACACCTATCATACTCATGTGATTGGTTGTTCTCCTAGATTTTAGTTTAAAGTTGAGCTATATAAACAAGCTCCTTCTTCAAGTGAGGTTAAATAGGAGATTATGAGTCCTCACTTCTTATTGTAATCACTTTTTTCCTTGTTAATAAAATTATTTGTCTGTGGACACTTTGTCAATATGGTATCAGAGCCATGGTGAAATTGTGATGGAAGAGAATTGGTGATGGATTGAGAAAGCAAGGAAGACTCCTTGACATCAACCTGGATCTCTTCAAACTCAAGAGCAACAACACTGAGGTAATATGTTGTTGTTTTAAAATAAGAAAAATGTTATTGTGATTACAACGATCAATTTTTTCAATATTTGATTGAATCATCATTTCGAGTTGTGAAATTGTAGATCTGCAAATTTCAAGTTTGTAGATTTGATTAATAACAGTTTTCTTTCCTGTAAATCTATAAGAGATCTGGGCAGATAAAAGTGTTCACATGCATTTTTTTTATTAGATCTCATAGATCAATTGCTATTTTTGAAATGGGCTCATTTGTAAACATTGCTTCAAATCATTTTATAAATCAGGCAATTTAAATTTAGAGCTGTAGATTCTAAATTTATTGTTTTCAAGCTTTTGCTATCATTTGACCATCAAATCCTAGATCGCTTTGAATTAGTTGTTTCAGATATGGAGAGCTAAAATCACCCAATATTCGAAGTACATGGTATCTATTGCAAATCTGTAATCCCCTGCAGCGGATCGGGAGTTTTTCGGGCTCTATTTTTTATTTCAGATCAGGAGAGACCCTGTGTGAATTAAGCCAAATCTACGAGCTTAGATCTTTACCAAAATCAACATATCTGTGTATAAAGCCATAGTGAGTTGCTTTCTTGAATCCCTGCAACAAGCACATATACAAACGATTTTGATGTCAGTGGATGCTTCAGAAACCTTCAAAAACCACCCTCTCTGAATCAACGTATCAATCCAAAGCGATGTGGTTTATTGTAGAACGAGATCCAGACGTTTTCTCTGAAGTTTTTCAGGTATCGCCCTCATGTTTTTTTCTTGAGATCAAAGTAAAAAAAAAGCTCGTGTTCTACTTGAAGTGTCTTGCACAGAAGCTCCACATCACTACCGCCGGAGTTCTCCATTTACTGAGTTGATTCAAAATTCATACCATACTCATCATGCATTCATTGTAATAATTGACAACCAATTGCCTGGACAAGTGCTCACATGAGGGATGTCTGGAGGTTCCACCGAGATCACCCGATCTGATAAAATCGGGATCAAGAGAAGTAAGTAAACAATGCCTTGTTCTTGATGCCTCCACGCAGACCTGGTGCTTGGACCACATATCGAATCATTGGCTAGTGTCCAAGGTAGTTGGCAACGCATGTGTGGCCTCTCGCGTTGGGAATTACCTGGAGGAATTGCATGGAAGCTAGTGCAACAAATGCCAAATACCTCTTCTGGGAGATCTAGTGCCTCTTCTGCGCGTTTTTGGTGGGCAATTTTGGTATGGCATGGATCGCATGAATTTGCAACAAATTAAAAGAGACCACCCTTTCTTATTAAAAGTCATGAATAGGTTCTTAATTCTTTTATTCACAAGTTTTAAAATATCATTTTTTTTTAATTTTTTCAAGTGACCTGCATGATATCATAAAGCATAGATGAGATAGAAAATGTGCATATACTTTAAAACAAATTATTTAAAGGATAAAAGAAAGTGATAAGAGGTTTATGTGAAAATATGAATAATGTTTATCTCAAAAGGGATTATTCATGTTATTGAAGGCTTTAGTTCAGGGGGGAGGCACATTTTGCTTTTTGTAAAAGACTATAAGTCTTGTAAATATATCAAATTTCGAAAGTTCTGATTGTAACCTTTAAGCTCATAAGTTGAGAAGAGTCCAGTGAAATACTCTCTCAAACTCCATTTCCAACGAGACTTTTAAAGGGTCAAGGCCAAGCCCTTAAAAGTGCTCTTTTTGCGTGGACTGTGTACTCTTTCTTTCTGGTGCCTTGTGTCTCTCTTTTGGTGTTTTGTGGATTATTCACTTGCAATCTTGCAATAAGACAATCTACCATCATGTCTAAATTAATCAATCTATTCACAGAATTAGATAAGTTAGATGGACGCAAGAATTACAAATCTTGGAGTTGGCACATGCATAACACTTTGATCTATAATGAATTATGGCGTGATATTTGTGATGGTGATACTACTCCAACTAAGCCAACCGATGCTACTTCTTTAGCAAAATGACATTTGAAAGATGAAAAAACATTTTCTTTGTTGTGCTCTTCTGTAATTGAACACATGTTTGTACATATTGAGAATTACAAAGATGCATGGTCTACTTGGAATCTATTCAAGAATATTTTTGATACTCCTGCTGCATCTCATAGAGTTGATCTACAAATGAAATTGCTTAAACAAAAATTAGCAGATAATTGTGATGTATTATATTACATTTCAAGGATTAAGAACATTCATCAGGAAATCATCAAGGGTTGTTTTCCTAAACTTAAATATAGTTTTTTGGTTTCCATTGTGATAAATGGCTTGCCTCAATCTTATAGGCATTTTCTTAAGACTTTGCAAATAACTAATAAGTTATCAACTGTGACTTTTGATTCACTTAATGAATTATTGGCTTAACATAGTAAATCTTTTGGAAAACAAAAACAATTAGGAGAAGATATTCTATTCACGAAAGCTGAAAGTTCTAAAGGAAGAGGTAAACAAAATTTTGGAAATTTTCAGAATCAGTGTTCTAATCGAGGCCGTGGTAGGGGTCGTGGTCAAGGTAGAGGTTGTAGCAATTTTAATCATTTGTTTTTTCAAAGTAATCCTCCCAATAATAATGCACAATCATGAAGAGGCAAAAATTTCTGTCAAGTGAGATGTAAAAGATGTTTAAAGATGGGACAATATGCATCAAATTGTCTAACAAACAATGATCAATTACCAAAGTTTAAGCATACATCAAATTCAAATTCTCAATAATCAACTCAATATGCAGAGGATCAAGATTACCAGGATGATCAATATGAATATGTTTTCACAACAATTCAACAATAAGATTCATTTGAAAATGATTGGATATTGGACACATGGGTTACTCAACATATATCTTATCGCAGAGACTATTTTTGGAATTATCAAGATGTTCAACTAAATCCCATCTATTTGGCTAATGATACAACTCATATACCTCAAGGAAAAGGTTCAGTGAAAGTCTTTTCTCCCTGGAATTGGTGAAAAATGGATTTCAAATGTTTGGTATGTACCAACTTTTAAGAAAAAATCGTTATCCTTAGTCACAATCTGACAAGCTGGACATCAAATCATCAGGCAAGGTGGTTTGGTCAATATTAAGTCAGAGAAGGATAACTTGAAAACAATAATGTCAGGATATGAAGATGGAAAATTGCTTAGAATGAAGGGAAAAGTTATCCCAAGAAAGCACAAAGCACGATGTTGCAACAATAGTGAATTCTGAAATGGCTTCATTGAGATTATGGCATTTTCGATTTGGTCACTTAAACTTTGATAGTCTCTTGAAACTTAAGTCCCAAGATTTGGTAAAGGGTTTGCCAACTTTCAAGAGAGAAAATTCTAAGTGTGAAGCTTGTATTTTTGGCAAGCAAAAGCAAGAAGCTTTTCCAACAAGCTCACGACGAGCAACAACGTATTTGGAGTTGATTCATAGTGTTATATGTGGTCCAATGAAATCTTCTTTCGGTGGATGTTGATACTTTATAGTGTCCATTGATGACTACACTAGAATGACACGGGTATACTTTTTAAATGAAAAGTCTAAAGCTTTTGAAAAGTTTAAAAATTTTCAACACATGGTTGAAAATGCTACAAGAGAAAATGTTGCGTCTCTGAGAACAGATAATGGAGGAGAAATCACTTCAATTGAATTCAATGATTATTGTCGAGACAATGGAATTCGGAGGCAACTGATAATTTCCTATACTCCACAATAGAATGGAGTTACTAAAAGGATGAACAAAACTCTCATGGTCATGGCAAGATCTATGATGCAATTTAAAGGGTTGAGCACAAAATATTGGGCTGAAGCAGTCCATACTGTAGTCTATCTCAGCGATCGATCACCTACATTAGATTTAGATGGACAAACACCTTATGAAACTTGGTACGGATTTAAACCCAAGGTAAATCATCTTAGGGTTTTTGGCTCAACATGTTATGCTTTAGTTCCTAAGGAAAATAAGACTAAATTAGAAAACCGAAGTATGAAGTGTATCTTCATTGTATACTCTGATGAAAAGAGAGGGTATAGGTTGCTTTCAGATGGAAAATTCATTATCAGCAAAGATGTAATTTTTTATGAAACTAAAAGTAACAACTTTGATGAGATTAATCATCTCCTTAGTCGTTTAGAGAAGAAAAGCACTAAGGGTAAAGGTAAGTTGAACAAGTCAAAGAAAACATTTTGGTTTGAAAAAGACTTTGTTTCTTTAGAAGACATCTCTTCATCAAAAAGTTCTTCTAATTCATCTTATAATGAAACTACAAAATACTCTTCTGATACTGAATCTTCAAAAGAATCTTCTCCAACCTCAGATAATTCAGATGAAAGAAGAGCCTCATTTTTTGAAAATACTCTTTTTAATAATAATGGTGATTCAAATCCACAATCCCCTCAACATAACAAGCCAAAGTGGGTAGAGCAACTTCTCAAAGATGTCCATTCAAATGAAATTAACAAAACATGAACTAGGGGATCTTCAAGAGCAGACACAGATTTTGCTCATGCTTCCACTGAACCTACTTCTTTTGTTGAAGTAGTTGGACATACAAAATGGTAGGAAGCAATGATTAATGAATATGATTCAGTGCTTGCAAATGGGACTTGGAACTTAGTTGATTGTCCAAATGATGTTAATCCCATCGATTGTAAATGGGTTTATTGAGTAAAGTACAAGTCCAATGGTAAAATTGACAAGTACAAAACGAGAATTGTTGCTAAAAGTTTTGCTCAACATGAAGGAATTGATTATGAAGAAACTTTTGCACCCACAACTAAATGGAATACTATCAAAATGGTTATCAATTTGGCTGCACATAATGGTTGGAAATTACATCAAATGGATGTCAAAAGTGCCTTCCTGAATGGTGATCTAAAGGAAGATATTTTCATGACTCAACCACAAGGATTTGAAGCTAAATGACAAGAACATAAAGTTTGAAAACTTGTGAAAGATTTATATGGCTTGAAACAAGCTCTTCGAGCATGGTATGCAAAAATGGATGAGTACCTACGAAAGGTGGGTTATCAACGAAGTGAATAAGATGATACACTGTATTTTCAAATGCAAGATAATCACATGGTGATACTTGTACTCTATGTTGATGACTTAATCATAACAAGAAATAATGAAGCTCACATCAAACAGGTTAAGGAAGAACTTAAAGCAGGGTTCAAAATGACTGATTTAGGGACACTTCATTATTATCTTGGAGTTGAAGTATGTCAACATCCTAATCAAATATTCCTTAGTCAAACTAAGTATGCCACTGAATTGTTAAATAAATTTGGCATGGAAGATTGTAAACCTTTTCTTACCCCCATAGAGAAGAAATTGAAACTTTCAAAATTTAAAGGGGGGGATTGGTAAACAATACAAGGTACATGCAATTGGTTGGAAGTCTCGTTTATTTGACAAATAATCGACCATATTTGTCAAATTCAGTCAATATTATTTCAAGGTTTATGTAGGAACCAAGGGAAAGTCACTGGAATTCAACAAAAAGGGTACTGAGATACATTCAAGGTACACAAGATTTTGGTTTTCTCTACAAAAGAAACAAAAAATTACACTTGTTGGATATTCAGATGCTGATTTTGCAGGTGACATTGATGATAGAACATCCACTTCACGGTATTTAATGAATATGGTTTCAGCAGCAGTATCTTGGAATTGTAAAAAACAGACAACAATTTCCAATTCTTCAGTAGAGGCAGAGTACATATCCGCTTGGGAAGCAACATGTGAGATTGTATGGATACACATAATTTTACAAGATCTTGGTGAATCTCAGAAATCACCAACTACTTTTTTGATCGACAGTCAGTCAACAATAAAGATGGCCAAGAATCCAATATTTCATTCAAAGACTAAACATGTCGACACCAAGTACCACTTCATCAGATCGCTCATTATCAAAGACATCATCAAGCCTCAGTTCTGTCAGTCTGAAGATCAAACTTCATATATTTTTACCAAACCTCTTGGTAGAATAAAGTTCACTAAGTTCAAAGATAAACTTGGTATTTGTAAAAATGAACTTTCGGATTAAAGGGGGGATTGTTAGCCTCATAATCCTAAAGTCCTATAGTCTAAGTATTTTCTAGTTTAAATGTTTTTAGAAATTAGTTTATTCTATTTTGTTAGGATAAAGACACTCAACTTCTATGTAAAGGACACCTATCATACTCATGTGATTATGTGATTGGTTGTTCTCCTAGATTTTAGTTTAGCGTTGAGCTATATAAACAAGCGCCTTCTTCAAGTGAGGTTAAATAGGAGATTATGAGTCCTCACTTCTTATTGTAATCATTTTTTCCTTATTAATAAAACTACGTGTCTGAGGACACTTTGTCAACAGGTGTTTCCTAGATGAGACAATGGTGTTGAGAAACTTGTATGTCGCCAAAAATGATCATGGATTCCAGAGAAAATGAATTGGGAGTATAGGTGTCCTAAGGGAAGAAACATTGTGAAATAAGCTTTGTTGTCATATCCATAATCAAAAGATAAAACTCTGTTAGAATCCTGATCCAATTGAAAAATGAAATATTTAGTGAATGATGAACATAGATATGCAATCAGCCAGAAAAAGAAAACATGAATGTCAGAATTGCAAGTAGCTTTAAAATATTCATGCATCCTATCACAACAACTAATCTTGCAACCTCTTGAAAAGACTAATACCTATGAAAGACTAGATTCATAACATTTCATTTAAATGGGTTTCGGTGCTAAGTTTGCTGAGAACTGCATCTCACATCTTATTCTTAGAATCCCGTAATCTCATATTTGTGGCCTTGTGCTTCAATAAGTAAGGACTAGAAAGAGCTTCCTTTATTATTTCTTTAGTGACTTTGCTTTAGTCTTGTGATATTCCAAGGATTGTGGACTCTGTGTTCACTTTGCAACTCTCTAGGTCTGGAAAATTATTCTAAAGCATGAACATGCTCACCCCATGATTGGTTCAAATCAGGCGTGTGATATCAACTGGGCACTTGTACCTACATGGATAAACCATTCAAGACATAAGATTGATTTTATTTAAAATTTTTCTGGAATGAACGGGTTCAATAACATGTGCGAAATATTGAAAGTATAATCCCTAAAACATGTTTGTGAATAATATTCCCAAGTAACGTGTCCCACAATGATGTCAAATTTTCTAAAGCCTTTGTTTTATCAAGTTGATTCCTCCTCTTCAGGTGAGTAGAATCTTCAATGATTGAGGCCTATACACACGTGTTTACAAAATAAGATTATGGCCAGTCAAGCATGATGTGCTAAATATCATCAATAAAATCAATAAACATCAATACAAATTGCTTTGTTAACCATTTTTAGACATAAATTTTACATCCTTTCACTAGGCAATTCTTCCAAATTTAACTAGCTATCAGGAATCATAGAAAAATTTTAACTAAGAATAAATATGGACTAAGATGGCTTCCTCCCAGAAAACATACTTGTAGAGATCTCTTGACATAAAGAAAAACTGAATGCTATATCCGACTTGACATAGAACACTAAATTAAAAGGTAGTGCTTCAAATAAACGATAAACCATACATGTTGGAACACATTAGGTCAAATTCTGAATCTTACGAGTTTCCTATTGCAAAGATCCCAATAGAAAAGTGGAGTCAACTACCTTGAGTATTATTAGGTTAGTGAAAGTTATTTTCTGAGCAACATGTGACTCTGGCTATGATGATGAATAGGCCTGCCTTGAAGTAGTGCATTTTGATGCCATTTTCTAGTTGAGTAGGGTCAAAACAAAGCTATTGCTAGCAACTCCTATATCATATATTCAAATCCAGATTGGGGATCCTGTACGATTAGATTTTGAATAGGTTCCATCTCTAAGCCAATGATTATTTTATGCACCACAAATGCAAAGGAAAATGGTAAAGAAACACTCGTTGTAACCCTTTTCCTCTTGGAATCCACCTGAGTATGGAATCACAAACCAATATGTAATACTTTAGCGAGTGAATGGGAAACCCACTGTATGTTCCATGCTTCACAAACTTGGTTTAGCTTTTAAAAGAGTGTTTCTGATTAGCTTTCTCAACATTATTCCTAATATGAAATGTTTACAAACTAGTGTCTTTTTCATATTGGGCAATGGAGTCAACTTCTGGTTACCTTGTAATGTCCCCACTTTGGGACATCATTACATTACAGAGTGTTATGATGACCAGAGTAGCCAGATGGAGGTTATAGAAAGTAAATTGACTATTGAGGGTTATTTTAGGGCCTGTCTTGCATCGCTCATCTAATTTCATCATTATGATCCATTCCGCACATTCGGGCTTTGGTTCCGTTGCATTCTGACGATTTCCATGATTTTGAGTTATTTTGGGCTATAGGTTAATTAAATTCACTAAGGAGGTCATATTGGGCATAATACTTGGAGGAACCTCTTAGTGTGATAGCTCATTGGAATTGGGAGGAACACCACTACATGATAGGATGATGAGAAGTGACTTTCAGTGGCCAGGGAAGCCACAAGGAGAGATAAGGTGCTTCTGAGAGGTAAAATAGCTAATTAATTAATTAAAGTGATTTAATTAATTAATTAAAGTGATTTAATTAATTAATTAATAATTAATAAAGTAAAAGTCACTTTGGAGGAACAAGATGAGTAGGAAGGATAAAAGAGAGGCAACGACCTCTATTCTCTCATTCATGTTGATTACCAGTTTGATATCTGGCTTCTAGCTAGTGAACCCATGCCTTGGGGGTTTTGAGGGTTTCGACTTAACAAACCCTAGAGATCAACTCGACGATGAAAGATCCCACCCAACCTGATCCAAGATGGGTCACAGAGGTGAAAGATTCCTCCCTCACCATTCTACATCGGATCTACTCATCTTCAGTGGAGTTCTACATCAACCACAAGTACACAGAGAGAGAGGACACACCCTTGAGGGTTTCCAACAAAGGGGGGCACATTTGTGGAGCTAGATCAGTTCGATCTAGCCAAGGAGAAGGGATTTTGGAGATTTCAACTATTGTGCTTTCTTTGTAGAGGCCCTAGCACCATTCTTGGGTTCATCCAGAGGGATTTAGGTGAAGATTTGATTTGCATTGAGAGTGGGATGATTTTCCCCAAGAGGAGGGAGCAACTGTGAAGTGGATCTGCTCATGAGAGGGTTCCAGACTTCACTATTCAGATAGGTATCTATCCTACCTTGTTCCTAGACATCAGATCTATACTTATAGAGTGTTTTTCTTGTCATTGAGGCCAACTTGGAGGAGGGCCGAATTATCTAGGGTTTCACTCACCCAGGAGGGCACAAGTCAAATAGGAGATTGTTTATTTGGAGGATCATCTCTTCCCAGATCAGCCTAAGACTTCATCATCGGTGTGACCTTGGCCCGATCTACACTTTTCGTGATTTTGAGAGTATTTGGAGGCCTCTATGAAGAGGGACGAATTGTTGCAGGTTTTTCGTCCTCTAGTAGGGTGTGACTTATGCAGTTGTGGGGTTTGGCACTTCATTGGATCGAGATCTCATCAGGTTCTTCATCCATTGTAGCCATATGACCTTTGGAGGCTTGTAGCTCCTATCCTTTATCTTGTTGAGGATCATCTTCACTTTTCTATTTGGATCTTATCTATATTGTATCAGATCTACAGATCCATTGTATCAGGTTCTTCTACTATTATGAATAAAATCAGACCCGAGGCATTTTTGGTTATTCATGGTATTATTGGTCTTGTGTCTTGTTGAGGTATGTTCCATTGCTATATATTGTTATTTGTTGCTACAAATACACATTAAAATCATCAGTATAACCCTAGAGAAACCTAAAGGACCATAATAAGTAAAGTGTTTGACAAAATGCCACAACCAGAAACACTTTAAAAACACATGAAAAAAGTGATGTTCCTGGCATCTTGGCTTGGGATCATTACAATGGTACCATAACTTAGAATCCTGCCAGGCCGAGGGGTATCCCATAGGGAGAAATGGATATAAGGGAATGAGACTTAACCTTACGAGAGTTGATAGTCAACATACAATAGAATGGAGAACATATTAGACAAATGGGAGAGAGATTGAAGGAAGAACATAGCATTCCTACACCCATTAGGAGCAGGCAACATTGCTACAGTTGCAAAGTGCCTTGGGAATGAGATCATAGATGTAGGGGTAGAGGCAAGAAACACATCATTGAGGTGCTCTATGATAGTGATGATGAGGTGTGTGAGGATGCATCGATAGATGCTTATTTGGAGCAGTCCGATGATACTAGTGACTCTTGCACAAAGGCTAGTGATTCTTGCACGCTTGAGGAGGATAGTGCCCCTTGCGCATTGGAGGAACAATGGGGTGGACATGATGATAGCATCTGTGTTTCATCAGTCATATCACATAGTGTTGATGACCTTACACCTCAACAGAGTGGTGACACTAGTGGGGATTTCCACATGTTAGCACCCAGACATGACGAGCCCCCTATGATGACCGTGACACATTTGTCATATTTCTAGACACCCATCATAACCATGCCACATGAGGATATTGGTGGCATTTCAGATATGATGGAGGAGCCTTGTGTGAGGGATGCACACCATCGACATATGGATCCATAGACCCAAGAGGGGACACATGACTTAGAGACAATGGACCTTATACATACATATCAGCATGAGGAGATCGAGTCACCTCTTTTGGAGACTCCATTAGTTGAGAAGGTTACGGAGATTGACAGATTGATGGGACACTTACTTCCAGGATTGACCTACAGTGATGAGGATGCACTCCTTATTGGTCAGGATGACCATAGCACGTGTCTGGACACATTTGTATGGGATCCAGGTGCAGTTGATGGTAGCAGGATGAGTGCACAAGAGGATACAACTGCTCATACAGTTTACAATGTGATTCAGAGGGAGCTAGCAGTTGGTGATGTTGTGCAGTTGCATATAGGAGGACCCAGTAGCACGGTGGACAGGGATCAGTTCAGTGCTTTATTTTTTGTAGAGAGAGTTATGGGGGATCCTAGGGTTGACACTAGCAGTGAGGGGCATGAGGTAGCATCACAACATGACGATGATCATGATTCACACTACTTGGTAGGACAGTTGAGAG
Organism: Picea engelmannii; assembly: GCA_009831015.1. NCBI lineage: Eukaryota > Viridiplantae > Streptophyta > Pinopsida > Pinales > Pinaceae > Picea > Picea engelmannii. The sequence goes on from ML787621.1 coordinate 675,365, forward strand.
TCAGTGAGGACATGAGCATGGCCACCACTAGGTGCATTGATGACACACATGCATTGGTGGCAGATTATTGTTGGAGGAATTCGGTGACACATGATAGTTCAGATGGGGGATTTTCCATATATGAATTTCATACTCTCATGGAGAGAGTGTCTGTGACGAGGACCAACTACCATCAGTTATTGATGGACTGAGACTATCTATTGGGAGTTAGAGAGATGTATCACAGGGCCCTGAGGGAGAAAGAGTTGGAGGTGGTCAGACTCACTCATGAGTTGGAGAGCACACAAGGATTCTTGAAAGGCACACAGACAACCCTTCAAGAATCAGAGTCCATATCAGAGGAGCTTCTTGAGGAGATTAGACATAGATCCACTACATATATCTTAGTAGAGAGTCAGATATACCCTTCAGTCACATTGCTAGAGGATGTTGGTGGCTTAGCGAAGGAGCACCGGTTGATGGAGGAGCATGAGGAGTACCCTGGATCACTGATGAGTAGGGAGAGTTATGATTTGGAAGCACAGAAGTTACCCTCCACGAGGATCTTTGAGACAGTTGAGCACTCACATACACATGGGGACTCCAGAGCCAGGGGCAGTTACGAGGACAATTCCATTGGTGTCTCAGGAGCAGTTGACCTTCCTATAAAGGTTGACCCAGTAGTACGCCTAGGATCCATGATGATGCAGGACTATACAGGATATTACATGAGTATGTAGGAGCATACAGTGGTGAGTGATAGTTCACAAAGACATGCAAAGATGTATAGTGGGATTCATAGGGGTGTATTGGCTTGCAGGGAGGGGACACACTTAATAGAGCATGGAGATGCCTCTCCTTTGCAGCAACACATAGTTCTGAGAGATCACCTTCCCAGTATCAGCAGTTGCATGAGAGATGAGAGATGGAGAGTGGTTGACCAACAATTGGAGGAGTTACCCGCAGTTGTACCTAATGATTGGGGTTCGGTGATGACTGCAGGCGAGTATTTATCATGGGTACCGATAGATGAGCTTTTGGTCGAATCCTTGGGATTGACCAAAGAATGTGATATTTTCTAGCCCTACAGTGAGCTACAAATGCTTCTGTTAGCCTTTCCTGACACTTTTATCATATACAGTAGCATGAGGAAAGCTAGATAGTGGTTGAGGACATTGAGAGTGGCTAGGCCGAGACCACCTGACATGGGTGCTTTTACGACATACAACATGATAGAGGAGGATTGTCATAGGCAAAAAGTTGAGGCTTGGTGCGTGATGGTGAGCATCATAGGCTAGAGGATAGTAGACATCTCAGAGAGCGAGACATTTACAGATTCTCATGAGGATGAGCACGGAGGGCTTCTGTCAGTGATCAATATGACACAGGAGAAGTTAGCGGGGATTGGAAGTGATAAACTTCCAAGTTTGCCATGGGATCCGGGAGTTCATTTTGCTAGTAGGCCGTTTCACTTTACGATGACCCAGGTTGCGCCAGAGAGCCACATACTCCACTTTGGGTCAATTTTGAGTGGGCTTGAAGGTACTTGTCCTATGGAGCGAGACGATTTCTCCCTCTTGATTATCATGATTGAGCATGGAGATGGTTGGGAAGGTACTACTTCCACAGAGATTCTCTTACAGATGCAACTTCTGGACAACAGGTCCAATTGCCACAGGTATTTCAGCTTGAGGACCCAGGAGTGGGGGATCCAGTATGTATACAAGGAGCAGGCAGTCATGGTCAGAGTAGTGCAGCACCAACATGGTGATATTTGGCAGAGACTAGCATGGGACCTGAGGATTGCAGGGTTGATCATATCATTGACTAATAGAGGTGAGTGGACCCTTACAGGGGAAAGTCATTTTGACTTTCTAGTGAGCTTCAGTGTTGAGGAGAGCACATCACTTGAGGGTATCTCATGGAGGTCTTGTAGTACCTCACTATGGAAGAAACGTGGGTAGTTGATGGAGACTGTGTTGGTATTGATATGGATCAGGAGGATGGACTCATTCCGGGATGAGGCTATGTGTCATGAGCAGGAGACTCCTAGTATTGATATTATTTAGGATAATGATTCACAAGGTATTGCAGTTCACATCCTGATATGGGACCCAGGGGGCAGAGTGCATGATAGTTCATCTTTGGATGGGGTCTACTGTGTGTCCCACAGGTGGACATGGGATCTTGGTATTATACTTGGAGGGTTTCGTTTATTGCTTGAGGACAAACACTATTCTAGCAGGGAGGACTGTAATGTCCCCACTTTGGGACATCATTACATTACAGAGTGTTATGATGGCCAGAGTAGTCAGATGAAGTTTATAGCGAGTACAATGACTATTGAGGGTTATTTTTGGGTCCGACTTGAATCACTCATCTCATTTCATCATTATGATTCATTCTGCACAGCTGGGATTTGGTTTCGTTGCATTTCGACGATTTCCATGATTTTGAGTTATTTTGGGCTATAGGTTAATTAAATTCACTAAGGAGGTCATATTGGGCATAATACTTATAGGAACTTCTTAGCGTGATATCTCATTGGAATCGGGAGGAACAACACTACATGATAGGATGATGAGAAATGACTTTCAGGGGTCGGGGAAGCAACAAGGAGAGATAAGGTACTTTTCAGAGGTAAAATAGCTAATTAATTAGTTAAAGTGATTTAATTAATTAATTAATAATTAATAAAGTAAAAGTCACTTTGGAGGGACAAGGTGAACATGAAGGATAAAAGAGAGGCAAGGGCCTCTATTCTCTCATTCATGTTGATTATCAGTTTGATATCTGGCTTCTAGATAATGAACCCATGCCTTGGAGGTTTTGAGGGTTTTGACTTAACAAACCCTAGAGATCAGCTCGGTGGTGAAAGATCCCACACAACATGATCCAAGCTTGGTCATGGAGGTGAAATATTCCTCCCTCACCTGTATACATCAGATATACTCAACTTCAGTGGTGTTCTACATTAGCCACAGGTACACAGAGAGAGAGGATGCACCCTTGAGGGTTTCCAACAAAGGGGGGTGCATTTGTGGAGCTAGATCAGTTCGATCTAGCCAAGGAGAAGGGATTTTGGAGATTTCAGCTACTAGGTTTTCTTTTCAGAGGCCCTAGCACCATTCTTGGGTTCATCTGGAGGGATTTAGTTGGAGATTTGATTTGCATTGAGAGTGGGACGATTTTCCCCAAGAGGAGGGCACAACTATGAAGTGGATCTGCTCATGAGAGGGTTTCAGACTTCACTATTCAACTAGGTATCTATCCTACCTTGTTCCTAGACATCAGATCTATACTTCTAGAGTGTTTTGCTTGTCATTGAGGCCAACTAGGAGGAGGGACAAATTATCTAGGTTTTCACTCACCCAGGAGGGCACAAGTCAAATAGGAGATTGTTTATTTGGAGGATCATCTCTTCCCAGATTAGCCTGAGACTTCATCACCGGTGTGACCTTGGCCCGATCTACACTTTCCGTGATTTTGAGAGTATTTGGAGGCCTCTAGGAAGAGGGCCGAATTGTTGGGGGTTTTCTGTCCTCCGACAGGGCATAACTTATGCAATTGTGGGGTTTGGCACTTCAGTGGAACGAGATCTCATTAGGTTCTTCATCTATTGCAACCATATGACCTTTGGAGGCTTGTAGCTCCTATCCTTGATCTTGTTGAGGATCATCTTCACTTTTCTATTTGGCTCTTAGCTATATTGTATTAGATCTGCAGATCCATTGTATTAGATTCTTCTACTATTATGAATAAAATCAGATCTGAGACATTTTTGGTTATTCATGGTATTATTGGTCTTGTGTCTTGTTGAGGTATGTTCCATTGCTATATCTTCTTATTTTTTGCTGCAACTACACATTAAAATCATCAGTATAACCCTAGTGCAACCTAAAGGACCATAATAAGTAAAGTGTTTGACGAAATGCCACAACCAGAAACAATTTAAAAACACATGCAAAAAGTGATGTTCCTGGTATATTGGCTTGGGAACATTACATACCTGATGAATAACTTTACCAGAAGGAAGCGGTAAACGAAAAACTCTGAGTTTCCATGTACATAGATAAGCAATATGTGGTATAATATTCTGACCAATCTAATGGAGGTGAAGCAATGAACATATGCAATTATCACTCACTTTTGTTGAGTATGCACAAAGAGCTTAGATAGTCAATACCTTAAGCATCTTCTTTGATCAAATGTCGAGAAATTTGAAGGGCAAGCCATTCAGTGTTGCGGGGTGAAGTTATTCACTTATAATATCATGAATCTTCAATTCCAATCCTTGGAGAAGTAAAGTCTTCTACAATATATACTTGTTCAATGGCTCAAGATCGTACTCTTATGGTTTACTGCTTTCAAGCTATGAATGCTAAAGTGAATATTATCAAAGTGAGTAAATCTTCTCAAAGGATTTTGCACATAGTTATCTCATAAAGATGATTGTAAACCAAAGTTAAGCCAAGCTTAAAGTAAAACAACAAAATGAAAGAAATTAATGAAAAAGAAGAAAATTATTATGTGAAAGAAACTAAGACTAAAATAAGCCATCTTGAATCACAACAAAAACTAATAACATCTGGTGGTTTTTATTCAAGAAACTAAAATAATCCAATATCTATGCTACACGAGCAAAAATGGAAGTAAAATATATGCTACACAAGAAGAAATGGAAGTAAAATCTACACTACTATTCCTACTGTACCATACACTTGCTGAAAATGGACTATGTGAAAGCATAGTGCCAATGTAGCCATTTAAGTGTATCACCCTAGCTTGCAATTAATCATTGATGCAGGACCATCTTCCCACCTCGACAGATGCGCCAACAAATAAACACATCAACACAAATCTAAATATAAGGAGAGGCACCGACCCTCTCATTTCCAGAATTTGAAACATTAAGTTATGTAAATTTATGTGTAAGGTTGATAAAATCCAAAGCCATGCCTTTAGACAGGTGTGGATAGATTCATCGAAGTAATTGACTGTAAGCAGGTCTATATCTGTGTCAGGTCTGGATCTCTGTTCTTTGTAATGATTCATAGGATAAGGTGTCTTAACTTAGACGGTGATAGCACTTAGGCGGTGGAGAGGATAAGCTCGAGGAGCCCTCTTGTAAAAAGAAAGAAGAGACCAGAGCTAGGAGTGAGTTCGTTAGAGAAGGAAGTGTTAGAATAGGGATAGAGTAGCGAGAGGAATAAAATAAGTAAGACTCTGTGATAGTCCAGTCTTGTACACAGTTGTAAACATACATTGATATTAATACAAAGAAAAACAGTTTTTCCTGCATATGATGTCTATTTATGTTATTTGTGTTGTTTGAATGATATCTGTGTATGTTCACATATGTTGTAGATGTATGTTAGAATTCATCCGCAGGGATAGACACAATTTACTGTCTGTGAGTTTTTTTATTTCAGTCTGGGTTCTTTGTGGCCAAATGCAAGGAGTCGCATGACAGAGTGTTGAAGACTTTGTGAGCCAGTGCAAAGAGTGCACATCTAAGTTTTGTGTTGAATTCAGGAAGAATGTGCCAAGAGGGCACACCAGAAGAGTTATAAACTCAAGAGAGGAGCCTCAAGGTTCCTGAATACCTTAGAGGAAAAGCTGTGCAGAGAAAGCGTAGAGAGAACATAATTTTTGAAGATTCTGTAGAGCTTTGCCAGGTGGGCATCAAGCGAGTGCAAGGAGTGCACAGAAGAACTCTGCTTCGAGTTCAGAGAGAAGAGAAGTGTAAGAGGAGAAGACCTGTGCAAGGAGTGCACTAGGCCAACACTCAGACGATGTGTTGAAAGACAGCCAATCGAAGGCCAGTCAAAGTGCATGGAGTGCGTAACATAGTTACTGACTTAATGAGAATTGTGACCTCAAAACGAGAACTCTAGCCCTTAAAACCCATATTGTTGCGTAAAAAACATGAAAATCAACCCCCAAAACAAAAAGTGGTGCTACCGGTAGCACCATTTTTTTAAACGTGGTCAAAATTACAACATTTTTCAAACATGGCCTTCGAAACTCAGACAGTAGCTCAGAGAACCTTAAAATCAACACCTAAATCAAAAAGTGATGCTATGTAAAAAAATTGTTTTTTCCTAAACGTGAAAATCATAGCTATTTACGACCTAATTGAAATTGTGATATTGACAACAAAACACTATGTAAATAAACAACCCAAAATTGGACTCCAAATGGTCCCTTGAAAATTTATTTACAAATTTTATTTTTTATTTTTTTAATTTACATTAAAAAACAAATAAATAGAAAGAACAAAATCTTCACAAATAAATATTTTTTTAAAATGACCAAAAAACACATTTAAAAATATATATTATAAATTCAATTAAAAAAATAAAAAAAGATTAAAAAACAATGTGAAAAAGAAAAATAACTAAAAAGAAACAATTTTTTTTTTCCTCCAAAAACAATAATTTAAAAAAAATTATATATATATTTTTACAAAAGAATCATTAAAAAAACCTTTAAAATGTAATTTAAAAAAAATAAAAATAAAATAAAAACAAAAAATACTTTAAAAAGGCAAAAAAATAACAAAATTCAAAAAACAAAATCTAAAATAAAAAATATTAAAAAATCTTGAACTAAAACTTTAAAATTAAAATAAAAGACATACAATTCAAAAATATATATTTTAAAAACAATATTTAAATGAAAATAAAACAATTTTAATAAAATCAATATCAAAATAATAAAAAGAAATTTTTAAAACCAATTTTAAAATAAACTTCTAAGCATATATATATATATATATATATATATATATATATATATATATATAAGTAAAAAAGTAGAACCTGCTATATTAAGTTATCAAAGAAACCTTGACAAAATACACAGAGATATAGGTCTGAGCCACCAAAAATGCTGTCGTTTTACCGGAAACCAGCATGGTTTGGAAAACTGTTTTGCCCTTTGTCCTGCCCGGAGGAAACCGGGACAGATGGCTATAGTCCAAGTGTACATGTAACAATAGCATGATTAAACAAAGAAACAAACTAGCATAGAAGAACCTAGATACCCGGTGACCCGTCGCCCTTGCTTGTCTGTCACATGGACCCAGCTGGGATGGCGAATGCCTGTGCACAGAGAGGGCACTTCCTCTTTGCTGGAGTGTTGGAGTACGCGTCAAGGAGCAGGTCCAGACGCTGTCCCATGAGAAGGGCTCCGTGCTCCAGGTTTGCCATGTGGCCTCGGAGTTCGAACACCAGAGCCAGATGCTTTGCATGGAGGAAAGTACAATGCGAGCCATTACCTACGTCGTCGAGGATTACGTCCCCCACTTCCACATTCGTTCCATCTCTGTCTTCGAGCTCCAACAGTTCTGCACCGACCGCTTCCTCCTTCCTCGCTGGGCTGGTCTCGTCTGCGTTCTCTTTGGCGCAAGCCTTGTTTCGAGTTTCTTCCTCGATTATTTCCTGCATAGCATGGCTGGTGGGGCTGTAGTCACCTTTCCATGGTATCTCCTCGACAATGCACCCAGGGATATCATCTGCCAGCTCGATTTTAGGACCGCTTCCATCCTGGGAGTTCGCCGCCATGGCTTGGGGTTCCGGGGTGGTCGCCAATTCCTCCATGAACGGTATTTATTCAATGTAACAGGTAGGAAACGCATCCGCGACACCATCCTCCAGCCTATTTCCAGGCTCAATTGCCATGGTTTCACTGCTACGCACGGCCCCAGTCTCCGCAATAATGGCATGCAGAGCCAATTGGTCAGCGCGAACCTTCTTCCAAAGAATGGAGGTCGCCATCGACAGAGCACGCTCTAGTTTCTCCCTCCTTTGCCTCTGTGCTTTGTGGGTGTACCAGGCCGAGCCACGGCGAGGCCAGCCCCGCTTCCTGGTCATGTTTTCCAAGGGATATATAACAATGCAGAGAGGATGCAGCGAGATGAGAGTAAGCCAGGACGAGAAGGAAACAAAGCTGCACCAGAGCTCCCAAACGACGGGGAGGCCCGAAGCGAGAGAAAACCAACTCTATCCAGGCGCTCGAAAATACAAATTGCCAAAGACCGGATTCACCTGGCTATCCATAGACCCTGTCATGCTGAGTGCGTTGTGAACGAGAGTTTTCGCGCGAGGGAGGTGTCCCTCCTACGTATATCGGCTGTAATGGCCGTCTACCATCGTAAATGCGAGGCGGATGGGTGGCGGCCATCAACATTTATGCTGTGGCTCAATGCAGAGCCAGGTGGCGAGGAGTTGCCGCATGTCACCCCATCCGAGGCAATAAACTTCTAAGCATATTTAAAAAAAAAAGAAAACCAAAATTTAAAAAGAAAATTAAAATCAATTTTACAATACAAAAACTATCAATTTTAATTGAAACTAAGTAAAAAAATAGAAAAGACAAATATAAATAAATTTAATAACATTTAAAAATAAAATAAAATACAATTTTGCAATTGAAATAACATAAAATTTTAATTAAAATTAAAATAGAAAATAAATTTACAAACCTACATGTTATTGGGGTGTCGTGGGGGGCGATTCCTGACATCACCCCAACCCCCAAGGGCTAAGCCTTGGTCCCATGGGGCCAAGGCTTAGCCCGTGGGGGCTAAAAATTGGTCCCACAGGGCCAAGGCTTAGCTCGTGGGGGCTGAGGTGATGCCGAGTATCACTCCAGCCCCCATGGGCTAAACCCTGGTCCCACGGGGCTAAGGCTTAGCCCCTGGGGCTGGGGTGATTCTCAACATCACCCCAACCCCCATGGGCTAAGCCTTGGCCCCGTGGGACCAGGATTTAGCCACTGGGGGCTGGGGTGATGCCCGAAATCACCCCCCACGACATCCACGACGCCCATGTTGGTTGAGTGTCATGGGTGTCGTGAGGGTGATGTCAGGCATCACCCAAGCCCTTAGGGGATGGGCCGATTCTGGGCATCGCCCCAGCCCCCAGGGGCTAAGCCTTATCCCTATGGGACCAGGGTTTAGCCCATGGGGGCTGGGGTGATGTCGGGGATCACCCCATCCCCTAGGGGCTAAACCCTAGTCCCGCGAGGCTAAGGCTTAGCCCCTGGGGGCTGGGGTGATGCCTGGTATCACCCCCCATGGCCTCCCATCATCAATGCATATGTTTTTTTTAATTTGTTTGTTTTTTCATAAAATTTTACATATTTTTAAGTTTTTTAATAATTCTTTTTTTTTTT
>ML787621.1:685328-700094 GCA_009831015.1 Picea engelmannii
AAAAAAAAATTGAAAAAATTGAAAATAGATGAAAAATAAGCATTTACAAAAAAAATGTGTAAACATTGTGGATTGAAAAATTTAAAATATTGAAAAACCACCTAAAAAGGGAGAGGGGGTGCTACCGGTAGCACCATTTTTAAAAACGGGGTAAAAAATTGGACCCCCCAAAAAACGAGAACTCTGTAGAGTTCTCGTCAAGTTGGTATGAAGAAGTCTTTTTCGACTTAAAGCTCAGAAGAGATAACGAGAAATTTTGTATGCAGAGCGTGCATATTGAGTGCAAGGAGTGCATATAGAAACAAGCTTGTGTTAAAGTTTGAAAGCTCAGGAGGTTGAGCACAAAGTATGCCAGGAGGGTGTCAGAAAGTCTTTTGAAAATGACACAGAGTGCAAGTGTGCGCTAGAGACGATATTTAATTTCATTTACTAGAAGCTTAGGAGGAGTAGTGGTTTTAAGTCTCGGGAGGAAACACTTAGAAACGTTTCTAAGTTTTGAAGAGTTGAAGTGATCAAAGGTGAAACACATAAAATCGAAGTTCGAAGGAAGAACAAGTACGGAGGATTGAGCGGGAGAAATCCTTAAGAAAAAAAGTTTGAAGACTGGATAAGATTGAGGGTCAAGATCCATTCAGAAAGAGATGAAATCTTTCAAGCCGTTAGATCTCAGAGAAGTAGCGCATTGTTTAGTTGCGAGGAGTCATCAAAATTTCGCAGAACCAAAAGATTTGGAAGAAGTAGAGTGAAATTCGCGAAATTGCGAAATGCGAAATCCCAAAATTATCCGAACCGTCTGTTGAAAGGAGACACATGGCAAGAGATCATCATTTCACTGACTCGCGGAGTGGAAAGGTCAAAGGGTGGAGTCGTGAGAATTCGCGAAATCCAAAATTGTGAAATGATCGTGGCCATTCATTGAGGTAGGACATGTGGTGACAGTTCAACGTTTCGTTGAATCTTGAATTGGGAAGTTAGAGGTAGGAGTTGTGAAAACTCGCAAAACGTGAAATCACGACTTGATCACAGCCGTTGTCTGAAGAGCTAGTGTGGACCGTTTATCTGATCCGAATATTTTGCAATTTTGGGTATCGGAGGAATCGAGAGAATGGAGGTGAATTGCATTAGAAATTCTCGATATGCGAAATCCTGACGTGCTCGGAAGGCTTGGTCCCAGGTCACAGTGAAGGGTCATATGGGTGAAGGATAAGGGCTGAGATAGCACTAACTAAGCCCTTGTCGGAATTTTGGGACTTGGGAGTTCAAAGGATGGAGAGTCGGTTGACCCATATAGCCGATACATGAAATCACGACGCGCCTTTTCGGTTAGGCGTGTGGTCACAAGGTGTGGTCACATGGAGAAGATTGGTGCTTAGCGCTTGTGCACGCGGGTGGAAATTTGCAAAGACCTGTGGATTGTTTCTTAGAGGTTCCAGCAGGGAATCAAATATTGTTTCAATTCAGTCTTGAGAAGATCCTAAGACCGGGAGGTCGTGCAACCCTTGGAGAGAAGGGGGGTCTGCAACAATCATAAAATAGGATTACCATGCTAAGGCATGTGGTTGATGTAAATGTATTATTGTTAAATTTCCCATAACTGACTGTTGGGGGGTGAAGCCTTGAAGTACGATCCATGATATCTCTAGAGGAAAGAATCAGTTAATGAAGGAAAAGACTGGTCGTTGAATAATCAACCACCCCCATGAATGGAAACATGGGTTGTCAGCCCGAAGTACCATAGAGACCTGCAGACCCGAGATTCCTTCTGACAGAAGGAACATGATAGGTCGGAAACCTTCCTAAAGAAGGAAGGTAAGATACATATAGAGAGACAATAAGGAAGAGGGGAAACGAGAGAAGAGACGAGACGAGAGCACAAGCTCGAAAGGAGATGCGCGAACCAAAATGAAATGCAGAGAACACAACCTGGAGGACCCGAACGCGAGCTTGATGTTGAGGAAGCATATGATAAACCTCGCAGGGATACTGTGACAGAGATAAGGTCTTTGAGAGATGGCGTAAATTCCCTAGTGATATCATGGCTTGGAACGAGGGTGGCCAGAGTGCTAAGAATGAATGCCTCTGAGCCTATGGTTGGGTGGAAAGGCACACACCCAGAGTTAGTTAGTTGGCTGCAACCTGTAATAGATAAGTATTCTCATACCCTGTGTAATTGAGCTTTAACTATGTAATAAAGTTGGATATCCTGTGAATGACTCAGGGATGTGCATGTGTGCTTAATGGTTATACTGTATCTCTTTATTCTTGTTTAAATTGTGTATTTAAGCAATTATGGAATTGTATGATTTGTACACGTAAATGCTCGTGCCCTGTGGTGGCTTAAGTTAAAATAAGTGAACTGTCAGTTCGTCGACCTTGGGCATAGTTTCATGTGTGCATGTCGACACTCCCAGTCGTTCTAAGTCTCCTGGAGGAAGGAGTCTGTTAAGCTCATTAGAGGTAGCGCATGTATGCACAGGCTCTTTGCGAGGCGGGTAGAGACCGAGAACCCCTTAAGTTCTAGAGCTGATGAATGAGCACAAGGGGTGCACAGAAGAATTCTTCTAAGTGTTAAGTTTAAGAGAAAGAGCGCAAAGCTCTTAAGCCTTTCAGAGCTAACAAAACTCGGGAAGAATAGCGAGATTGAAGTATCAAAAGGGAAGGTTCCCTTGCTTGGAAGATGAATGAATGACATCTGTTCGGGAAGAGACAAGGTCTGTTGTGACCATTGGATACGGGAAAGAGCGTGGGAGTTAACTCCTTGAGTCCTTCGGACTTCGTGAGTTCAACGATTTGAGCGAGTTCGTCATAAGGGAGGTAAAATCCCCAAAGTCTCGAAGTCCCGAAGTTAATCTGGGCCTTATATCTAAGGATTCCCGGGAGCCATCCCGACCGTCAGATCTATGAGGTAGTCAGTCCAACGTTGACCGCTTTGCGAGAATAGAGGCTTAGTAATGCCAAAACTCCTGAAGAACGAAGTAGCGAAGTAATGTGGACCGTGGATCTATGGATCCTTCAAGACCCCTATTGATCGTTCGATCAAGGGAATGTGGGTATTATGTCAAGAGTGCGTGGGGACCCATGTGTCGAGTGACAACGATGCTAGGTGTCCCACTCAGAGTGGCACACACTGGGGTATTAAGAGATTGTTAGCTATGAGTTCCTTTGGAAATCCGCGGAGCGACGAAGTCTATTTGTACCGTCAATCTGAGAGAGAGGATGTGTGGTGGAAATCCTTTGACTTCAGGTGAAAATACTCCGGGGGAAAACGAGTGTGGAGAGGTTGAACCTCCCGAAGCCCAAAGAGCCGAAGTGATTTGTAGCCGTTGATTTGTGGGAGACACGCGTTGACATATTGTCGAATTCGGGTGAAATCACTACGGGAGAAAAGGGGATGTGTTGAAAAAGAACTTCCGAAGGCCAGAGAGCCGGAGTTCATCTGAGCCGTCCGTCAGCTGAGGACAAGTGTCAGTAGATATTCCATTTCAGGAGATAGCCAGTTCGGAGGAAAGTGGGCTCACACGAGTTGAGAACTCTCGAAGTAAATTGTGACCGTCGATTTGAGAGAGACATGCGTCGACAGATCGTCGACTTCGGGTGAAATCACCCCAGGAGAAAGCGAGTGGGGAGAGGTTGAAACTCCCAAAGCTCCAAGAGACGAAGTAATTTATAGCCATCGATTCACGGAAGACATGTGTCAGCAGATCACGTACTTCAGAAGCGGGGACAAAGCAACGTAGAGTAGAGAGACACCTGAAGTGGATTCACACTGTCGAATGAGAGGGACGCGTGGTGCACGATCCTTAACTTTGGAAGAAAACACTCCAGGGGAAAAGGTGGTGTGAGAATCCGAGATTGCCGAACGTCAAAGTCCTGAAGTGGATCCAAGCCGTTGATTTAGATGGATGTGTGGCGCCTAATTTGGAACTTCAGGTATGTAGTACTTCGGAGGAAAAGAGTTGGAGTGCTTAGAACTACCGAATGCCGAAGTTCCAAAAAATATCATATCCGTCGATCATGAAGGACGCATGGCGCTCGATCTGTAACTCTGGGTACAGAGTACTACGGAGGAAAAAGGTGTAGAAATGTTTGAAACTCTCGAACGCCGAAGTCTCGAAGTAAATCAGGGCCGTCGAAATCCCTGAGGACACGCGACATCGGATCGTGAAATTCAGAGGTTTGCCACTTCGAAGGATTCACTTGGTAGTTGTCTTGGCTCCTATTGTCTTGGCATATGGTCATAGCTCGTGGTCACATGCAAGTACATGGGGATGAAAGAACCCGAAGAACTTGGGAGAGGATATCTTCTCGCTCTAAGATCATTTTGGAGCATGGAGATCATGGATGGAAAGTTTTGGAAGAGAATAATTGAATAGAGACCCCGAATGAGGGTATTCATTCTCCTAAGAAGAGCAAAAATTTGAGTCCCCACCGTGGGTGTGTTACATCAAGCAACTCCAAACCTGCAATCACATGTTCATCAAAAGTCAATAACATAAATTGGAGTAGTAAGAGATCATAAATATGAAGAATTGAATCAAGTAAACCTATATCCAACATATTAAAGTTGGCATCGTTATTATTCTTGGGAAACATAGACAAGTAAGATCCCTCCAACCAAGCTTCAATTCTATCATAAAATTTACAATGACCAACATAGAAATATTGGAGGGAATTAAAAAATGAGTAGGATGCTTGATGAGAACCATGAATGAAATTTGCATGAAATGTACCTTGTGGGAGAGTCTTAGTATTGATGATATTATTTATTCCAAAGGTCAAATCAAGATAATGAGAACTTGACATAACCATCGGACAAAACCGAAGTGCCTCATTATCCAGGAAGTCTCCTCGGGCTCATGCTTTCCATAACCCATAAATTGTGAGGAATAATTGTACCTAAATATTGCACATGGAAAATCTTCCACCACCGAATAAGGTATGTCATTAATACTATGGTGGCAACCAACAATATCATTTGTTTCATCACAAAGTAGGTTCGAAATGACAAGAAATAGATACATGCTAGTTTGAGGGAAATGTCAAGCAAAAGATGAATCCAATCTCTCTCTTATAACATCATCAAAATAATTTGAGGTGTTTTGGAGTATTGAAACAAAATCCAAGGATAAGTGATGCATCTGCCCCTGAAGTTTAACTTGTGATTATGGAACAAATTTAGATGGCAGTGTTTCTTGGGTGGGATCGATGTTTCTGTTATCTTGTGTGGTGATGGATTGTCCATTTTCTATATTTTCCCCATAGAGGTCTGAACATTCTTTGTGATCTTCATGCTTTGTGTCTTTTGTCATTAATATCTATGTATTGAGATAACAAAATTTCAGATTGTACAGGATCAATGAATGTCAAGTTGGTGCTCACATTCAATTCCGGAAAAAAAAATAAAAAATCATTGAAAACATTGTTATCATGATCAAATGGTCTTTCAATATGTTCTAGATATTCATATTGCAAAGTATTTTCAACATTTTGCACCTTTGATGGACTATTATCATGAATGAGTCTTTGATCAATCAATGTTTGGAAATATTCTTGTTGTCCTTTATCATCCAATGTTTTATCATTAAAAAAGAAATGTAAAGATTCTACTGTATGATAAGATGGTGGATGCTCATGCAGGTAATCATCATAGAACATGTTTTTATAAAGAGAATAGAGATTTTTAGATTATGAAAATGTATGGATTTCCTCACTAGGAGATCTTTTACAGACCAAATCATATTCATGACTCTCTTGATATTCAAGATGAACGACTGATGCAACTCCTAATGGAATGTCATTGGTTTGTTCCCACTCTGGATCTAAGGGGTTTAAGAGTTATGATGAAAATTCCCTTATTATTGTGACTAAGCGCTAGTTAGAAATAACTTACCCTCCATCTTCCATTATCAGGTCACAATTTTCATTGAAGGATAGTCACTATGTTTCCCAGTGCTACATTATCATTCAAATAGAAAACAATTTTGTGAATTGATTCTTCATTCAATACAGATTTGAAAACATATTTTGAAACATTACACTGAGATTTCTCTTCGAAATTAGATTGCAGAGTATTATATGTCTGAGGATGAGCTTAGATGCTCTGTATGTTTGAAAAGTTTTCTTCAAGATGAGAGGTGATTGAATCTTCACTGTGTAGATTTGAATCTTGTGAATAAGAGCCATTTTCATTTTCTAGATTGTCCCCTTCAGGAATAGAGAGAAGATAAGAAAATCAATGAAGAATTTATTGATATAAGGGTTTGTCATTTTCGGGAAATATACAATAAATTTTCACGACTCTTTGAAATAAATCATCCACAGGTTCATTTCTAAGCCTACATACTTCTTCAAGTTCATTAAAGAGTTCTTCATAATCGTAATCTACATGAGCAGTGATAAATATTTCGATGAATTGTTTCCTACTATGTATCGATTTTGTTGATAATGTTCTAAACTAGGCTTTAATACGTCCTTCTAATGTGAAGATAAATAAATGACAAATTTCATTATCCTAAACAATTTTAAGATTTTGTCGTGTGATGTTAAACTGATCGATATGTGTGAATGTAGAGACATATCCTTCACCATCAAACTTCAATTTTGATAGGAGATTGACTGTCCTAAATGAGATTCCCTCCGAGGGTCTCAAAATACTCAAAGGGTGGTCGCATATAGAGATACAGAGAGAAGTCATGGGCTAATTAATTTTTTTGAGTGAAATGGCTCCACATGTGCAGGCTTGTCATCCGACCCTCCTTCTAATGCCAATTCTATTGACGTGGTCTATGTGACCTTGATCAACAACACATGTTACCCTCGATGAGAAGTCCCAATTATACATTTCACCATTTAAAATAGAGAACCCAACCAGAATTATGACATGACAATCATTGTTGGTTTGGGGTTTATTGGTTGCGGCCCGATCCACCTGTTGTAGCTTGAGATGGATTCTGTTTGTTTAGAAACCATGCCAAGAAATATTTGAACCTACTTCAAGCGACAAGTTGGCCCTTGGACCAGAGGGGGCTCCCTCAAAGACAAATAGGAATTGGTCACTCACTGTCACTAAGCGACAACTCACATCAACAAGCATAGATACCATATTTGAATGATAAACAACATAAACATGGTAGACAGGGTTGAGGATAAGAATAAGAACAAACTGGAATAAAAATACAGTAACTTTAGAGATAAGAGGCCTAATCCACTGGGCATGGAGTCTCATTCAACAAAGCACAATTGTTGATAATGATAGATGGAGGAAAAGAGAGGAACAATAAATCTCATGAGTCTTTTTATTGAATCTCAACATGTTTCCTTTAATGCATCTAATATAAGGATTTCCAATTTTGATGATGATCCTTAACAAATATTTTAGTAGAAATCCTTAATGCTATAATGGACACTGTCACTTTGGGAAAAAGAATAATCAAACATTTATTAATGAAAGTAAAACCTTATAAAATTTATTCCTTTCTTTAAATTGAACTCTATCGGCCTGTATTCAAACTTTAATATATGTATTTTTAAGGCACATGAAGAATGCTTATGAAAATGTCTTAATTGAATTAATTTTGTCTTGCAAAAGAATGCAAAAAAGAAGAAAGACATTGTTTTTTACTAAAAGTTGAAGGCTCATAAAAATAGATGCTTCATTTAAATTGAATTTTTTTTACTTGTTTCCATTCATCAACATATACTCTTTCAGGACACAGACTAACTTGCAAAAATTGAGCTTTTATTTAAATTATTTAAATCCACCAAACTATTCATTTAATTTGTCAATGCACTAAAATCCAAACCTTGATGAAAATGCCAAATCACCATGATAACCCAAATTCGAGAAACCAAAAGCATGAAATCATTTTAAGCAAGTCCAAATGAACGCAAAAAGAATTTTGAATGATCGAAATATGAAAAGACTCAAATGACACAACCATCATGCGTGGAAAAATGTGACGAAGCGATATGATGCAAGAACCTCATGATCATGAAAACCAAATAACTAAAAGGAAAACAATCTAACCAAATATTTAAAACAAGCAAGAGCAAAATCAAATGTAAAAGAGAGCTATTGAAGCCACAAATGGAAACACATCGAGCGAAGCAATTTAAAGGTCAGGATTTTCTTATTTTAGTTTGATGTTTTCACTTAATAGTTTAGGAGTACAACTCTTAATATCTAAAAATGATTAGTTATTCATTCAACGATATTATTTACTTATCATAATAGGTCAAAAAGAGCAGAGAGATGGATTTCATTAGNGATTTTCTTATTTTAGTTTGATGTTTTCACTTAATAGTTTAGGAGTACAACTCTTAATATCTAAAAATGATTAGTTATTCATTCAACGATATTATTTACTTATCATAATAGGTCAAAAAGAGCAGAGAGATGGATTTCATTAGTTATAATAAGACAAATCTTCTATTCAGTCATGCAATCAAACAAAGGAGTAAGTCTTTATTCTAACAAAATCTTTGCACACATTTGTTCCTCGTCTCTCCTTAAAATTATCACCGCGTCGCTATTTGCGAGCATTTATATCCCCTTTAATGTGAATCAAAAACATTGCCCCACTGCCATAGCCCAAATGAGTTAGTTCATTCTTCATTAAGTACTTTCAACTTCCTTATTAATGCATTTCACCCTTTAGATTTAATTTGTAGAGAATTGTGATGTGCAATTGGGTGACAAAAGCGGGGTATTTATGACAATTGTTTTGATTGACAAAAATGTTGGTGAATAAAAACCGAGCCTACAATTTTCTCCCAATTTTGATTATTCACTAATGTCAGTTTTATATTATTAAATTGATGGTGCTCTTAATGACGATGTTAGATATGCATTTTCTTTTTGAATGAACACTTAACTTATATTGAATAAGAAAGAACTTCCTCCATAACTAAAAAACTACTTAATTATATGGTAAAAATAAGAAATCGCTTAATGTAAGACATGCTTCTCAATATGTTAACCAAATGTAGAGAAATAATATCAAAATAAAAGAAAAAAAAATCGAAATAAACCAAAAGGAATTGTACAAATAACAAACTTGAAAGTAAAAAGGAATCAAGTCATGCAAATGATTTGAAGCATAAAAAATTTGAGAAATTGAGAAAAAATTTGGATTTTTTTTTGTGTTACAACATTAGGCTACATCTGGGGATTGTGTCTGCCTGCAAGGCATGAAAGAACAATAGACCGTGTGTCTCATTCTATTGTAACCCGAAAATGGACATTTGCAAGTCTCCGAAACCAAGTTTATTTATAAACTAAAACAAATTGACCGAGTTTATTTATAAACTAAAACAAATTGTTTGTACGAACTAAAAATAAATTCTCAAATGTGAGCTTATTTAATTACATAATATGCTACACTAATATTTTAAGATGCTTAATCAAGTAACATTATGTTTCCAATGTAACCAACAAAACATTTGATTAATTAAATTATAAACTGTCTTTCTGCAAATAAATAAGAAAAACAAGAATATTGATTGCAACAAAAGAGTGACAGGCAACTTACCATGCAATTCATATCCATACTTACAGTGTACAGATATTGAAAAACTCATTCCACTTGATCACTCTAAACAAACTGCAACATGATCTTCTAAAACATGAAAGATTACTTCCATATTTACATCATGATTGCTAAAAAAATTCAATTTCAGAAATATGATTTTCATAATGCTCTTGAAGATATTGTTGCATATGTTCTTCATGTACAATCTGATTTTCATACAAACTTGAAATAGTAATCTCATCATGATCATCTTCCTTTGTATCTTTATTTTCATTAAAAACAATTGAGACATCTAAAAATGAATTTATAGGTACTATATTATGAAGTGTCTCCTTTTGGAAATATTCTTGTTCTCCTTTATCATCCAATGTTTTATCATTAAAAGAGAAATGCAAAGATTTTACTGTATGATAAGCTGGTATGTTCATGTAGGTAATCATCCACAAGCCACCACATCACACTTGACCAAACCCAAGTTGGGTTTTGTGGTCCCTCCCCCTTTCTTTAACCATCGAGCTTGTGAGGTGGCCGCTATACAATGATGACCATTGGATCTCTTTTTTTAAAATAAACAGTCGGATGTTGGATATTCTTTTCCATATTTGAGCCGCCGGATCTATAAAATAATATTTATGCACAAAATTTAGGTTTTAGACAAACTTATTGTTTAAAATAAGATCTTTAATATAAAAGACTTATTTCAAATAATAATAAATTTGCTTCAAATAATGACGATATTGTTAGATAAAACGAGGATTTTGACATTTGGTTTTGGAAACAATTTGAAAGATGGTTTTGGCAGCAATTCGAAATATAATGATGAATGACAAAGGCTTGGAATTTAGAAAAAGATCCATTTTATGTTGATAAGAGAACAATAGGAAAATAAACCCGTTTCAACAAAAAATAGAAGGATAAGGGTCAAGTGCAAAAGATCTTTTAACTAAGTATAAGAGTCCTGGGATATAAAAAAATTGACCTGTTTTAGTAAGTTTTGAGAGAAATTAGAAATTTTTGGCCAATTGTTTTTTAATGTTACAACATGAGGTTCCAATTGGGGATGTGTCTCCCTACGAGGCATCGAAGAACATGTGGATCAAGTGCCTTTATCCCTCTGCAATATGAAAATGAAACCTGTTAATCCTCTGAAACCTGTAGAAACTTGTAACTTCTCTGAAATCATCTCTATGCAACCTTGCTCAATCTCAATTGAAGCAAACTATTTGTACCGACTGCAACCAAAACTACTATGTACAATGCATACTGAAAGAAACTATTCTGACAAATTTGAAGTAAAGTATTGTACTGCTGAACTGAACTGTTCTAATTGTTGAAACCAAACTACTGCAAACTTGAAGCTGCCAAACTGAAATATAGGTGCTCCTTTGATGAATTTATTTATATACAAGATTCCTATTCTAATCAACAACCCATCATGGTTAGGGGTGAAATCATGAAGATGGGTTACACTTTTGCTTGTTTTATGAGAAAAAAACTGTATTTTCACAAGTTCTTCAATTTCCGACATACAAAAGTATTTTTTTTATTTAGAATTTCACTTTACAGTAAAAAAAAAACTTGTGAAGAATTGTGTTAGCTTTCCAATGATTATTATTATTATTATTTTTATCACGATTTGATATGTCAATTTGAAAATTGTTTCACAGTATGTTCCTTAAACATGAAAGGAATGATAATGAGTTACTTATTTATACAACAATGTATCTATTATTAAACTTATGTTTTTAAGAAATGAAATATACTGCAACAATCTACAGAGACTCTATTTTATTATGACTATAATTTTGAATCTAACGGATGAATATTATAATTTCTAGAATTTTTTTAAGTTGACCAAGCTGAAAACGTTGCAGATTTTAAACGCATGTTTTTCTACACTTTGTATCTATCTTAATTTTTACTTCAAACTAAAATCTAAATATACCCTTTTGACAAGAACAATTTAAGGATTATGGATATATTTTTTTCCAATTTTTTCACTATATATTTTTAGAGATACTGATATTTCATTTTACTGAATCATAATGTCTGCTGAAAATATTATGTAGTGATTTAAAATAAAAATAAAATAAAGTTAGATAAAAATAAAGAAAATGAAAAAAAATTATAGGAATTGAAAGTAGATTCATTTTTGGAAATGCTGGTATCATTTTCGAAACCAAATTCTCAGTATTTGTAGGAGTTCGCAACCTCTGAAGTTTAGGTAAGCTTGGAGCAATTCTCTGGTTTTTGTTTTCAGTCCCAATTTCATGTTTTCAACCGAAATAATCTTTCAGCCAAAAAACTAATATTTCGGTCGAAAGACTAAAATCTAACGGAAACCGTCAAAATTGAACGGTTTCCAAGGTTTTCAGCCGAAAAAACCTTCTTTCAGCTGAAAGGATGTTGAGCGAATTCCGTCGGTCGAAAAAAATGAAAAGACACATCGTATCGTTTCATTTCCCACCAAATTGTATAAATAGGCTTTCGACCGAACACATTTAACACAATTCATTGGATGGACAGACAGATATAAGCTCGGGGATAGGGATTTCAAAACATTTCTATTACTGATTGCAGCTGTATTCTTTTCTTTCTTTATTTCTTCCCTCTATTCCATAGGCTTAATCGGAGGATTGATATCGATACATGGTGGTTTTCTAGAGCACTTAAACAAAGTTTCGAATCATCTTTTTGGTTTTTATTGAATAAGGTAATTGATGTTTGTTCAAGTTTTTATTGGAATAACAATTTATATGTTGAAAGATAAATGTTGAGCAATTTTCAAGGTGAAGTCTTTGTTGAACATATCTTTTACATATAACTATAAAAGTCACGGGAAACAAAATTTTGCGCAAGAGAAAATATGACCGCACTCGAGATGATACTCGCCAAATCGAACAAAGGAAAGAGCTTTATCGGAGAAAGAAACAAGAACACGCAAATATTGAAGAAATAAACGATGATAATGTCAATAGAGATTTTCGACAAGAAGAAGTTCAACCAGGTATGTATGAACATATGATGATCGAGCACACGACACACATTGGGACTGTATTAAAAAAGTACAGAATTCAAAGTATAGAATTCAAATTTAAAATATTGTAAATTTAATATAATTGATTGTAATTACAATTTGATGTTTTTCAAAAAACATAAATAGATTTGTCTCATAATGTCAAAGAAGACGTTGAAACCGAAATTGAGGCAGAAGATGAATCACCTATAGGTATGTACATAAATTTAGATAATACAAGATGAACATTGAAGTATATATAATTTAGTGAATTTTTGTTTGGGTTATGTTTTTTAATATAAACTTTAAATTGAAATATGCAGGAGAATCTATCAACATTGATGATGAAATATTAGAAAATATTGATACTAACAAATTTGGGAAGAAAAAAGATAAGCATTATATAAGATATCGAACTAAGAATATGTATAACACTTTTTTCAAAGATGAATCAATAACGGTACAAGCTCAACTTTTACTTTGTCTAATGAAGTCAAGAAAGTTAAAAGAAGTTACATCATTATTGGGTATTCAAAAGTCGACAAATGATACAAAGGTGACACAGAATGTCTTTAACAATATAACTAGTGTATTAAAAGCTTTTGGAAAATCTCGAAAATAAGATGTCCATGTTGCACGTAGAGCGATACAAACAACAATTGTTTCATTTAGCAATATAAAAGATCGTTTGACACGACACATGGCAAAAATGATGGGAACGTCAAGAAAAACATTGCACAAACATAGAAAATTTCATTTCCAAATAGATGTAAATGATGAATTGGCTTGTTGGATAGTGATTTCTAGACAACCCTACAAAGATAGACTTGCAGAAAATGTTAAAGAATTGGCCCGCAATTGTTGGTTGGAAGAATCTCGTGTTTCACCACATACAAGGGATGTGTTGCGACGAAGAATAACACGAAATCAATATGAAGAACATCCAAAACATATATTGCCAATGACACAAATATAGCTATTTAATAAGTTCAAAGACGAGCACAAAGAAGTTAAAATTTCCATCAATACATTTGTGCAACAAAAACCATGGTTTGTTAGACCCATCACTATCCATGACATGTGTTATTGTCGTTATCATGTGAAGTTTGAGTTGTATTACGACACTTTTTTGGATTTTGGTAAAACTTTATGGTCAATTTCACCTCCTCGTTCCATATTCCGTGTTTTTATATCTGAAATTCTATGTGAAAGAGAAGATGATGATTTATTTTACAAAAAAAAATGTGTTGGTGGAAAGAAATGTGATCGTTGTGGAAATCTAAGTTTGTTTCATTCAAAGTATCATATTGATATAAATGATCAATCATTTTCTAATATAAGACTCAATTGGAAGAGATATGAATATATGAGCAGCACAGCTCCACATTCTTCAAATGTTATTTCCAAAAGGATTGATTTGAGGGTAGATAAAATCAACGTGATATAATTTTTGAAGAAGTTTGAGGAAGAAATCTATAAATACACCAAGCATTCACATAGATCTCGATGGAAAGATCTACAATTCAAACAATCCCGTGAAGTGTTTCCACCAGGGATAATTTTGTCTGTAGTTGATTTTACAGAGAATTACAAATTCGCTGCACAAAAAGAAATACAGAGCGAATATTATCATTCTGATCAAGTCACGATATTTGTCCACGTTCTATATAGACATGCTCAACGGAGTCTTCCAAACATAGAAAGCACCAATGACAATCGACATGTTATTAAAGAATATCACTTTTATATAAGTGATGATTGAGCACACGACACATAGTATGTACATCATTGTTTTGATAAATTTTATGATTCATTGAAAGAACGCGAAATCAGATTCGATCGACATTGGATATGGTCCGATGGGTGTGTGAGTCAGTTCAAATCTGCACGATCATTCTATTGGTTGTGTCGTCTTCATAAAAAATTAAACATTACACATTGTTGGATTTTTTTTGAGACTGGTCATGGAAAAGGAGAGCACGACGGTGCATGGGCATGTATAAAACGAGCACTTCGAAGGTATCAACTGAACCCTCATGCCGATCGATTTGAATCCGCTAAACAAGTTGTTGAATGGTGCAACATGGTGCTAAGCCATGAATATAATCCGTCAAGGGATGTGCACAGTTGTGTCTATATATAAATGTTACATGTATGTACACAGGATATATAAATTTGAACGTGTTCAAATTTATATTCAATCTTCAATCATTTTCTTGA
>ML787621.1:722068-739680 GCA_009831015.1 Picea engelmannii
AATAATAGAGCAATCTAATCCTTTTTGACCATATAATCCAAGTGTTATATCAATGTAGAATTATCATCCAATAATTGCAGAGTAAATAAGCAATGAACAAATGAACAATCATACACAATATGCCAGTGTTTTACGTGGAAACCCAAAGCAGGAGAAAACCACAAAATGATTTTTCTTATATCTCTTGAAGAATTACATTAATTGGAAGCACCAAATTCCTTTGTTTTTCAGCTGCAACTAGAAGGAGGCTCTATTGGCCCTTGACCAATTTTTGCAGAACACTTGGTCATATTTGACCATTTTTTGACATCGACACCCTGTCAAAGATGGAGCGCCAGACGAAGCAGAGATCACAGGATCTCGGCCCACTTTTGGGGCCCTTTTAGGGTTTTGGGTTAATGTAATGGGAAAGGGATGTCGACCCATGGGTTTACCCATGTTTAGGCCTATGTTGTAAAGTATAAATAAGTAGCTAGGCAATGTAAGAAGTGTTAATGGCTTAGTGCTAGTAATTAGATCGGTGTGATCGAATGTAAATGCTCTGTGCATGATTGTAAGAGGCTTGCAGAGCTAAGTGCAAGTGATATAAGTGCCAAGTGCACGGATTGTAAGAAGGCTCTGTGCTAGATCTACTTGGGGAAGGAGGATCTAGTGAGGTGCGCGCAGATCTCCTGTCCTATGCGGAGTACAAGTTAAGCTCTGTGCTGCAATCATATTGACTAAAGATAATAAAGAAGAAGAAGACTTTGTGGATGTATCCCCAGGGTGGGGGTGAACCACGTAAACCTGTGTGTCATGCTTTGTACTATTGCTTCCTTGTGTTTTAATTATCTTGCTAAATGCTATGCCATGATTAGATAGATTTGCTTATGCTTTGTGATTCACTAGATGTATATGAATAGTATATCTGATGTGTATGAGGATGCTTAGTGCTGATCTGCAAGATCTAATATGTTTTGTTGTTGCTAAGCACTGAAATATCTTATATCTGAGCAAGTACTGCGATGTTCTGTCTTATCTGTGAAGTACAATAAGGGTGAATAAGTGATGAATGAACGATGCTAAGTGCTCTGTAAAGAATATAATCCCAGATTTGTGTCCCATCTAAGGTTACAGACACCTGAGTCTTGCAACCACCCCTGCCTCTACCTTGGGTGAGACTTCATCTGCTTCGCATGTGTTGTCGAAAGGGTCGGTAGTTAGGGCTTTGTTGGTGCGCTCTTGAGCATTGAACCTTGGGTTTTCCCCTGTGCCAACAAATGGTTCGGTTGCCGAGATATGAAACTGTGATTGTTGGGAACTGAGGAAGAAAAAACTTTGTGCAAAATAAAGCTCTGTGCGTAGATCTGTTGCCCTAGTGCACAGATTTTTACTCGACCTGTGAAACTTTGTGCCAGGAATAAGATCATATCTGAAGAAAAAAAGAGAGATCTGAACACTTTGTGCTCTAAGAAAAGTAAAAGTGGGAATTTCTGAAAGAAAGAAGTCAGATCTGCAGAAAAGAGGTAAGATCTGTAAGCTCTGTGCTCTAATAAAGGTAAGAATAGTCAAAAGTTTTTAGATCTGAAAGCTTTGTGCTCTGTAGAAGTAAGATAAGTGAAATTTTTTGTTTGTAAAGCATGGATCTAGGTATGTTTGATAGATTCTGTCCTAGCTTAAAAACTAGGGCATTAATAGATGAAAGAAAGTTTGATATGAATAGATTTGATAAGTACAATGATAGATATGTTATACCTATGCATAGAAAGAATGTCTGGACTAACAAGTGGATGCAGGATCCTAGAAAGAGTTTTGTGCAGGCTAGCTACCATGATCTTGGTGTGCAGTACAGAAGAAGTTGGGGAACATTTAAATGAAAGAGAGGGTTAACCCTCTGTTACAGTTGCAGAAGACCGGGACATCTTGCTAAGGAATGCCCTGGTGGAAGACCTGGTTGTCTATTTTGCAAAGCTTTGGACCATGAAGTGTTGGATTGCCCTAGAATGATTGCTAAGCTTGAAAGAATGAATCTGAATGAAGAAAACCCTAAGGCAGATCCATAAATAGTAGAAACTCAGAAGCAATCAGAAAAGATATTGCTACAGATGAAAGACACCTTGAATGATCACCAACATGTTAGGCTATCCAAGATCTTCAAAGAAAAGGAACAAGCCGAAGAAATAATAGGGGACTTCGACATTGACTATATTCTTGATGAAGAAACACAAGTGAACATTATGCCAGAAAGAACTTGGGAAGCTATAGGAAAGCCTGTCATGATCCCTTCCCTAGGAGGAACAAGTTTATTCAGAGGAAAGCTAGTAAACCTATGTGGAAGGATCGCTCGAATACCTATGATTGTCAATGGAACTTCGACAGAGGAAGACTTTGAGATTATTAAATTTGTTGAAGACAACGCTCCGTTTACCTTGCTCATAGGAAAACCTTGGATTGATAGAGAACAAGCCAGATGAAAAGAGGAAGAACAAGTTTTGGAACAAAAGAAGCAAGAGTTAAAAGACTTTATGAGAAGAAGGATCGCGCACTTGATTGAAGAACATAAGAGCAGATCGTAGATATTTAATACTAGCAACTCCGATGTCGAGGCTAAGAGAACACTAGAGGATCCACAGAAGATTGTGTTACCTATTTTTTATACATAATAAGTATTATCCAAGAACCCTAGGAAAGAATTTCAACAACGCAAAGTAACTAAGATCACAGAAGATAAGCATCAGAATGGTAAAAGCATTACTGAGATGAAGATCACTGGGAAGAAGGCTAGAAAATTAAGAAAGAAAAGGGATAATACTGTAAGGTTACAAGAGATTCTAGAGGATAATTCGCAGACAAAAAAATTGCAGAATTGGAACTTCGCCGAGATATCAAAACAATGACATAGAGTACTTCGCCATGACGAAGCAATATAGTCATTGGGGCTGATATATCCATTCGACTTCCACTCCGAATGGGCAAAAAAGAAATAAAGGGACATCATCCACCTGTTGAAACGCGCCATAACGGGTCAAACAAGAGTTAATGAAGGATCATAACCGTTGCTAGCAAACCGTTACTAAGTTTCCCTACTTAGTCCATCGTGCCACGCACAGAGAATAATTTTTGCTAAGTGAGAATTTGAGCACAAAACCTGAGATTAACTCACCCTGAGACCATTGCCTTGTTCCCATACTATTCATTGTAGTCTCTAAATTCCTTTTGCACCCGAGCTAGCTGACCCAAGCTTGTATGTCGGACGAGCTCAACGCTGCTGAGAAAATCGTTGAAGAAGTTTTAATTGACTTAATGACTGAGAGAGTCATGTCGGAGCGAGGAATGTCTACAAGTGTACATGCATCATCCTCGGGAGCATTGCCAGCTTCCCCCTCCACTGCTCGAGCAGGACCATCCCGACTGCCTTCGAAAAGACGATCTAAGCTCGGAAACGTCTTCGCCACTATGAAGATGATCCCTAGTATCTTGCCTAAGTATATCCCACCACTAAGTGGCACAGTGAATCCAGACACTGTACCCAAAGACTTTGAATATGTTGTGGTCACTGCGTACCTCCAGAAAGGGGTGTGCGCAGTTCGTGTTGACCGGGATAAGCTCACAACACTGAAATTTAGTGATTTTAACCTTGGAGATCGCAAGGTTTACAGTATGCTAGCCCCGCAAAAGTACTTAACTATCAAAAAAGGAAGGAACCCAAATGTTGTCCCTCAGTAATGGACCCATAACCTCGCACAGTCAACCCTCCTCAATGTAATGAAGATTCCTCATTTCGGGAGGCATCAGGAAGTGAATGCATGCGTCATATTGTTGCTGTCCTGCTACCATAGAGGATACTTATGGTTGGACCACCGCATCATTGTGGATCCGATTCTGATCAATCGGATCAAAAGGCTAAGCATGCAGGGCCCTGACCCGCATGAGTTTTACCTTGGAAAGACCGTAGATTGCGCTCTCTCCCAACGAATAAAAGACACACATGGCGATCTAGAGAAGGGCAGGCGAGGTTACAAGGTAGCCTCCATTGAGAATGCAACAGTGCACCTTGGTTTCCAGCTGATTGCAGGGAATTTAGTCTGCAAAAACAGACCCACATAGGTGACCGGATTTGTAGTTGAACTCCCAGGGAAGTGCGCGGAGGGACTACAAATGAACTGGGAAAAATACCTTGTAAATCAGCTAGAGCTTGACTGCAGACAAGTGCAAGACCAAGGGTATGAGTTCCACTTTAGTTGGTTGCTCATACTCATCGCTTTCATTGCTTGGGAGCTACCAAAAGGTGCCACTTTTTAGGAGATCGAATCCTTCAAACCACTGGCCACAAAGTTCTGTATGCTGTGGTACTCCAGTGACATGAACAAGCAGTGGTAGTCCAATGCCGTCTTCCACACTTATTACAACCAATTAAAGAATGCAATCTAGTCTACACCGCACCTCACACCAAACACACTTCATAGGTTTAGACCTTTGATCAAATTCATCGTAGACCACCACTTCACCTATATCACAGCGTGCACTGATGAGCACAAACAATAACTCCAATCGTACTACAAGTTGACCGAAGAAGACTTGGAGCAGATTACCAAGGAATGGTCAGAGGACCTCCTTGTTCTAGCGGACCCCGTAGAGATGTTCGACGTGGATAGCCCTGAAGCTATGCCAGATACACCTGAACAACGCAAGACTAAGAAGGATGTGGAAGTTCAAGATGTCCATAGCACATCCATGAAGACTACTTCGATATCACCTGCGAGAGGAGGTGATGGTGAAGAACTAGGTGGCATATAAGTTGAGCAAAACAAAGGCGAGGTTACTCCACCTAGAGAGGAGGTGATGGTGAAGAACTAGGTGGCATATAAGTTGTGCAAAACAAAGGCGAGGTTACTCCACCTAGAGAGGAGGAGGATCCCTCCAAGAAAAGGAAGACTACCCCACCAAATCCCTCATCCTGAAAGAAAACTAAGGCCACCCAGACTACGTTTAAGACTAACCTCACACAAGACGACTTCAACTTCTTGATCTCTACGCTGGATGATGCCTCACTAGAGATTGCAGAAAAGAAAGAAGCGAAGCAGGAGGAGGTATTCAGTCGGATCAAGGGTGAACTTCAAGAAGTGCATCAGGCACTCCAGTCCAACAGAGCAGTTTCTATGACACCCTTGGCAATTGAAACAATAGGAACAACTGATGAGCCCACCCAATTATTCCAGATCGCTGAGAAAGTTGAAGCTCACCTTCGACGAGCTCAAGAAGATACAATGCAAGCCACCCAGGCTTTAGCACAAGTACATAGCACACATAGAGTACAACAGAGGAAGGCAGAACAGGAAAATATTGCCCTGGAAGAAAAGTGGGAGGAGGAAAAAGCACAATTACAGCAGAGCAAGGACCAGTTGCTAGCATAGCAACTTGAAGTATAGGAAAGAGTTCACAGAGCACTTCGCTTTGTGACAGTCATTGAAGTGAAAATTGAAGAACGTGTCCCACAACAGGTGGCAAAACTTGAAGAAGTAATACAACAACTTCAGCAGCGCATCGCAGATCTGGAACTTCATACCGTGCCCGAGACTCCACAAGAAGTAAGAGACCTAAGGGAGGCAACTGCCCGTAGCGCAGTTGACAGATTAAAAACCTTAGCTTTGGAATGTAAGCAGTTGAGCGCTAGAAGCACCCAGACTTACGAGAACGTCACAGAGAACCCATAATTGCATACATTAGAGACGCAACTCCAAGAAGCAAAGAAACATGCAGATACGCTATAGGCACAGCTGAAGGCCTTGACCCCAGTCGAGAGAATGAAGCGATTTCTAGAACAACGCACAACCCAACAATAGGTACACATGCTGCAAAGTAAAGTGATGGAAGTCTCTCAACGACTTCAACGAGTCCAAGAGAAAGCATGCCACCTGTTCACTGAAGTTGAGAGATAGGCAACCGAGCTTGAACAGGTTGTCATCACCGCAGAACATCGTATGGAAGGACCAGTAAATGACGCAATGATCCAGGAGTTCATTGAGAAAGAGGTTGTCGCATTGCAACAGGTCGAAGTAGCTCAGGCCAAGCTCGATACATTTGAAGCGGAGCTAATCAGACTAGAGTGACTCGGGATGAGTCACAGGTGAGTGTTGGGGGCCTGTTGGCCCTTGACCAAGTTTTGCGGAACACTTGGTCATATTTGACCGTTTTTGGACATCGACACCCTATCAAAGATGGAGCGCCAGATGAAGCAGAGATCACGGGATCTAGACCCACTTTTGGGGCCCTTTTAGGGTTTTGGGTTAATCTAATGGGAAAGGGATGTCGGCCCATGGGTTTACCCATGTTTAGGCCTATGTTGTAAAGTATAAATAAGTAGCTAGGTAATGTAAGAAGTGTCGATGGCTTAGTGCTAGTAACTAGATTGGTGTGATCGAATGTAAATGCTCTGTGCATGATTGTAAGAGGCTTGTAGAGCTGAGTGCAAGTGTTGTAAGTGCTAAGTGCATAGATTGTAAGAAGGCTCTGTACTAGATCTACTCGGGGAAGGAGGATCTGGTGAGGTGCGCACAGATCTTTTGTCCTATGCGGAGTACAAGTTGAGCTATGTGTTGTAATCAGATTGACCAAAGCTAATAAGAAGAAGAAGACTTTGTGGACGTAGCCCCAGGGTGGGGGTGAACCACGTAAACTTGTGTGTCATGCTTTGTACTGTTGCTTCCTTGTGTTTTCATTATCTTGCTAAATGTTATGCCATGATTAGATAGATTTTCTTACACTTTGTGATTCACTAGATGTATATGAATAGTATATATGATGTGTATGAGGATGCTTAGTGCTAATCTACAGGATCTAATATGTTTTGTTGTTGCTAAGCACTGAAATATCTTATATCTGAGCAAGTACTGTGATGTTTTGTCTTATCTGCGAAGTACAATAAGGGTGAATAAGTGATGAATGAACGATTCTAAGTGCTCTGTAAAGGATATAATCACAGATCTGTGTCCCAGCTAAGCTTGTAGACACCTGAGTCTTGCAACCACCCCTGCCTCTACCTCAGGAAAGACTTCATCTACTTCGTAGGTGTTGCCGAAAGGGCCGGTAGTTAGGGATTTGTTGGTGTGCTCTTGAGCATTGAACCCTGGGTCTGCCCCTGTGCCAACAGGCTCCAAACCCCTAGTTTCTCAGGCTACAACCTGAAGGAAGCTCCAACTCCCCAATTCTCTAGCTACAACCAGAAGGAGACTACAACCCCGTATGTTCTTTGGCTACAACCACCTGTCCTTGCCCCGTCCGACCGCCCTAACATAGAAGTAGAATGATGGAACCACTGTCACACTATCACTGTGAGATATACCATTGTACAACTATATCAACCTATACCACTGACCTGCATCCAACTTGTACAACTGCCCTATAATCAATATGTACCTGAACTGAACATGTCAACAAAATATAACAGGTACGTGACATGTAGTGCTGAAGCACATGTATGTACGTGCCCTATCTGTTATGCAACCCATGTATGTACACGACCAAACTATTATGCAACCTATGTATGCCTTCTGAAAACTAGGGTTTTCTTTCTTCTGAAAATTTCTGACTTTGTGTAACTTCTTTCACATAGATCTGTAACCTGTCATTGCATCCAGACTGTATTTGTACCCTGTGCATGCATCCTCATACATATCTCTCTCTAGTCATGTGCCAAAAGTGTGTAATCATGAATAAGTATAATAACCCTCACCTGATCTAGACTTCAAACCCTTTATGATATTCAACCTCTCAATACATCAACCAATACAGGCTCTCAACCATATATCACAAAAACCCTTAGCCATATGGCAAGAAATACAAGATGTGTCTCAAAAAGAAGTATCAATGATAAATATACCAACACTATATTTCTGTAGATCTGACTTATACAAAAGATCCCATGCAACCACTAGTCTTTCTAAGGATAATCCTCAAATATCCATAACCATTTCTCATGCATACATCAAAATACAACTATTCATAGAAATAAGACATACCTTTTGAACCAATGGATAGATATGATGTATCTGAGCACTGTAGACATTCGCAGGAGCTTGATCTCAGAATATAGAACCTTTGCATCTTCATCTTCTCAAGTTTCCATGGATTTACAAACATGTACGCACCCTAATACACTGTCAGCCTGCGTACTCCTTAGTATGTACGCACTCTAATACATTGTCAGCCCGCATACGCCTCAGAAGATAGGGGTTTTTAGTATTCGCTGTAATTCCGAGAATTTCTCCGTCAACCCTTCGTACTACCTCATACTTTCGCAACTTCAAATGTATCAATGAGTATTTGCAATAAGCCTCACACAACACAAGATATTCAATGTGTTAAAGTGAGATTAAATGAGAGAGCCTTGACTCTTATTTATACTTTCATGTATCATTCCACTTTCCTTATTTTATGGAGTTCTCCATTAACTTTATTATTTAAATAATTTCTTTTGCAAACACTTTGACTTTTTGGGCCTTCTAGATGACTCATGAGGATCCTCCAACTTCACATGGCCATAACTCTCTAACCGTGAGGAGTTATGTGACGTTCTACATACCACCATAAATGGCATGTCAAGCACTATCCATCTACGATAGTTTCACTGACAAATTCACTGAACTTCATCTCATTATTCTATAATTAAGCATGGGTTATCTAACCATACTTCTAGGATAACTCAATCCACAAAGCATCTTCCCGTGAGGGATTTCACCATAAGGGGACCACTTTGGAGTTCATCCATTTGTACTTATTATCAACCATGAAAAGACAATAATGAGTCATCTTTACATCAAACAAACTTGGGTCCATTACCCAAACCTTTGTGCTACTGGAATTTGCTATTGGAATTTCTTCAAGGGTTGACATCAATGGAAACCAACCTTAATCAACAATATCCCCCTTTGGAATTGATGGAAACACTCTGATGCAATACTGAAATCATGTCATGAAATACTGAATTCATATCACTCATGATCCCCCTAGAACCATGCCTCTGTCCTCTACATCTCTGTGACCATTTCTCCCCCTGGAATCATGCCTCTGTCCTCTGCATCTGATAATTCTCTCCCCCCTTTTTTATCAATGGAAAATATATCATTCCATCCGGGGCTGCTCCCCGTAACTGAACTGTCCTCTTTATGGTGCTTCCTCGTGTACATCTAAGACATATAAGATAAGCATTCAAAAGCATTCATTTTGGAGTAGAAATAACTCCGAGTCTCTGGCGAAGATACTCAAAGGCTTCCTATGGAAGTGGTTTTGTAAAGACGTCTGCCACTTGTTCTTTTGTGCCCACATACTCAACTCTGATGTTCTTTTCTGCAACTTGTTCCCGTAGAAAGTGATACTTGATTGGAATGTGCTTCATTTTGGAGTGCATCACCGGGTTCTTTGAGATACTGATGGTGCTTGTATTATCACAATAGATTGGAATGGGCTCATCATACTCAACCTGTATATATGTCAGAGTTTGTTTCATCTAAAGAACCAGTGTACAAAATGTTGTTGCTGCTGCAATATACTCTGCAATCTTCCATTCCGAACCTCTTTAGCTTTTCTCTGATATACTTGGTTTGATAAATACAAATTCCTTGGTTTCTTTGACGTATTTGAAGTCCCAAAAAGAAGGATAGTTCTCCATGTAATGACATTTCAAATTCATTCTGCATATCCTTTGCAAATTTCTGGATTAACCTGTCATCATCACTACCAAAAATAATATCATCAACATAAACTTCAATTAATAAAATACTATCTTGAGTTACCTTGATGTAGAGGTTGTTGTCTGCACTTCCTTTTTTGAACCCTGCCTGCTGTAGATATTTATCTAGTCTAGGGTACCATGCTCTAGGAGCTTGTTTTAGACCATACAATGCCTTCTTTAATTTACACACATAATCTGCGTTCTCTGACAACTAAAATCCTTCTGGTTGTTCAATGTAGACTTCTTCTTCAAGTTCCCCTTTAATAAAAGATGATTTTACGTCCATATGATACACTTTAATATTTTTGGAGCATGCTTAAGCTAAAAACAATCAGATTGCTTCCATTCTGGCAACTGAGGTAAATGTCTCTTCAAAGTCGATTCCTTCAACCAATGTATATCCTTTACATACCAATCTAGATTTGTTGCTTGTAACTTGTTCATCTTCATTCAATTTATTCTTGTATACCAACTTTGTGTCGATCACATTCTTGTCCTTTGGTCTTGGAACCAATTCCCAAGTGTCATTTTTCTCTATTTGATCCAATTCTTCATCCATGGACTTATTCCAAAATTCATCCTTGTTGGCCTCTTCAAAATAGGTTGGTTCAATCGTAGATGTGAGTGCTAGGTGTGTTTGTTCTGGTGAACGCATTCTTCTTCTAGTCTCAACTCCTGCATCTTTGTTTCCGATAATTTGATCTTAAAGATGATTATTCTGTACTCGTTTGGTATGTGTCTTTGAATGCACTTGATGAACTTTCTCTTCTGCTTCTGTCGGATCCTCTGCATCTTCCCCTTCTTTTTCATCTTATGTTTCTTCTTCGTAAAGTTGTTCCATTGATTCATTTTCTTCTTCCTTTAATTCTTGTCTACCTGTTTCATCAATTGTTTCGTTGATGCTTTCCACAACTTTGTTCAATCTCAGGTTGTAACACTTGTATGATTTTCTTGTATTTGAGTAACCAACAAGTACTCATTTGTCCACACAAGAGTCAAACTTTCCCATTCTGCCATCTTCTCTTTTGATGTAGCATTTGCTTCCAAAAACTCCGAAGTGATTCAAATTTGCTGGTCTTCCTTTCCATAGCTCATAGGGAGTTTTGTCAGTGTTGTTTCTGAGAATTACTTTTTTTTGAATGTGAACTATTGTATGCATGCCTGTGTCCAAAAAATATTTGTCAATTTGGAATCCATTAGCATTGTTCAAGCCATTTCTTGTACTATCCTGCTCTTTCTTTCAACAACTCCATTCTATTGAGGTGTCCTAGAAACATAGAATTGTCTTTTTATTCCATGACTATTGCAGTAGTCCATAGATTCCTTTGAAGTGAACTCTCCTCCATTATCAGATCTCAAGAATTTGATTTTTAAATCCATTTCATTTTCAACCATTTCCTTGTAGATATTGAAGTTTTCAAAAGCTTCTGACTTATTCTTGAGAAAGAAAACTACAACCATTCTTGTATAATCATCAAATAATAACATAAATTATTTCTCACCTTTTAAACCCTTTGTTGTAGTTGGTCCAACTAGATCAGTGTGCACAATTTATAGTGGTCTTGTCGTTGAATATTCCTTTTATTTGAACCTGGTCTCTGTTTGCTTTTTTTGTTAACAATGCTTGCATAAAGTGTTGGTTGGTTTCGTGATCTGGGGCATTTTTCTTACTGCTTCTCTCTTGCTGACTTTGACAAGGTTATCAAAATCTATGTGACCCATTCTTCTGTTCCATAGCCAACTTTCATCTTCCTTTCCTAGACAACACTTTTCATTTCCAATTTAACTTAACACATATATGTTGCTTGAAGTTCTCACAACTGTAGCAATCAATTTTTTTGAACCTTCTTTTCTTATATCGCACTTTTGTGAATCAAAAGTAACTTTATCACCTTGGTCACACATTTGACTCACACTTAGAAGATTATGTTTCATATATTCTACTAGTAGAATATTTTCTTCCTTTGTATTCTTGTTCCCAATTCTGACTGTGTCTTTTACAATGATTTTAGCTGAATCATTATTTCCGAAGGAGACCGATCCATCTCTTTCCTTTCTTAATGTAAGAAACCTGTCTCTATCACCTGTCATGTGTTTTGAACAGCCACTATCAACATACCAACCATGTTTCTTCTGCTTAGCTTGTAGAGCGAGTGTGCATTCTTCATTGTTGTACTGATTCTGCTTTCTTACCCATGTCCTTTTTTGAGGTTCTTGTCTGTGATTGTTGTTTTTCTGTTGTGGTTCTCTAGGAGGGATTGTCATTCTGCAATCTTTGGCCATGTGTCCAAAGTTGTTACACTTGTAGCATTCCACTTCAGTGCTCAATGATTCAAACATGTTGTAACTTCTTCTCTTTGTTTCACTAGGCCTTCTTGGATAACCCTTTTCTGTGTGACTTTCAAAGTTGTTTATGTTCCTATTGTTAGCTCTGCAATTCACAACTTTATGTCCAAAATTATTACATGCATAACATAAACCAAAAAATATAGTTTGATACTTGGGAGTTGAAGATCTTCTGAAAGGAGGTGCTCTTATGAATCCTTCTTCTTCCTAAAACCTATTTGTTTTTGTCGGTCGTTGATTCTGAAATTTGAATCTTCTCAGTGGAGGAGTGTCCCTGTAATTTTCTCTGTAGACCTTCCTATCCCCTTTGATTGTTTCTGCATAGCTTTTTGGATATGTTTCTTGTTCTGTTGTTTTGGGGATTGATCCCTTTTCTTCCTGATTGTATCCAAGTTCGGACTTGTCATGATTAGGCCTTTGACTGCTGATAATGTCATTCAAAACTTTTGAGTTGTTCTACATATTTTTATTTTGAATATCCTTTCTTAATGTGTCAATCTCTGCTTCCAAATTTTCAATGATCTTGTATCTTCCTTCTAGATGTTATTTGAGTGCTTCTTCAATTCTTTTATCTTCTTCAATTTGAACCTTCAAATTTGTGATCATTTGTTCCAATTCCCGAGTGTCTTCTTTCTTGTCTAGTTCCGCTTGTAGTTTCTTGTTTTTCCTCTTTTCTCTTATGATAACTTCTATGGCACTCAAGAATTTCTCTCGGTAGTCAAATTATGTCTCTTCAATTTCTTCTTTGAATTCTTCATATTCTTCTTCGACTTCTTCATATTCTTCTTCAGAGTCTTCTTTATCAGAGTCTTCTACTGCCATGAATAGAACTCTTTTTGTCTCATTGTCACTGACTTCATCTTCATCTGATGATGATATGTCTTCTTTGGTGCATAAGTTTTTCTTGAAAACTTTCTCTGTGGTTCTTTTGACTTTATATGTTTGTTTGCCTTTTGAGTAACCTTCATCATTTCTCTTTTTCTTATGAAGACATTTGTTAGCAAAATGACCAATACCATCACAATTAAAAAAAATTAAAGGAAGCTTACCTCTATACCTGTAGTCGGTTCCCTTTTTCAGTTTTTTTGACAAAGTTGGCCACTTCTTAATCATCTTCTGAGACATCACTATTGCTTCTATGTTCTTTTTCTTGTTGCTTTCCCTTTTGCTTTGATCTTTTGGATGCTTTGAAGGCTGCTTCTTTTACATTTGGATTTTCCCGTTCAGTTCTCATTTCATATGTTGTGAAGATTCCATGTAGTTCGTCCATGCTTATTGAGTTTAGATCTGCTCTTTCTTCTAGTGCTGATATGTTAGGGTCAAATCTCATAGGAAGAGATCTTAGTACCTTTTGAACAATTACATATTATTTGATTTCTTCTCCCAATCCCATGGTTGCATTTACTGTTTTATCGACTCGTAAGAAGTAAGCTGCAATATTCTCATCTTCCTTCATCTTTAGTTGTTCGAACTGACCTCTGTAAGTTTGAAGCTTTGTTGCTTTGAATTTTGAATATCCTTCATAAATATATCGAAGTTTGTCCCAAATCTCTTTAGCGGATTTATAATGTGCAACTTTGGTGAATATTGTTTCACCAAGACCATTCAGAAGTGAATTTGTGGCTTTGGAATTATTCTGACCGAGTTTCATTGCTTTGTCATTTGTTGGAGGAACTACTGGTGCTTTGTATCCATCTACAATTGATTGTCAAATTTCAAATCCCTGTTCCTGGATACATGTCTTCATCATTATGCTCCAAAATGCATACTTCTGTCCATCAAACTGTGGTATTCCATTTTTATACAAGTTGTTGCTCTCCATGATCTACCTTTCAGTGGTTAAACTGATTCCTGAAGGAGCCTGCTTTGAAACCAATTGTTGGATTACTGAGAGGGGGGGTGAATCAGTAATAGAGAAATCTAATCATTTTTTACCATATAATCCAAGTGTTATATGAATGTAGCATTATCATCCAATAACTGCAGAGTAAATAAGCAATGAAAAAATGAACAATTATACACATACACGGTACTGCAATGTTTCACGTGGAAACCCAAAGCGGGAGAAAACCACAGAATGATTTTTTTTATATGTCTTGAAGAATTACATTCATTGGAAGAACCAACTTCCTTTGTTTTGTAGCTGCAACTGGAAGGAGGCTCCAACCACCTAGTTTCTCAGGCTACAACCTGAGGGAAACTCCAACTCCCCAATTCTCCGGCTACAACCAAAAGGAGGCTACAACCCCCTATGTTCTCCGACTACAACCACCTATCCTTTCCCCGTCCAAACGCCCTGACATAGAAGTAGAATGATGGAACCACTATCACACTATCACTATGAGATATACCAATGTACAACTATATCAACCTGTACCACTGACCTGCAGCCACCTGTACAACTTCCCTATAATCAATCTGTACCTGAACTGAACATGTATAAAAAAAAATACAACAGGTACATGACCTGTAGTGCTATAGCATGCGTATGTACGTGCCCTATCTGTTATGCAACCCTCGTATGTACGCGGCCAAACTGTTATGCAACCTATGTATGCCTTCTGAAAACTTCTGACCCTGTGTAACTTCTTTCACATAGATCTGTAACTTGTCATTGCATATAGACTGTATCTATACCCTGTGCATGCATCCTCATACATATCTCTCTCTAGTCACGTGCCAAAAGTGTGTGCAAGCATGAATAAGTATAATAACCCTCACATGATCTAGACTTCAAACCTTTTCTGATATTCAACCTCTCAATACATCAACCAATATAAGCTCTCAACCATATATCACAAAAACTCT
Organism: Picea engelmannii; assembly: GCA_009831015.1. Taxonomy (NCBI): domain Eukaryota; kingdom Viridiplantae; phylum Streptophyta; class Pinopsida; order Pinales; family Pinaceae; genus Picea; species Picea engelmannii. Next base: position 736,932 of record ML787621.1, read on the forward strand.
TAGCCATATGCCAAGAAATACAAGATGTGCCTCAAAAAGAAGTATCAATGATAAATATACCAACACTGTATTTCTGTAGATTTGACTTATACAGAAGATCCCATGCAACCATTAGTCTTTCTAGGGAGAATCCTCAAATCTCCATAACTATTTCTCATCCATACATCAAAATCCAACTATTCATAGAAATAAGACATACCTTTTGAACCAATGGATAACTCTGATGTATTTGAGCACTGTAGACCTTCTCGGGAGCTTAATCACAGAATCTAGAACCTCTGCATCTTCATCTTCTCAAGTTTCCATGGATTTACCAACATGTACGCACCCTAATACACTGCTAGCCCACATACGCCTCAATATGTACGCACCCTAATACACTGTCAGCCTGTGTACGCCTCAAAAGATAGGGTTTTTTAGTATTCACTGTAATTCCGAGAATTTCACCGTCAACCCTTCATACTACCTCAGACTTTCACAACTTCAGATGTATCAATGAGTACTTGCAATAAGCCTCACACAACAAAATATATTCAATGTGTTCAAGTGAGATTAAATGAGAGAGCCTTGTCTCTTATTTATACTTTCATGTAGCATTCCACTTTCCTTATTTTATGGAGCTATCCATTAACTTTATTATTTAAATAATTTCTTTTGCAAACACTTTGACTTTTTGGGGCTTCTAGATGACTCATGAGGGTCCTCCAACTTCACATGGCCATAACTCTCTAACTGTGAGGAGTTATGTGATGTTATACATACCACCAGAAATGACATGACAAACACTATCCATCTAGAATAGTTTCATTGACAAATTCACTGACCTTCATCTCATTATTCCACAATTAAGCATGGGTTCTCTAATGATACTTCTATGATAAATCAATCTGAAAAGCGTCTTCCCGTGAGGGCTTTCATCATAAGGGGACCAATTTGGAGTTCATCCATTTGTACTTCTTATCAACCATGACAAGACAATAATGAGTCATTTTTACATCAAACAAACTTGGGTCCATTACCCAAACCTTTGTGCTACTAGAATTTTCTACCGGACTTTCTTCAAGGGTTGACATCAATGAAAACCAACCTTAATCAACACACATGCCTCTTAAATCAATGTTTCAATTGACTTTGCAATTGGTTTATTTGCATTTGACATTTTTTCAAATCCAACCATGTATCACAATCTGGTGAATTTTCCTTTGACTAAATCTCCTAAACTCTTCACAATTTTGCAAATCTACTCTTCAAACATCCAATTGAGATCATTTTGCAAAAAACCCATGTCGTGGATTTGGGAAATTCATCTCCATTTGCTCAGAAATTGTGCCTGAAATTCACTGCCTGGAAACACTATGTGTTTGAGGGGGGGTCTCCATTCTGTTAGGATTCCATGCGTTAACATCAATCATTAATGCCAATTGAAAGAAATAACTTAGGAACAAATGGACCCACCAATGTGTTTTTCTGTACCATCGTAGTATCAATAAATGGATGGACATCCTTTGGTCCTGGGGATGGTCGAGAATGAAATTGAGTAGACATCACTACCAAAAGTAGATTCACCACCTCAAGATGAAGAGGATATGCCAAAGGAGTGACATATGAAGTTCCAATAAAAACCCAATAGGCCTTTCATGACAAATTTTGTGATGCAGTCAACTTGTGGAAAACCATCTCTTTTAACATCATTATCAATCAGATCAAGAAACAAGTTTTCCTCAAAATTATAACCCTTGGAATTCTTAATTAAATATTTTGGAAAAACAATTTTCCATTTCTTGCTGGTTGTTTCACTTATGTTGTGAATTTTTTTGTAAGTGCAGCCATCCTTGGAAGAATTTTAAGTGCATTAGTTTGGCAAGGCAGTGACATCAACCATCCATGGGATTTCATCATTAACTTGAGCATTTGATATACATACATACATACATATATATTTATTTATTTATTTATTTCCTGAAGTTATTATCTCATACAATCTCACCTTGGCTTTTTCCATTTCTATGTTGGCGTTATCAAGGCCATCAAGCATGGATGAATCCTTGCTCACAAGAGGAATCAAAGTTGAAATTAACTGCCCTTCAAGATCCAAAAGACCCTTCGCAAATGCTGCAACAAACATTTGTACACGTCCCTTCAAGCAGTTAAGACAACATTGTTTCAACACCAAAAGCCTTTTCTTTCCATTGGAGCTCCACACATGGTACCGGTTTTCAATGTTCTAACCAGACGTAACTTTCTCTGCAGGCATTACAACAGTTCCAATAAATTATGCAACGATGAAATCACTATCCTTGATTATAAATAAAATCTCTGCAACATTGTGTGCAACAAGAATAGAAAAACGTTGTTAGATGCAAAATTGGCTGCAACATCATAACTGAGAAAGCTTGAAGAAGAGAAATAAACTTGATAGACAAACTTTGTCTTGTCTTCATGTTTTTAGCAAGGAAAACTTTTTAGCGAACGAGCTCTCTCTGTATATGAATTTTTTTTCAGTGCCTGGAAGTTTAGTTGATTCCACTATTAGTCTGGGAAGATTTATTGTCATTTTCTAGTCTGTTGACAAATAAAAAGTGAAGAACCATTTTCATCTTGATGGTTCACAAAGCTACCTCAAGCTTCGGGTAGCATTGTCTAGATTTTTTTCCAACAATCAAACAATACCTACAACTAGAACAAATAAGCATCTTACCTGAAGATCAGTTTGTTAATTACCCAATATTTCAAGCAGAGGCTTCAACAT